>VYXH01011223.1:294686-474715 GCA_013397275.1 Burhinus bistriatus | reverse complement strand
GTCCCTGCCTTTGCCTTCTGCGACTTGGGTGGTGTGGCTAGAGCACTTGCCGGAGAGGACTGAGGGAAAAAAGTCATTGAGTACCTCAGCCTTCTCCATGTCCCATGTAACCAGGTCTCCTGTTTCCTTCCAGAGAGGGCCCGTGTTTTCCCTAGTCTTCCTTTTATCGCTGACATACCTATGGAAGCTTTTCTTGTTGCCCTTGACATCCCTGGCCGGATTTAATTATATCTGGGCTTTAGCTTTCCTAACCTGATCCTTGGCTGCTCAGGCAATTTCTCTGTATTCCTCCCAGGTTGCCTGTCCTTGCTTCCACCCTCTGTAGGCTTCCTTTTTCTCTTTGAGATTGTCCAGGAGCTTCTTGTTCATCCATGCAGGCCTCCTGGCATTTTTACCTGACTTCCTCTTTTTTGGGATGCATCACTCCTGGGCTTGGAGGAGGTGATCCTTGAATATTAACAAGCTTTTTTGGGCTCCTCTTCCCTCCAGGGCTTTAACCCATAGTACTCTGCCATGCAGACCCCTGAAGAAGCCAAAGTCTGCTCTCCTGAAGTCCAGGATAGCGAGCCTGCTGTGTTCCTTCCTCAATGCCCTAAGGATCTCAAACTCCACCATTTCATGATCACTGCAGCCAAGGCTGCCCTTGAGCTTCACATTCCCCACCAGCCCCACCTTGTTGGTGAAAACAAGATCCAGCATAGCAGCTCTCCTCATTGACTCCTCTATCACTTGGAGAAGGAAGTTATCATCAAGGCAATCTAGGAACCTCCTGGATTGCTTATGCCCTGCTGTGTTGTCCCTCCAACAGATACTGGGGTGGTTGAAGTTCCCCATGAGGACCAGGGCTTGTGAATGTGAGGCTGCTCCTATCTGTCTATAGAGGACCTCATCTGCTACTATTACTCGTCGCCTTTTCTTAGTTGTGGTGGTGGTTTTATGGGGAGAGATTGAGCTGCCTTACTCAGATCCAGTGCGTCTCCTGATGTGACAGGTCTTTCCTCTTCAATCTGCAGAGCAGTGAAGTGGCTCTGCAAGGGCACCTCAGGCTTTGGGTGGAAGTCTCTTCCTCCTGCTAGTCCTCGCCATTGCAAGCTTCCATTCTTCTTCCATTTTTTTTTTAATTTCTTCTAACAAATTAGAACCACCTGAGATTTCTTTTCCCCTACATTGTAAAATCAGTTATTCCTTCCAACCTTTCAAAATATGGTGAGAAAATGTAATTGGTAAATATTGCTTTTTACATCAAATTTCAACCTTTCAACCTATTTTGATAGGAAAAATATTTGCTAGAGTAAGCAGTTCTGGAAGACAGCTGAGTGATTTGTTTTTACTTACTGTTATACAGCATTTCTGCTCTGCAGATATCAGATAGATGAAGTAAAATCATCTCTCATTTCACTGAATAGCTTGTGACAATAGGATGATAAAAAAAAAATATTTCACAGTATTAAGATCACTATAAAGAAGCTCCGTATTTTTAGAAGAGTCCGTCAAGATTTCCCAGAGGAGTCTTTGGACAATTCCAGAGGTCTTTCCTCTGCCTGTTTATTAAATCTTTTTTCTCTGAACGTTAGGGAACATTTTGTGTGATCCAGAAGGACTTCAGCCCATGCCCAAAGGCCACACAAGCCTGCAACAGGTCAAATCCTAAAGGTCCTGCTATGGATGCAGCAGGACTTTTTATTTTATCGAATGACACTGCTGAAGTCAGGGACAACTTAGTCCCTCCTTGGACTAAGTAAAGACTTCAGGACATGAACAATATCCATTTCTTTCATTTGCCTCTAGGCAGGGAAAATTAGGACATTTTACAGTACAGCCACTGGATTTTGAAAAATAATAATTAAGGACTCACTTCATTGAAACACTCGGGAAAGTGCTTAGTTAAACTTTAAACCAATAAAAAATGTGTTTAATGGCCACTACATCATTTATCTGAACAAAACTATTTTATTTTAATTCCTTTTAAATGAACATCTTCTTTCAATGGCCAGATCAGTTTTCAAACCTCTCACTTCAGGCAAATTGAATGAAGAACCAAACAGGGTGGGTGTTCAAAGGAGGAATTCAGGTTATTGGAGTTTTTTTCGTCAGCTACCTTTTATTTAGGTAAATAAAATAAGTGTTATTTAGCTTAAAGATTGTAGCTCTGTCATTTTTCCTTACAGTCTTGCTGCACCAAGGGAACAGCCTTCATAGGATTTAAACAGCTTGGGAAGCTGGAAGGTGTCCACTTGTGCTGTTTGTTGCTAGAGCCATCAATCTTGATCAGAGCTGGCAAACATACCAAGCCTTTGTACCACTGTCTGAAATAATATTCTTCACTGATTGAGTAACACAGCCATTTGGGAAAATTTCTCTGAGACAAAATCGGCAGCTTTTTGTCCTTGCCCCATTAATTAAAATTGTCACATTCTGCCTGTCTATATGTTCTTTGAAGGCAGTGGAAAAATGGAGAGTTGAATTTTGCCTAAGGACGTATTAGATCCAAAAGCAATGTAGTTCCGCACTTGCAGAGTATTTCAGTCCTAAGGGTCTGTCCACTTGGCTGACTGTAGAGTCAGAAAACTGAAACATTTTTCCTACACGCTGTCATCAAGTTTATCTATAAATGAACCAAAGACAGTAAACTTTCCCTGTCCTTTGTAACTTTTGTGAAGCGTATCAAATTTGCAAAGCTTCAGGGAAAACCATAACGTGTCCTTAAAATGCCCTTCTGTTTTCGTTTCTCCTGTTGGTTACGGAATAGTTATTAAGATTGTCTTGGCATGGTGTGTTTCTCACATAGGCACCAGAAGATACGTTATCCTCTGGCATAAGCTATAAGAGAATAGGAAAGAAACTGGCCATTGAATATGAAGCTGAAGTAAAAAGGTATTTTATCCCCTTTTGCTGGGGTTGTCCCCACTAGAGCCACAAGGAGGATCCAGGGAATTACAGGCCTATCAGCCTGGCCTTGGTGCTGGCGAAGGTTATGGAGCAGATAACCTGAGTGCCACCACCCAGCAGGTACACGATGACCAGGCAATCAGGCAGTCAGCATGGGTTTATGAAAGGCAGGTCCTGCTTGACAAACCTGATCTCCTTCTATGACTAGGTGACCTGCGCAGTGGATGAGGGAAAGGCTGTGGATGTTGTCTACCTAGACTTTAGTAAAGCCTTTGACACCATTTCCCACAGCATTCTCCTGGTGAAACTGACTGCTCATGGCTTGGAAGGGTGTATGCTTTACTGGGTAAAAAACTGGCTAGATGGCAAGACCCAAAGAATTGTGATGAACGGAGTTGAATCCAGTTGGTGGCTGGTCACAAGTGGTGTTCAGGGCTCAGTACTGGGGCCAGTTCTGTTCAATCTCTTTATCAGTGATCTGGATAAGGGGATCGAGTGCACCCTCAGTAAGTTTGCAGACGATGCCAAATTAGGCAGGAGTGTTCATCTGCTTGAGGGTAGGAAGGCTCTTCAGAGGGATCTGGACAGACTGGATCCCAAGCCCAGTGGTATGAGGTTCAACAAGGCCAAGTGCTGGGTCCTGCACTTGGGTCACAACAACACCATGCAACGCTACAGGCTTGGAGAAGAGTGCCTGGAAAGCTGCCTGGTGGAAGAGGACCTGGGGGTGTTGGTTGACAGCCGACTGAATATGAGCCAGCAGTGTGCCCAGGTGGCCAAGGAGGCCAATAGTATCCTGGCTTGTATCAGAAACAGTATGGCCAGCAGGGCTAGGAAGCGATTGTACCTCTGTACTCAGCACTGGTGAGGTTGCACCTTGGGTACTGTGTCCAATTTTGGGCCCCTCACTACAGGAGGGATATTGAGGTGCTGGACCATGTTCAGAGAAGGGCAACAAAGCTGGTGAGGGGTCTGGAGAACAAGTCTGATAAGGAATGGCTGAGGGAACTGGGGTTGTTTAGTCTGGAGAAAAGGAGGCTGAGGGGAGACCTTATCGCTCTGTACAACTACCTGAAAGGAGGTTGTAGCGAGGTGGGTATCTGTCTCTTCTCCCACGTAACAAGTGATAGGACAAGATGAAATGGCCTCAGGTTGCACCAGGGGAGGTTTACATTAGATATTAGGAAAAAATTTTTCTATGATAGGGTTATCAAACACTGGAACAGGGTGCCCAGGGAAGTGGTTGAGTCCCCATCCTTGGAGGTGTTTAAAAGACATGTAGATGTGGTGCTTAGGGACATGGTTTAGTGGTAACTTGGCAGTGTTAGGTTAACGGGTGGACTTGATGATCTTAAAGGTCTCTTCCAAGGAAAATGATTCTACGATTCTGTGGTCCCTTTGTCCCACCCCACTCCTACACCCCTTTTCTTACAGGGAAATCTGTGGTTCTGACTATAGCTGAGGCTGAAAATGGCCCTACTATCTGCAAGCAGATCACAGGTCAGAAGAAACCACCAGGGGATGCTGCCACAGAAGCAGCTGGACCAGGGACCGCACTGCTGGTGAGCCTCATGGTGTCTGGTGTTTCAGTTACAGTCATAACTCTGGGAATGAAATAGCAAAGCAAGAGCTTCAGGGTGCCCATTAGAGAACTCTCATTATCATTTTTTTTTCTAACACTAACACTAATATTTGGTGCTGAACTTAGTGGATTTTTGAAGGCAAAAGTGTTGCAAGGAGAAGGGGTAATTCTACTTCGTGAGACACCTGCATTTGCATCACTCAAGCCCTCTCAATGTTTGGCCAAATGAAACCTCAAAAGTGTATATTTCTCTTTGCCTAGCCATCCACTTTTATTCTGTCCCAAGGGATTACTTGTTCATTTGTCTTAAAGGCAGGGGAATAATTGCCAAGATTTCCTTAAGCATAATTGAGCTCTTCAAGTAATGTTGAATAGCCTCAGAAGATTTTTTAGTGGTGCAGAGGTGCTGCTTCTCTTTGCTAAAAAGAAAATCAGACAATCATTAAAGCAGATTTAAACTTGTTCTGCTGAAGACAAGGTAGTGTATACTCTGTGGCAGCATCCACATGTGGGTCTTCTTGCCGTGTCTGAAACAGAAACGTGTGGTGACAATTTGATCTTATCCATCTGGTTTTCTACTTGCCCTGCTGCATCAAAAGCCCTCTGTGCTGCTAGCTCCAAAAACCCTGTCAGGTTTATGAGGAGATATTTGTCCAAGGTGTATCCAAGAGAACTCTGGAGATTTCAAGTAAAACCGCTGGGATCCTGTGGGGACGTTACACCTCACAGATGTTTCTTATCTCCTGTCAGATGACAGATGGTATGTGTTTCTTGTATTAAATAAAGCTGCAAAGAGTTGCAACAGCAGGATGAGATTTGAAGTGTTAAGTACTGTTTAGTTAATCCAGAGAGCCCGTTCCTTTTATTACTTACTCCTTGAAACCATAGATTTAAGCACCTTTGCTCAGGTGGCACAATGGGCTTCTAAACCACACTAACTCCCTGGTAGGGACCTTCTTGCTCCAGTCACCTTCGCAGACCACAGGGTAAAAGATCAAACGGTTTCCTCCTCTTCTGTCAGCCCCATTTCTGAAGCAGGAGATATTGGAGTTGAGGGAGATGGTGCCAGGCTCTGCCTCCCTGCTCGTCTCAGCAGCAGCTGCCAAAATGCCATAGGCTGCAGGTGAGCTGGAGCCATGGGCTGGAGGCCACCACCAGTTGTTTTATGTGCCTGTGTGGCACAGTGCGGCCCTCACCACTCTGAGTCTGAGCAAAGATAACTTACCTTGCTTTTCCTGCCCCTTCCTATCTGTTGCACTGATTTTTAGAGGCTGCCACTTTTGCCACAGGGACTAGCTGGCACTATACACCTGTCTGTGGGTCAGCGGGCATGAGAACGACTGCTGACATTCAAAGACAATTGGTCTTGTCTGTGAATGGCAACCTTAACTCATGTTTGAGCTGATGCGACCAGAAAGCAGTTTTGATGAGTTGACAGCATGTGTTCCCTACTCCGCACCCAGCTCTGATCTAGCTCCAGCCAGCTGCCTGCGCTGCTCTGCCTTAGGCGGCGTACATCAGTCCAGCCATCCTCCAGTTAATGCTGCTCCTTGCTCTCACGTACGTTCAAATGAGTCAGGAATCTGCTCGCGCTGCTTTGTTAGAACAAAGCTTTGAGTTCCTGTGAGATGTGACTCTCACCTCAGGTGCAGTGCTGCTATCCAAGCCTCTTTATTCCCCTGACTGTTCTCATCACGTTGAGTACAGCTGTAGAGCCCAGATCCTAATCGAACCATCTCCAGCATGTAGAGCATGCACTTGCCGTGTTCTTGGTCAGCTCGTTGGGAACAGGAGTCTAGGCAAGGAAATTCATCTCCAAAAGTCCAGGGCAAAGGGAAGGCAGCTTGGACACAGTGCTCCTCTTCATGTGTTTGAAGTGGATTTCTTTTCTGTGAGCAATTTATCCCAGATTGTTTTACAACACGTCTGCATCCTGCTCTGCCGACTTCACGCTTTGAGGCCATGCCCATGAAATAAAAGACTTTCATTTTTATGTGTGTTTTTAATTCCTTGCAAAAACTGCAATACAGGCTTTTTTCTCCCAGATCTCATTTGTACCACTGGTGCTTTTCCCTGATGGCAACCAGAAGCCTTACATAAGGCAGCAAAGCGCTTCGGGGTTCAGGAACCAAACAGAAGTGCTGGTGCCTATTCCCACCTGCTCAGGAGCAGCACAGAAATTGCTCAAGGACATATTTGCCTCACCTGCGGCAGTGCAAGGAGTCAAATGGAGAGCTGCTGTGAATGTCGCCAGGTCACTGCTTGGGAAGCAGGGCTTGGGGGACTGCAGCTCTGCCCCATTTTGCCCAGTTTAAGAGCTCCTGGGCTTCTGACAGAAATCCCGATTCTCAAGTAATTGCAGCCACAGTTCCTCTCTCTTCATAGTGTGGCTGGTGAATTAGTCTGCAGTTCTCCTCTTTACCTCGCCCTAGCTTTCTCTTCAGGTATCCTTCTCTAAAGCAAAGTGCTAGCTGGAACATGATGGGTGTTGTTTCTACAACATTTGCAAAACATTTGGCCAAAATTATGTTGCAGTATATTATATATTATTACACCATAGGATAATATATCAATATATAATATATTGATATATTATATAGCAATGTAATATTATAATATAATAATATATCAATACGTATTATAGCAATATAGTATAATGTGATGTAATACACCATACCATACCATACCATACCATACCATACCATACCATACCATACCATACCATACCATACCAATATTATATATTATGGCTTCCTTGAGACACCCTTCAGAGCAGATGTACCCAACCCAGTCTCTGTTGAGGATTTGAGCTGTGAAACTGTAACTCCTTTAAGGTAAATCCAGGTCTGGGAATCCTAATTGCAGTAATCCAAAATCAGTAATAAATTCTGGGAAAAAACTCCAAACCTCCTGTTCTTTCCTTTATAAGACCTACACAAATATTTTTTCTTTATGCACGCAAGGCAATCATACAACAATTTTTATTTGTTGTTTATTTACATGGTAAGCATATTTTAATGGTTGATATTGTATGTTTTGTGACCAGAGATAAAATACTGTTTATTGGCTTCCTTTACAAGATGTCCGAATGAAAGTAGTTGCTACAGTTTATTTTCATGAAATTATGATTTTTTTTCCCCATTGAATTACAGAGATTTGGCTCTTATAACCAAAATAATTATTGTATAGCCCTCTGGCATTGGATTAAGAGTTTTCCAGTTTGGTAAACTGATTGAAAATACGTTGATAGAATATGATTTTCTCTTACCTTTTTAAATGTAATTTTATAGCAAAGTATAGTGACTTTTGTTTCTAAAATTACCTATATTGTTCTATGTTATTGGTACATCTGCCAAAATGACTCAAGGAAAAGCACAAATATACATAGTTTCAGTTTCCTTGAACCTCATTTGACAGAAAATTCATAGAATATCCTTTTATTCTCACTATCACGTAAAACAATGACAGTCATTTTGGGGTCTCAAGGGTACTGTCCCTAAATCAGAAGCAGCAAAATTGCTTTCAGCTTAGCCTAAGAGCCAAAATTGATAGTGGTTTGGTTTAATGCTGACCGGAAAAAGGATATATTGCTGTATCAGCTATGGGGGAAGTAACATCTGGCAGAAGGAGTGGTAGGCACCATGGGAATAATAATAATTGTTAGAGCCCTTCCAGCAACCTCCTTGGTTTCAGTGCTTGGAGGCTGAACTAATTTTGTCCTATCGGTCTGTTCTGACTCTTCAGTGAATTTATAATATGGCCGTTACAGGGAGACATGTTTCAGTTAACCTCAGAGCGGCCTTCAGATCTGCCTAGAATTTAGTACTGAAACTCCTGAAAATGGACGCAGTAGCAAACTGCAGACAGCCAATTAATGAAGTAGATAATTAAGAGGGTCAGTCTCAGCCTTTCTCAGCTGATTGTTTCAGTCATTGGCTGCAGTGATGTAAAATTCCAGTACATGTGTTACACAAACTAATAGTTTTTTATTTGTGGGTCCTATTTTGCAGAGATTGGCAGTCCTAATTTTTTTTGGAACCATAGATCTGAAAACATAACCAAAAGATTTGTAATTAGAACAATTGCTGAAGTTTCCATATGAAATTCTGGAGACTGAGGCCTTTTGCAATAAAATGTAGAAATCAATGTAGATTGTTTCCAGACTTGATGTTAGTGGAAAATGGAGAATGAGTGGTTTGTTGGGGTCTTCAACCAGACAAAAAAAAAAAAAGAGACTTTGAGAAATGACAGGATGATCACATTTTATTTTCAGAGCGAAAAATGTGTTTCCAAGTCCTTCCTGCTGTATTTCTAACCATAACTTCCAGATGATCATGTAACAGGTGTTCCCTTCCTCTTTGCTATATGGCTTTTTGTGCTGAGAGCCTGTGAAACTCCGCTTCTCTGTGCAGCTCATGCGATTGGGGTATAAAATACCTTCAGAAGCTGAGCTTGAGGATTAGAGTATTAAACATCCAACAAAACACCTCAACAGAAGTAGAGGTTTCAATTTACCCTCACTTTTCTCCGCGCTCATCTTCTGCCAGCTCACCTACTCTTTCACAGGTGATATCAGCCCTTCTCTTGCTGCCATTCCCCTCAGCTCTACTGGTGTGTAGTGTGTTTTTCTTTTCCAGAGCATAACTGAAGAAGGATATTCACCAGGCTGATGCCTTCAGGATGAAGGAAATTAAACACAAGAAGTGGACTCATCTTGCATTTTCTCTGCAAGCCAAGCAATGCCACGGTCTTCCTTTCCCCCCTCCTTTCCCACATTGCAGTTTGCCATCTCCTCACTGTGCTGGCTTCAACCAAGTCTATCAAATGGCTGAGACAGATGAGGGGAAAAAAGGGAATGTTTTTGGAGTGTGCAATTTATTTATTTAATTTTACATAAAAGAATCAAAATGCTACAAATCAACCTGGGCTTGTAGAAATTGTTATTGAGCTGGGAGAGGGAAGACAGGAACCACTTAAGGTACTTTCATAAGTTACCATTAATCTGCTTAGTAACAATTGCTGTTCCCCCTAGATAAGGAGTCTGGCCTAGGAGGAGTGTGGAACAGATTAATACACATCAGAATTAAATAGCCAATATACCTGGAGCCCTAAGACAAAAACACTTTGTTGTTTAATTCATTAAAGACTATAGTCCCCTGGCTGAGGCACTGTGAAAAGAAATGACAGAGGAATTGATTAGGAAGTGAGATATCTTAGAAAACCAAAAAAATGTTTCCTTAAAGAAGAAGTGGAATTTGTTAATGAAGTGTTAATCTCTGCTGGCACTTTCACAAAAGAAATGACTCAGGCAGAAAAACACGGAGCTGCAGGGGTGGGTGGAGAGCAGCTGTGAGCAAGGTTCTCCTCCTTTCCACTGCGGGGACTGGGAGCTCCTTGAAGCCAAGGTGCAAGAGAATTAAGAACAGCCCCAAGCAAAACAAAAAAAACCCACCTAAGATAGTAATTTTCAGTCAAAAAGAGCTTCATTTCAACAGCATACAATTTTGGTCAACCCAAACCACTTTGTTCATTCAGAAGACACTTGGCTGTATAGCAGCCTAACTTGCCTCCTGGTCACTTTGCCCTCTCCATACGAGGCAGGTCCCTGACATCCATTACCATATGTTGATGTTTATTTGGTTGCTTGTAGAGAATATCATACATGGGGCCCAAATGAAGTGTGTCCAAAGTGTTAAGAGACACACACAGCTACATGTAAATATACATGCACTTGTAGGAAAACATTCCAGATATTTTTGACTTGTATTGCTCCTGCACTTTGCAGACTGAATTCCTTCCTCAAAGTAGGAAGTGCTCTGTGCACAGGCATCTCTGTCATTTCAGCGTTGCTGTGTAGTGCGGTGAGTGAAAACAGAGTCTCTGTGGCCAGGATGTGAACTCTTCATGGAGCAGGCTCTCCCGTCAGCTTTGCCTTGCTGCACCCAGGTAAGAGAACTCCTAGCCATTGCGTAGGATCTTTTGGCAATGAAAACACTTAAATAAGAAATAATCATAATTGAGACTATGACTATCTCAATCAGAGCTTAGACAGAACCTGAAGGATAGCTATGAGCAGTGAAAGGTGCTGTGATCCTCATGTTTGGGAGGAGTACAGCAAATGTTGTCATTTTCTGTTCTTACTGGCTGTCAGTAGAAAGACCACAAACCAAGTGCTTAAGTTGAGAGGCAACATGAATAACCCTGCTAAAGAATTTTGGATGCATGGAAGTGTTTTCTGGATTCTTTAGAGATATTAGTAAGACAAACAAAATAAAAACAGATCAACACAAGCTTTGTCAACACCATTCTCACGCAGCCAAATTGTCTCTCAACAGCAGTGGTGCTAGTGGAATGTGAAAGCTCTCAAGCCTGGCTTGAGACAGGAACAGGGTCCATTTGGAGCCCATATGTTTTTAAAGGTAAATAAAGTCAAACATGTTAACTCCTGTGTGTCCTGTTACAGTCGGATTCTCAGAAAAATTATGACCTTCCAAATCCCTCTATATTTGACTAGCTCAGTGAGATTTTTCTCAGCTTTAGGCAGATTGCTCATCACTTCTGCATGGGCTGTGTACCACAGTAAAGTGGTGTTGGTGCTGCTCTTATGAGTCGCTGCCAAGCCTAAGAAAGAAAGTAACCTCATAACATACAGCATACTGCCCCACGGCACAAAATCTATAGCTAGAAAAGCTAGAAAAGTTGTATGCAATAGAAAGTTTCTTTCTCATTTTGTGGTGCTGTAATTAAAGGAGCAAACACCATCTCTAGAGTGAAGCCAGTGTGCTCATGTCAGTCTCCAAGATCTGCAACACTAACCAATGGCAGAGAAAACTCTTCCCGTCTCACAAAAATTTGACATACATCCCCAGCTGTATTTTTTTTCAGCATAGTCACTCTAATCTGTGTTATTCAGACTGTGAGGGAACTGGTTTGCCTTTTTCATTTTATCCTACGGCTGTGTAAGACCAGAACCATCACCAGGGAGGAGATAACAACAACCCTCCCCGCACTCAAAACTCCTCTGAGGTCTGTGAGAACCTAAAACCAGAACCAAGTCAACAGGAAGACACAGTTCCTCCACTATCAATGTCTTCTTTCAATGTCAGGAAAAAAATGAAGCTAATAAGCACATGCTACTGGCAAGGAGCCCAAGAAGCAGGGTGTCCTTACTCATGTGCATGGTCTCAGAAAGTCCTGCCACTTCCAAACCGCATTTTGACAGAGGAAGTTATAGCAGAGAATTAGGAAGACAATGACAGTTTTCTGAAAGATAGAGATGACAAAACGAAAAATTACGCTGTAAGAAAAGATACCCAAAACCTAATTCTGGTATGAATTTTGTATTTTGAGTTCCATGCAAAAGTGCAAGTAGAACACCTATGTTCTACCCCCATAGTCCACCATGGCTCCTCTTTAATTCCAGTTTCTTCTTAGTACCAATTGTAACATAATATTTTGCTTATTGTAGTTTCCATCTTGGAAATTAGGGTTTAATATTTCAGCTGCTTCTAATTTGACCACACTGAAACTTGGCTTTACTATTTACTCAAACAGATACGTTTCCCAAGGAATCAGTGAGCTGTTTTTTGACATGCAATAAAAATAGCAAACCTCTGTTGATTTCAGATATATTTTCCAAGGTGCTACATCCAACACAGCCTGGTTTTGAGAAAATAGAAATGTGCAGGAAAATTGCTCTTGGTCCTTGTCTGTTCTGGATCATTCGCAGCTAAAACACCAGTGGTGGAGACGGATTCCAAACCCAAAGAAAGCTGATTGAGATTAACCAGGACTTTTACTGCTGTAGCTCTTGCCAGCAAAGGAGAAAACAGCACTTTTAATCAGAAGTAGAATGTCCCCAGTTAAATCAGCCTGAGAAAGGCAAAAGGATGGAGGTTTTCCAGCATGGAGCAGTGGGAGTTTTTCAAGGCTTTCATGACAGGGAAGAGTTTGGGTTTTGAGGAGAAATAAAGCGGGTATTTTGGGGAGTGGGCAAGGACTGTAGTTACAAAAGAGTTATGAATCTATTACGAATCCATTCTGCTATGGCAGATTATTTGGGGGGTTATTTTAAGCTTAGACTTGCAGAAGTATTCACTGCCTTGCTCTTACACTGTTAAGAATCAGAGACTTGTTTTGAAGGTTGTTACTCTGACATAATGTTGACAACCTCTTTCATGCTGTGCACATGGCATTGTGAAAATGTGAAATACTTTTCAGGACAAATAAGAGTACAGGTATTTGGCCTACCAGAGCCAGAGAGACTATTTTCTAAGCTTGACCCCATCCTCAGATGAATTTGGGAAATTCATTGTAACAAAACACCTTTGAAGAGCTAGGCTTTCCCTGTTGCCGTAACATGTAAAAGACTTCATGCCCATTCTACATGTCTCTGCCACACAGTCTGAACACAAACCACCCCTTACCTTTGATTTTTTTTGGCATTACAAAATTCATTCACGCTCCAGAGCCATTTGTGAAACTCACTAATGTCTCACAGTGGAGAAGAACCTCAGAGCAATATCTGAAAACAGTAAAGAAATATGCAAAATTCTGTGTGAAGCAGAGTGGTTTTCAACTTGGAAGTGGAGCAATCATCTTCAACTGTTGCTTTTAAACTGCATCTGCACGTGCAATTATTCTGCATTTCAAATCAGAACTACTAGCAACATTATGGAAAAATATTGGTAGGGATGAAGTCTATTTTGATGGGCAGCAAATGCTTTGCTACCAGGAGAAACAAAAAGCAGCCCTTCAAAAGTGAAGTACGTGTTTGAAGGTTGGATCGGAGTTCCCCCTTTGCAGATAGAATATTATTAACAAGTAGTTATTTGTTATCTCAGTATTATCAAAGACAACAGTTAGGCCCATCTCTATCAGTTCTGAGTTTGCCTGTCTAACATGTCCTTAAAATACCTCCCAAGACAGCACACTCCAGGGCCAGCTGTCCCTCAGATGAAGAAAGACTTTCTAATTGGAAGACAGATGATGTGTAACTGTTAATCGAAGTCCATTAGTCCTGCCTTTTTCCAAAGAATATGAAAAAAAGAGTTTTCCCCTTTTTCTTTACAGATCATTTTTAGATGCAGAAGGCTTCATAAAATGAGAGCAAGACATACTTGATGCTAAAGAAGCATTTATCTGTGAGGTACATTTGCCAGCCCAAGGAACCTGATGGGTAGCAATGCTCTAGCCTCTCCTGAGCAGCTTTATAATTCACTGAGCAGAATAGCTAATGCAACTGAATTCAGCAGGTGCCACTGCAAAGTTTTGTCCCTTGACTAAATGAAAATATTCCTAGGATACATTGGACCACCGCTGTGTCCCATGCATGTCTAATTGCCTGATGTTATTTGTGTATATTGCTTACTGGTGATGTCTCATCTAATGTGAAACATTTCTTAATAATATAAATTGTTCTGGGCCAGGACGTGTTCTCTTTCATTGCCTCAGAAGCAGCTATCTCTTGGCAGATTGACAAACATCTCTGCCAAAATGAATTCTGCTGAAGAGCTGGTATTTTTGAATGTTAGAGGGAAAAGGGCCTTCAGGCTTTGTCTTTCTGAGGACTGCTGACATTCACACACAGTGTAGGGATGCGCTGCCTATGTCTATTTTGCCCTTCTGCCAACAGAGGTGTGTTCTTGGGGTCATTGTGACATGAAGGAGATTTTAACTTTCTTGGTGACTTTGTCATGGATAGTACCCACAGTGATTTTCAGTGTTGTCTTGTTACCCAGAAAGAGGCAGTTTCATAGCAGAATCTGAGAAAATGAACATCAAAAGGTTCTTAACAAAGCCTGATGCTAATACTGTATGTATTGTATGTATTTGATAGGCTCATCATTTTTTTTTTTAATATTTATATATAGATGGGTCTAATTGATGGAGAAGGGTTCAGCTGTCTGAACTCCATAAGGAATCTAAAAACCATGTGCAATTTAGCCAGGCCTTTCTGCACACCAGTCCCGCCTCAGCCTAGTAGCCGCCTTTTAGCAAACTAGTTGCTGGAGCGCTACATAAAGTGCAGGAGCTGAATCCCCTCCTTGCCCAGCAACACCTGAAACTGCATCACTTGCATCCCAGTCAGATGATTGGGACTATAGGTGTAGAGTCTATGTAGGTATTTTCCATTATATGTGTATGTTTAAATATATGTGTGTGTGTAGTCTCTACACCACAACACGCTAGACGGTTCCCTAAGACACATCTCTCTCTTTGACAACTGTTGAACGTTTTTCCTGCTAATACTTCAGATTGTTTTAAATATTTTGAAAAATTCACTAACTAGAGGGAAGAAATTCATTAGCTCATGGCTGAGCACTATTGCAAAGGAGGAGATTTTGGTACAAAATTCCCATCAGAGAGTGGAAAGTCAGGACAGTCACTCAGGAATATGTGGTTTGGGAGGAAGAAGGGACAGCTTTTCCCCATTGACTTTTGCGGGAACTTTGGTCAGGACTTAGAGACAGTTTAGATGTGTCCAGAATAAATCTGACAGGCTGGGAGTTTTTACCAATGAAAACATGCTTGGAGGAAAAGTTTAAATTTTGAGTGTAGGAGCCTAAATCTCTCAGTGGTAGTTTCAACAGATTCAGTGAGGCTAGCACTTTGTTTGCAATAATTTTCTCAGGACCACACAGTAAGTCTGTGGCAGGGACATGACCCAAATATAGGTCTGCTGAGTCCATGCAGTCCAGTGTCTTAACCACAGGTTTTTCCTTGATTTTAATACATATTTGTCTGACCTTTAATGCTATCGTGCTACTAGCTCATGGCTGGGCTTGTCAGAAGCTTGAAGAAATACCTGATGGGGTAAGGGCTATTTGGCTGTTTAACAAAGGCACCAGTTGTTTGGTATTCATTTATATCTCATTACCCTAGGAGAAGACAACATTCCAACAGTTTTAAAATGACTTTTCTTTAATTGCAAAAATAGAAGCCTCTCACAAAGCCAAAATTTCCTGAGTGCTCAGTTCTACACCAAAGAATTTGCATGTAAAACACTCCCATGCAACACGTAAAATAAACCAAGAAAGGGCAATTGACTGGCACCCAGTTCAACATGGACCCCAGCGGGCACCACCTGATCTGAGGGCTAGAGCAGACCAGGCTTTCCAGGGTATCTGAATCCCCCTCCAGGGCTCCGTCTTCCTCTATCTGCTACAATAAGAAATCTCAGAGCAAGATTTAACTTCTATCTTGTTTCCTCCAGCATTGCTGTCTGAGAAATCTCCCCAGTCCTTTGGGGGAATGACCTGACAAGACAACAGCAGCCCCCACACATTTGCAGCCCCTGTGGGCAACATGGGTGTTGCAGGGGCAGTACCAAGCATCCCCTCTCTAATCCACCCATAGCCATTAATGTTGATAAAACAGGAGCTGTAAAGGGTGAAATCCTGGTTTCCACAGAACTCAAGCAGCTGATGCTTTTGATTTCAGTAAGGTTGAGATTTCACTCACGTCAGTCAGTATGTCTTTGTAAGAAGGTTTTCTACACGTGGTGAATTTTTTACAGCAAAGTTCAGCTTATTTACATCAAGGTTCAGCTTATGTATAGCACACAACGCAACAGAAAATTGGTTTATAATCAGAAATATACATCTCCTGGTGTAGAAAATCATCAAGGTATTTTTATGGCATAAAAACACATTATGCAGTAAATGTTAAAGTAGACAATTAATCTCCTGGGTCATATAAAAAAAAAAGGCATGATTCAATTAGAACCGTGTTTTTCACTCATATCAGCCATAAACAATGAATTTGTGCCTTATAGACTGTCCCTCAGATTTCCCAACATGAGAAGTCTTGCTACATTTTCAAGCCTTTTCAATTTGGTGAACGATGCATTTCAAGCATAATCCAATAAAACTCCATTGCATAAAACCTTCCTGTCACACATGTGTAGTAATATTTTATCTAAATATGAATTTTTTTTAAAAAAAAAGAGGAAAAACTTTTTATATGCACAGGGAATCATTTAAAATATGTCCAGATTTTTTGGTATGTGTTTTGATTCCTGAAGATCCATTGACAATTTACAAAGATTATATATGTTAAGCATAAAATATATTTATTATGTTTCTTTGTCCTCATTGCATTAATTTCTTTTGCTGAAGTGTATTATCGGTAACTGATACAACATTCCGCACTCAAGAGTATTAGTACTTACGTAATGCAATACAAATGGCTGAAAAGCAGAGACCTTTGTTCACGATATCCTGATATATATGAAAAATTGATGCCAAGTTACTCCTACATCGTCTATAGCTAGAAAGGAGAAACACTCTCTGATTCCTTTTTGGCATTTTCCCAAACTCGGCAAGTCATGACAAACTGTTCATCAGGTACGTGGCAGTATCTGTGTAGGTGGTGGCACATCTGGAGTGACCTGTTATCCTTCCACATCCTTACTGACTCTGACTTCCCAAGGAGTCTCCAATTAGGAAGAAATTTTACAGCAGAGGAATAAAATGAAAAATCCTTGCCCTCCCTCCTTTTGAAAATGAAGGCCGCAGTATAGGTTGTGTCTACTCTGTGTTGGACATACTTGTACTATAATTCTTGTGAAGGTGCTGCCAGTTCAAAGCTACAGCCTCTGCCAGAGGGTCACCTCCCTTCGGTTGCTGGAGCGCCAACTGTGAGCGTGGTGGCTAAGTCCTTGGGAATTAAATACTTGTTATATACCCAAAGACAATAAAAGAGCTCATAGTACAAGCCCATAGTACAAGACAATTCAATAAGCAAAAACTTTTCTTCAGCTATTTCCTGTTCATTTGTTGTGGGCCTGAACTTGATAAACCTGCCCACACAATCTGCAGCAAGCAGAATATGAGCTCTGACCATTTGTAAAGCAACACTCATCATAGACAGCTATTCTATGTAACTTTCTTCCCTGTGGAAGCCAAGACTGCTGATGCTGTCTCTGAACCAGAGATATGGCCTCTTTCTTCATGGATCTTATTTCACAGATTGTTTCAATTGTGCAGGACTCCCTTCCAGGCGCTTCTCAGAAGGGACGTTAATCGTGATGGTATTTATCCATAAAGGGTTTATTCATGAAAAATGTGCACACATGCACACACACACACGCACACTGGGAGAAGGGACGTTAATCGTGATGGTATTTATCCATAAAGGGTTTATTCATGAAAAATGTGCACACATGCACACACACACACACGCACACTGGGAGAAGTTCATCCCCTGCGGCAGTTACTGGGAAGAGCCATACATGTCCTTGCGTACCAGTCGCCCCAGAAGCACCTATCCGTGCAACACACTGGTGACCAGTCTGGTGCCACCATCTGCATTGAGACACATTGGCCTTGCTTGTTCAAAACTAAAGAAATATCAGTCTATATGTAGCATAATACTGACAAATTGGGATCTTTCATGTTAAATATGAAGGTCAGAGTGCTTTCAGTGTTTGCTAGGTATTTAGATAACCTCTAAAATTGGTGAGGGAAAAATCCAGCTACACTGCTGACGTCAGTGAGAATTACTGTTGTGTTACACAGGGTACAGTGAAATAAGAGGTTTTTCCATACCAAGGAACTGTCTGTATCTCAGCTCAGTCTTCTTCAGGACAGTGGGTCTTATGCTGGTGACATAAATGAGGTTACAGCAGACATGCAGCTGGGAAATAAATTATTTCTGCTTGCCTGTTGATCAGCCCCTTTCATCAGTTCAGCATTGTTTTAGCAAGCTGAGAACTGTAGTGTAGCCAACATCCCTTGTCCCAGCCATTCCCATCATGAACCTGTCTGGTATGGGAGCGGGCAGATGGGTGACCCTGGTTGCCTATGTTCCATATGGGGTCCCCAGAAAGCGTTGAGGCAGTTAAGAGAGGCTACATACCTTCTCTGCCCCACAGTCTCTCCCACTTGTGACTGATGCTTTGTGCATTTTGGGGGGACTATAGGTCACTCTCTACCTGAACACAGTTCTTATAATAATGCATTGTGTATGTATTCATATATATAGTTTATATATTTATGTATATATGCTACCTAGAATTTCCAGATATTTTCTTTTTTGTGCCTTTTATCTAACATTCAACTTCTCAAGAGCTTTTAGATGTTGGGTTTTTTAGCTGACAGGATTACATTCTGTCAAAAAGAGAAAGGTAATGTTAATGTTAATTCTGTTTCTAAAGATACTTGATCTGTGTGCTCAGACTTTTATCCCTAACTTAGTTTTAAATCTGCACCTACCACTTCCATAATTCCAGTGGGTTTTTTTAAAAAACAATGTGGGCCAAGCACCTGAACTCTATGAGCTGGTTTGGATTCAAATGCACATTTTTCAGTCCAACTTGTGGTGAGCACACCCTGGATCAATGTCAATGTAAGATGCAAACTGTAAAAGAGAAACGTTCCTCCTGGAAATGTGTAGGATGTACGGGGAGTAAACAGTTCTTGTGGCAGCCATACTGAGGTGGAGAGAAATGCAGGGCAGATGAGGGAAGGAGCTTTTATCCCCTTGACCATATTTATGCAAACTAACATCACCAGCACTTGGGAATGGAGGAGTTGAGTCTAGTTACAGTGCTGCACATAAGACATGACATGAAGTGTGACCTCCTGCAGTCACTTCTCAAAGTTTTCATTTGTTTGCAGTGAGATAAAAGGAAATGGGTTCTTAAAAATCAGCATAGACATCAGATGCCCTTTAAAAATTGACTGAAGGTACTTTTCTTTTTCCTCTTGAAGATAGGCTTGTGAGATCCTGAAACTGGATTATGAAGAAAATCTCAAATGGCATATAATGAGAGTTAAGTACCTTCCTGCCCCAGCAGAGCACTGTGTCCACCTCTGCTGCTACAAAATCATGGAAAATAAGTCTTGACAGGAGTTTGACAAGTCATCTAAATGTTCTCTCTGCTAAGGCAGATAAACAAGGCTTAAATCATCCCTAACGTTGTCTGTGCCAATCTGTGTTTCACGAGACTCACATACAACACCCTGATTAGTCATCTTACCCTGATGCTTTCTTTTTCTGCAGCAGTGTGACATGCTCAGTGATGATAACCTTCTCACCACTTAATTTTACTTGTTAAAACAGCTGTCCTTTATTAGGCTGGGAGGAACATATCGATCTATACTTGAAATGCTAGGAAATTCTTTCCTTTATTTTCTCAATGATGCTCTGACTACTCAGTAAAGGGGTGCTTAAATATAGATTTGTGATTCATCTGTAAGTACCCACAAAATTCTGTGCTGCACAGAAACATCCTCAGGCCATGAAAAGGATACTTTGAAATTAAACCTTACAGGTACCTTAATGACTTCAGCTGCCACAGAACTACAGGTGTCAAAGCAGCATCACTCTGACACCATCCTAAATCTCAGGGCTGGCCAGGGACTGAAGTTTCAGCAGACAGCTGACTAAGGAGCTGAGCATGTTCTTCCTCCCAAGGTGGAATTTCACGTTGAAGGTCTGTCTTACCCTCACTGCTGGCCGATGACATTTGCTTCGTAGGACTCATGCTTTCATTTTGCCAGGTCCTTCTGAAGCAGCTGTTGCTGGAGGACAAAGTGCAATGGCACATTGCAATGACCCAGCTGCCCCAGGAACTCAAAATTCCCAGTTTGCTGCTGCCATTAGCTGTAAAATCTGCCTTTTTTTCCCCCACATGGCTAGCACCGGTTCCAAATTGTATGTGATTGGGCTCAGGTCTTCTATGCTGCCAGAGGGCACAATGAGACTCTGCAGTATCACACACTGCATAGAGTCTCACTGGCTTGGGATCAACTACTGTTTCAACATAAATGAAGTTTGCGTTATAAATGCTCATATTTTTGTGCAGTAATCAAATAACTATCATATTTAGCTTCATGAAGACACATCTGACTTTTAAAATTCCAAGCACTGGAAATGCAGATATCTTCACACTGTTAGTGTATAGGATTTGCATCTTTGAAAAATGGCTCAGATTTTTGTTTATTAAGATTGGCAAAGAATGGAGGGGGATTTGTGAAAAGAAGATAGAAATTCACCACAATTGCATGGTTGGTTTCATCCCAAAACAAAGTTATGCTGCTACGTTATAAACACATGAGCACTTTGTAATGGCAACACTGGCAGACTTCATTTAGGTAGCTAAGAATTATACAGAGAAAATTGTTTGTTCTACCTCTGTTGCTGTTTTATTTCAGCTAAAACATATTTATCAAGTAAATCAAATAAAATGCAGGTCTTACTTTCAGCATCCCATGCCACAAGTCTTTTAATTTGTGCTGTGTTTCTGTAACTAGTAAGGAATAAGAACATCTTTCTGATAGATTTAGTTGCTCAAACAAAGCAACCACACAAACCCTTCTGCCAGAGCAAATGTTCACTAAACTGGGTTTTCATGCGTTGGGTGTGGTGTTTGAGAGGAAATAGATACTGCAGAGTTGGTTAATGTAAGGTTGGCTTCCTCTTAAAATACACCTTGAATCCACTGATTCAACTGTCAGCTCCTTTCCAACTTTTTGATACACCGATACATTTATTATGCATTTCTTCTGTTCCTGTGAAATCTATTAAAGACAAAACACCCTACAGCCAAGACATTGTAATTATCAAGGTCAGATCAGCATTCCCAATATTACTGTCACTAGCGTATGGTACTATTTATAAAGTAGAGAAGTGAAATTTACCTTATGCGTGCAATGGCAACATTTCAAACCATTTTGAGATGAAGCAAAATAGCATCTTCCATTGGAAAATATTTTGATTAGAAATTACTCAGTACGTACATCTAAAACACAGCCTTTCCTGCAACGCCCAAGGGTGATGCCAACCCTAAACTGAGTATGTACGTTACACTGAATTTTTAGTAGCGGCAAATCATTGTCCATCCACTGAAACCAAAGTGGCCCTAAAGACTGATGTAATCACACAGTGTTTCCACCACCTGAAGCTCAAATGGAGATCCTAAACCCCAGATCCTGAATTTGGCTTTTCAGAGCATTCTACCCAACAGAGCAAGAAAATATCATTAGTGAAGAAAGAAAAACAACCATTACAATGGCAAAGCATTTCCATTTTGTACATCCACATGAACATAATAGACTGTAAAACAACTTGTACTTACATGTTGTAAACATGTACATTATTAAAACCAACATGTTCATTATTAAACTCTCTGTATTATGCACATTTCTTTTACAATCAGCTCACTTGCATGTTTAGAAACTAGGAATGCCTTCCGGAGCTCTCCAGGGAAGTGTGTTGTGCCCCAAAGCTATTCAGAAATACAGCATTCACAGCAGAGCCACCTTATTGTCTTTAATGACTAAATCCTCTGCTTGTCATTGTTCACTGGTAAAAGCAGAAATAGCGATACATGATATATTGTTGTCTGAAAAAATAACTGCCTTCGTATTCCTTGAAGTCTGAAAAATAGGTACGTGGCTTGAATGAATACATGGGATCATATTTTCTTGTAAATGTTCCACTACATTAACCATGCGATAAACTGCAGTATCGGCAGACAGTTCGTTCTTGTTCCCTGACTCCTCTTTTGTTCTACGGTTGCAGCGCTCGCAACTCAGCGCTGGTCTCATGTACAGATAGTGGGAATTTGGTCCCCTTTCATAGAGCTGGGTGTATGCCTATCCCTCACGAGCTCACTCATGGAAGGGACCTTTCCAGTGAGATGGTGACTTGTGTAGGTAGACGTGTACAGCGGACCTCCATTTAAAATCTACAAATGAAGAGTAAAGCTTAAGGTCTAGATGTGCCAGTGAAGGAAAAACTGAGCCTGGATGCAATATTTAAAAATGGTTTCACACTGGTAAGGATGAAATTGTCTCCTGTTTTTGAGGTCTACGCCAAACTATATTGCATAAGTCATTCCTGAACACTGAAGAGAGTTCTTGACGGCTCATCTAAGTCAACAGGGATTTGGCTGCTAATTTCAATAGAATCTGAAACAGATTATCACAGTTTATGGCAGGACTAGCTTATGATCTCTTTCTGTGGGCGTCTCTAAAGTGCGTTTTACCTTGTAGTACACAGACTGTCCTGCAGTCCCTCCTCAACGCACGTGCAGGGTTAGGGCCTCTGTCTGTAACCTCCAAAATTACCTCAAAACAATTGCCATTTAGCTCAAGTGCCTTATTTCAGTTTTTCTCTTCTCCTTTACTATCTGACAAGATCTGGATTTAAGACTATTCTAACCCACAATATTTTAAGTACCTTTTGCAGTGCTGAGGAGAAAAATCATTATGGATGGAACCGCAGCAAGCAAATGAAGGAAAGGAAGAAATTTTACACCAGCAGCAGAAGTCCCACATGAATGCAACTGCAGCATGAAGAATGGCATTCTGTCTCTTCCCATTCACCTGCCATGTAGGGCAGTATTTTTACAACTCCCAGGTCAAGGCTGGTATTTAGACATTTGAGATGAGCAAGTGTCACCACTGGCACTTGCAGCTGCCTCTTCCTCTGACCATGCCTTCCTGCTTGGGCTGGGGTGGAAGCATCAGATGCAAGTGTGTTAGCAGGGAAAACAAATGGGGACTGATAACTTTCCAGCTTCCTTCAAAGTTAAAGACTATGATGAGTATCTTGAAGTTGTTAGCATTTGAAATATTCCATGCACATTTCAGCCAAAGGCAAAGGAGTGGGAAATCCGTAGGACGCTTTTTCAGAGATATGCAAGACAGAATGACATTATATTCATTAGACATTTTATGCATAAAACTCCATAGGAGTCATAGCCCTGAAAAACTTCCTTGGCACTGGCCTTGCCGCGTGCAGATTCTTTACAATTAGGTTCATGTGGGAAATTAATCTATTTTATTTCTTTTGTAATTTGCAGAACTTTTGCAGTGATAGTACTGTAACTTCTACCAGCAAATCAGCTTCTCCCTGACCTGATTTCTGCCTCAATAATCACACAGAGACTCTAATGATGCTTTGAATGTGTGATAAAAGGTGCTTATTACTCACAAAACTGTACATTCATCACGTTTTCCTGATGACAGACCCACACATGAAATCATCACCTTCAACAACTAGGGACTTAGAGTGGCAAACAGATTCTAAAAATAGATGCTTCCTGTGCTAAGACATTAGTTTCTCATTTCTTACCTGGGATCCTTTGCTGCCGTGATCACAATGTTATTACAGAGGCAAGCATTCACTAGCCTTCATCTCAGAATGGCTATTAAAGAAAATCATAATTTCCAAACAAATTTCACAGTTTATTCAGAGTGAAAGAATTGTGCCTTAATGATATGTTTCTGGGCAGAGTAACAGGGTGACAATTTTTCCTATAAACATTCTTGAACTACCAGTATTTTTAACTAAAAATATTTTGAGATGCCTTCAGGGCTTGTGTGAGGCAGCCTAAAGAACCAGTCTGTTTCTCTGAGGGTGTTGTGATCTTGGTATACAATGACTCTTTCACCTTCATTTGTTTTATGCACTTGCTAATGGGAAAGTAGTATTTTGGGGTATCCTTTGGAGATCATCAAGATTTGAATACTTTCGAGTAACTCTTTTTCTGTTAATCTGTTTGATTTGTCTTGCAATGTGCGAAATCTTTTAAGAAGTCATCGAGCTCATTAGAAGTGGAAAAGTAAAGGACTTCAAGCCAGTTACATCTTGTGAAAGTTGATAGTTCAAAAACTAGTATTAAAGAAAAGTACCGAAAGCAAAAATTGCTGAAAGTTCCCAATTGCCACATACTGGTTCTTTCTTTCCTGTTTGCTATGGGCTACCTGGCACTGTTACTACAGTCATATGGTCACTTCATACGGCCAGTATCAGGAGATGTGGAGGTGACATAGCCTGGTGGGCACGTCCATATTCACGCCCTGCTCCAGCACACAGGCAGAAATGCTATTCCCAGGGCCGCGCCACACTCCCTCTATGCCATTGCTGTCAGAGGCTGTCAGAGGCTGATGTCCTCTCATCTGGTCTTGCCCTCTCCCACAGTGGCCTAGATTTCCACACCCCCACCCTTCTCCCCACTTTGTTCACAAGCAGAATGTGAAATGATGTATTTGCAACGGCGGGTACTGAGCTAGGCAGATGTCTCTCCAGATTTTAACGCAACGAGTTCAGAGTCCTCTACATATCTTCCATTTAACTGTTCATTGTTGGAATCATGATGGTACAGGTAAACGGGGACCTCTGTGATTGACGTCGCAGTGTAGGAGGTAGATCGCGTGGAACAGTGCTCTCGGCGCCTTTGGCCCCACTGGGTTTTGTACTGTGTCCATTGCCTCTTCAAAGCTCCTTGTACCTGTTAAAAAAGCACATAGTTAGGGTGAGGCACAATCTAAACCCCATAATTATAGCAAATTTTTAATTTGCTGCAGGAAATAAAAATTAAAAAAAAAAAAAAGAAAGAAAAAGCTCCAGGTCTAATTGCATCGGGTTCCCTCTGCCTCTCTCCTCCATTTTGCCCCCATCTCCAGAAGCAGAGAAGTTACACATCTCTTGGCCTTAACTCCCTCCCTGCCTACCCCATGGCAGCAATTGCTTTCTGCAGTTGTCGCTGCTTATGAAGAGTGAGTACGGGTTAGCTGTTCCCATAAGAGGTAGATGTGGAACAGAGTGCTGCATGGGAACACGCTGGGATGCTACGGTAGAAGAGGGAAGAGGAGACATGAGGATTAAAATCCATCTGATGCTGCAGCTGGATCCTTGCCCTGAAATGGCTAATGCATTGTGATCCCCGAAGAAACTTAAGCTTGAGTAAAACTGGCCATGAATGGCAAAGTGTAAGTACACTTCAAGAGCTTGCCAGGGCTAATTTTGTAGAGGGGAAGAGTTAGAGGATTAGTACAGATAAACAGAGATTTTGTTCTGGTAATTTAAGAACAGGCTCTGTGCTGGCAAAAAAATAGCATTGGTCATAGCCCTCTGCATAGGAGAGAATTTCAACCTTTGGGCATTCATCTCCCAGGAATAAAATATTTTATTCAACATTTACATTAAGACTGATGCTATATATGGTGCTAGGATATGACTTAAGCTATTGAGTCCTGTCAGGGAATAAGAAGCCTTTCTTTAGCTGGACGTTCAAGCATGTTGGCACTTGCCAGCTCCTTCCCAAAGGAAGAGTTGAGACATGAGCAGTGAGTGGGCAAACCCCGATTCTATTTGTTCAGATCAGTGATTCCAGCCAGCAAAATGTGAGAATAAGGGCAGTTTGCCATAATAATCTGCTGTAAATGATCACCCCTCCAGAGGAAGGCAGAGGCAGGTGAGGCACTGCGGTCACAGCAGTGTCCCAGATTTTCCGTGCTCCTGCTGAGGTGGATGGTGAATGTCATTTTTGCTCAGGGAGTATCTAGGCTCCGAGCAGAACAGTATCTTTGATTCATGTAGATGAATCTAAATGACTTCAATATTTCCCAAGTCTCCACAGTTCTAATCACTCTATTAATATGTATATAGTAAAATGTTATCTACTCACCACCCACAGCTGCCTGCAAGAAAGCTGTTTCATGTCACATAAGGACAAGGCTTCATAAGGAATTGCTATGAATCTGAGCTGCTTACTGAGTGTACAGCAGGACTATGCAGCATGCCAAGAATGGATATTTCAATTGCTTTGGCTTTTTATTTTTAATCCAAGACACAAGCCAAGGTATGAGGATTGATGCTATAAATCCTTACTCAAGC
Organism: Burhinus bistriatus; assembly: GCA_013397275.1. NCBI lineage: Eukaryota > Metazoa > Chordata > Aves > Charadriiformes > Burhinidae > Burhinus > Burhinus bistriatus. Next base: position 448,611 of record VYXH01011223.1, on the reverse strand, counting down.
AAGTAGTTGCACTGACTTTGGTATGACTACTTTCTTGAGTAAACAAACGTTCGCTGGACTAGTCCTTTAAAACTAACTGAAAACGATATCCATGCCCAGTTTCCAATACTAGCTCTTTTTTGCTGTTGTTTAGCTTAAGACAAAGTAGTTAAGAATTCTTTTCATCTGGGGAACTGTATCCCTATTTGCCTTCTCCTAACAGATAAAGAAAAGAAAACAAATGGTTGAGTGCAGGTTAATGAGATACCAAGCACAGAAAAGGCATATGGTTACAACAGAACTTCAACTACTGGGGCTGTGGGCAAAGCTTACTCTGCCAATATTGAGATTTAAAGTGAAATGGCTGCATGCAGAGATGTTTCATATCACACCATCACCAAAGTTTACTAGTGAGAAAGAACTACTGCATGCAAGAGTAATGCAGTTGTGGGACATGATACAGAAACATTACACATGAGGTAAACCTGCAAAGATTTCAGTGACTTTAAAATTGGTTTTTCATGTTACAGTATGAATATTGTAGCTTAGTCACTCTAGAAGCTCTGGGGAGGGACTGGAAGAAGAAATCTTCAGGATTAAGTCAGGGATTTTCCCCAATATCGCACTGGGGCAGCAGTTCCTGTAACTTACGGCCAGACACAATGAGGATTATGCATAAGTCTTGGGTGTGCCCAGCAGCTCTGCCCACCTGCAGCCATCTCTCCAATGCTGCCACCACGGTCATTAGTGCCTCCAGCCACTGCGCACCTCTGGCCATCGCCTCTGCCCCTAAATATTGAGTGTGTTCGCATTTCACAGCAGTTCATCTATTCAGATTAATCTCAACATCTTCAGTGAAGGTGGCAAGAACATGCTCCTACAGCCTTCCTGTTCCTCTCCTAGCCCCACTTCCCCTGCATAGACCCAAGGCTCTGATAACACTTGCACAGGGAGAAGAGCTGCTGTGAAAGTGATGAGCTCCTGCTGAGCTCCCAAACTGCTCTCAGTTGAACTGGAGTCTGATGGGCCACCAGGGCAATCCTAGGTCTGGAGATGATAACACGGTTAACTGAAGAGGGAAGAACAATGTCACTGAGCCTGCCGTGAGGAGCTTACAGTTTTGTTCTCAGAAGGGAGTGAGACTTAAATTGTATGTCTGGCTGGGGAGAAAAGAGGCACGTCCCTTCCAGTTCAGCCCATGATTAGAAGTGCCATTAGTCAGGTTTAAAAGGCTCCATGGAGCAGTGAGAGCACGAGGTCAAAGCAGCTGGGTTTTTATTCTCTGCTGAACTGCTGGCCTGTACAAGAATCCAGCCACAAACGGATAATGGATAGTACAAGCTGCTGCACTTGAGTAAAACAACGTGTTAATGTAGATTTCTGCCATGATTCCAAGGATCTCAGATGATCTTAATTCAGCGCCAACTAAAACTGTTCATGCATGGATTTTAAATGTGTAAGCAGCATTACTGAAAATCACATGCACAGCCATAACATATTAACGACCAAGGAGGCTCCTGGGGACCGGGAGGGGCAGGGCAATGCCTGCCATGCGTTCTGCTGTGATAGCAGACGGGAGAAAGTAAAGTCTAAAGAAATTAAAAGCCGGAGTTTATTTACTCAGTCCTGCTCTTCAGGACTTAAAAGGTTTTTCTGTTCTCTATTAGCCATTCATGCCTCTCTGGCACACAAGATATATGGCTGGTTTTTTTTCCAAACAGACTTTCCATTTTGTTGGCCAGTGTTGCAGTCTAGAAGCAATCTCAAGCCTGGAAATATTGTCTGTTGAGCAGATTATTGCAGAGACCTTGTATCATCTGTACACTGTTGTTGTTGGACAAACTACAGTGCTGCTGGACGCTGAGATTTTATATGAAAATGCACAAGAAGATCTATCATTTTAAAAGTCCAAAACAAATCCATTGTTTATGTGTTCTTCCATGTGAATGCAGGCCTCGGTGCAGCTTCTTATTACTATTTTTATATTTCTTTCTATAGATGGGCTCATGGTACTAAAGGGAGGCTGCTGAGGTAGTAGGCGATGAATGCAATATAAAACACTGTCAGGTGGTACTGAGTTTAGCATTGTTTGTCCTGGCTACACTTCATGTATTTCATCCTTGAAGTTAAATATTCCAGTAGGAAAAAGTAAATCCCAGAGTATCCAGGCTCCTGTGGTACTAAAATTAATCTCTTTGCCCCACACTGAATTTTCTGATGAGAAATAATTTTGAGCTCTATAGCAGCAGATGTATAGAGCAGCTTGCAAACAATCTCCTACCATGACCGAAGACCAGACTGTGGCTTTGGTCTGTCATACTGCACACAGCACGACTGGGGGAATTATCTCAGTTTAGTTCTCTTGGGCAGCCAAACTCAGACTAATGATCCCTTTGGAAGGACCTAATGCCATCTTGGCATTAGTCCGTTTCTGCTCCTCTATAGGTTTTGTGCTTTATATATCTAGACCTTGTGTAACTGCAGAAATAAATGGGACTTGGAGGAAGGGGGTCATAATCCTTTTATCCTGTCTTCTGGTACAGCCCAGCCCAGCTACTTGAGTACATAAACTTGCTTGATGTTTATTGGTAATGTGTTGATGCAAGTAACACCAAACTGTCTTGAGTCTATATTAGAGAGGTGTCACCTTTGGCTCTCTGCCCACCTTAATGGGAAATTCTACAAACAACTTCCCTTATCGTCCAGTAAATAAAATATCCTATAACTAAATAATGAGAGGGTTTCTCAGCATATCTGTCACTGACCATGTCAGACAGTCTGCAAGTCTGCAGAAGATACAACAATTTTAAAAATGGGTGTAATGGTGAAAAGTACCCAAGCACCAACAAAAATCACACTCAACGTGTCTGGGAAACCTGAATCCCCATGGCTGTTCGTTCTTACTGCCTGACACTGATGAATGTTTCTGATCAGCAACTCCATCAAGGCGTTTCTAATCCTACATGCAGTCTGCAGCTACCCGCAGGTAGTTAAGCCTTCCATGTGATTACTTATGGGAGCAATAGACTACAAAACTGGAAGCCACATTTCCATATCAGATTCATTTTTATCTCATTTTGGGCATCATTCTTTCCAGATGTGTCCCCTTAGTGATTGCTCACTGACAATTCAAGTATCAAAAGTGGATATCCAGATGAGAGCCTTTCACAACGAAGCAGTCATTTTGCTGTGGGCTGCCAGATGTGTCAAAAAGGCTGTCAGAGGCGACTAGAGTTTTGATGACTATTTCTGTTATTCAGGGTTTGTATCCAGACTGTGCATCTTCAGTCCATGTAAGGAACAACTGGCTGCTATTGCACCTTCCTAACAGCAGCTCAGTCAGTGCAGAAGTCCACAAAGTGCAGCGTGTCTCTGAGGTTGGACATCTGAATATCATGTATGAATATGGTGTATTTTCTTAATCCAAATATATTTATTCTGAATTCTGAATTAATTTAATGCAATACTTAATGAACAAAAGACAGCTGCATATTTATTTTAGACTAATTTTCATTCCTGGAATGCGACTCTTAGTTTTCTGCCTAGCGCACCGTAAGTTAGTTCATATGACAGGTAAACTCATTCATACCCTGCAATCTGATTTTGAGTTAAATGATACATATGGTCTGCCATGATGTTGACAAGCAGATGCTCCAGATCTGTTCTTCACTGGGTAACCCAAAAATTGTATTCCTGGAGTTGTAAAGGTGGATATGCTTCTCTGACATCGTGGCATTGCCAAAAGCACTTTGGAATTACAGTTATCTGATGAAACATACCTAAGAAACAAACAGCCTTTAAGAGATTTTACATTTTCAGTGCATTTTCTTGCTGCCTTTCCTCATTTTTAGCATTGCTACAGACTTTCTAGGCACATATCCATATGTTCTTATTAGAGTTGGAGAATTACAGAGTAATCGACCCTTTACTCTAAAGCTATAAAACACTAAGCAAATTTGTTTTGGAAAACGTAATCTGAAAAAAATGGAAGGCAACACTGGGGAGAATGAAGAAGGCAATGTTCAAGACCAGGATTTTGGGGTAACACATTTTTTGGAGGCAAGTGAGGACACACTGGAGCATTGCCTGTACATAGCTATGCAGTCATTCCTATGGGGAAAGGATGTTTCAAAAATTGCCTGGCTGATCTCTACTTTCTCCACGCCTACCAGGGAGAATCAGAAGTCTTTCTGTGTTTCCAGGGCATGCAGCTCGGACTGTGCCAGAAAGTGGTGATAGTAAAGGAGAAGGAGAAAGGTAGTAGTAGCCTGCAGATCCCGGGGACAGAAATGTGATAGGAAAAAATAATTGTACATCTCTCCAACTTTTTTTTAATTGGATCCATGAAACCATGAACTTCTGTAGCATGATTACCATGTTACCATTTCGTGTTATGTTCTGGTGTCATTAACTGCTCATGTTTTGCCGTTCTCTTTTATTCTTCTGAGAAGCCATGCTACAGAATTACAGTGGGAGGCCTCTAATCTTTTCTACTGTTGCATTTCTCTGTACATTTATGCAGCAAACCAGCCAGAAACGAATGTACAGCTATGTCGACACGTGGTAGCAGAATTTAATACTCTCTGCCATCCTGAAAGTTAGCAAACCCGCTGGTAGCACCTTATCAATAGATAACTTGCTTCAAGTCACTATCAAAACTGTGGCAAGTGAGTGTGGCCAGTAGGTCAAGGGAGGTTATCCTCCCCCTTTACTCTGCCCTGGTGAGGCCGCATCTGGAGTGCTGTGTCCAGTTCTGGACTCCCTGGTTCAAGAAGGACAGGGAACTGCTGGAGAGGGTACAGCAAAGGGCTACGAAGATGATTAGGGGTCTGGAACATCTTTCTTATGAGGAAAGGCTGAGGAACTTGGGTCCTTTTAGTCTGGAGAACAGAAGACTGAGGGGGGATCTCATCAATGCTTATAAATACTTAAAGGGAGGCTGCGGGGAGGATGGCACCAGTCTTTTTTCAGTGGCGCCCCGTGGTAGGACAAGAGGAAATGGGCACAAACTTGACCATAGGAAGTTCCCTCTGAACATGAGGAGGACCTTCTCTACTTTGAGGGTGGCAGAGCACTGGAACAGGCTGCCCAAGAGGTGGTGGAGTCTCCAACTCCGGAGACATTCAAAACCCGCCTGGACACCATCCTGCGCAACCTGCTCTAGGTGAACCGGCTCTGGCAGGGGGGTTGGACTAGATGATGTCCAGAGGTCTCTTCCAATCCCTGTGACTCTGTGATTCTGCAAAAACATCCCTGTGGTCACATCATTACTGGGAATTTGCTACTTTCTAATAATACACAAGGATAAACAGGATCACAAATATCTCTTTAGGTTGACATACCTGAAGAGCATTAGCATCACAAAGCTTGCTCTGTACCTAATTCATCTGGTCTGGATTACAAATTAACTTTTTAAAGGACTTTCTAGCTTTTCTAAGATATGTGATGTTTTATTTTGCTACAGTTGAATGCTCCTGATGTATTGAAAAAGAATTTTTCTGCTAATAATCTTTCGAAAATAGCTTCCTGTAGGAATTTAAATGGTTCTTGACATATTTTAACCAGTTATTATTTTGTTAAAAAAAAAAGGTAGTGAAGTGGACGTAAAACCAGCTGTAGACATCTAAAATATTTATCCAGTTGTAAGAGAATGGGAGACAACTTTGCCTCAACGGTTTTTATTTCTCAGTTACTATTTGAGAAACACTGACCTTAAAAAGGCCAGCACTAATCCTCAAAGGAGTGAAAGTAATTGCACTCCTCCAGGCTCCTCTGCTCTGACAGTGCTACTGGGGACGGCATCTCTGCCATGGCTCTGGGGATGAACGCAGCACACGGCTCTCCAGGACAGACCCCTGAAGATCACCACTGCTCCTTATGGGGCGATCCATCCCACCATTCTGGGGCAGGAAGGGAAGTAGAGCATTTTTCTCCTTTACTTAGACCTCTGTCTCAAAATTGCAGATGGTAGGGGGAGAGCCTCATGCCTGTACCTCATTCAGTGCCATCTGCTTTGTAATGGTAACACTCCGGATTCATCTCGTCACGCTCTGCACAGAGCTTTCAAAAATGCACACAACTGCTTGTATACAGAGGGTAAAAAGCTACTTTGTGTGGTTTCAAAGTTTGTAGCACAACATGCTTCATTTCTGCATTAATGAACAACAAAGTGACTATTTTTCAAGTTCTGCTCATTTGCTGTATTTCACATTCTTACCTCACCATTGAAGAAGCAGAATATAGTTGCCACAAGTAAGCCCTAAGACAAAGAGAAAAAAAAGTTTAGAGATCACAATATATACTTTTTTGGGGGGCATTGTTTGGAAATTTGGACTTGAGGGATACAAGATAAAATACCAGGCCACTTCCTGTACATCACAGACACTTCACCTAACCTCCCCCTCGTGGTGTTATTACACCAATTTTTGTCTTTTCAATACGTTTTACCATTTTCTTCTACATTACTACCATTTATAGATTATCTATTTCGGCTATGAAGTTATTTTTGAACAAGAGGCCTAGAGAAGGAAAATTAAATGGTATGTAAGGTAGATATCTTGCTGACAGGAGAGTACCACACTGGTACTGACTTTGCTGAAGAGATGGCAGAGAAATTGTGTCCTCCATGCTGCCACTCGTTTGTCAGACTGCAGGTACCCGGTTAACAGTGTTGGCCAAGGAGAATCCAGCTGCCCCAGGAAGGCTTTAAATCAAACTGTGCGTCAGGACAAGTGAGGTTGTATGTGGGGCATCACAATGGTTGGCGGGGATGTGAATAGAGTGGTCAGAAAAAGGAAAAGAACCCACAATAGGTGAGTTAGAAGGTATGGGCATAGAAAAAAGAAGAGAGATTGCAGATCATAACTTGGCCCTAAATGGCTTAAAGTTAATTTAATTATTGCCACAGTTGTTCAGATAATATTTCACTACTGCTACAAGATGAAACAGGGCCAAGCCAGGGACATGAGGTGAGAAAGTGTGAAACTAAGAAGAGAAAAAACTCTCGCACACAGAGCCTGCTATCCAGAATCACGTAGTTACCCTGGTCCATGTTCTAAACCGCACTCGTTCGTATTAAAATAGCATTGCATAGAATCGGTGGGAGCCAAATGCCTTCATTTTAAATTACTTAAAGCAGTTATTATAAACTAAACGTATGGCAGTTTGTGAAATTGAGGGGAAAACTGCAATACAATAGTTTGTGTTCCCAAGGGCTGCTTTGAAGAGCTTTACAGCTGTATCTTTTTTATAAACCCTCATTTAACTGATTACCAGTTAAATTGTAGCTAACACTTTGTAAAATGTCTTGGACTCTCAAGTGTGTATTTTGGACCACAAATGTAGGGTAAGCAATAAATGTTTTAACAAAATGCTTATATATTAGAGATGCACAGGCTGATTTGAAGAGGTGATGACCACCTGAATTTTGGCAATTATTTTACTCCAATAAATCTTCTCTAATGCAGAATTTGTAATTTGACATGATTTCAAATATGAACACAGAAAAACATGTGCAAGGAGGAGGAAGAGTAGACATAGTAAGAAAATGAAAGTTTCTTTTCATGCTTTGGAAAAACAGCCAGTATTCTCGAAAAAATCAAATCCCAGTATACAATATGCGATGCACAACAGTTTGCCCATAAGCTCTGGCTTCAGAAACACCACAAAGTCAAGCACAATTTTACTTCTCTAAAGCAGGACTTTGTCAGACCACAGATTCCTAAATAAAAAATTTATGCAAGGGGAGCAAATGCGTCACTTCCTGGTGCCCGATACTGATTTTCTCCTGCACTGTGTGTGCTACATTAATTTGCACAGTCTTGCAAAACATCTGCTGTTGAACTGCATGGTGCATGGTCTCAGCAGGGCTCTCAGTATTTTGCTAAAGTGTGTTTATATTAACAGTAGTCAGCCATGATGGGAAATGAAATGGATCTTGATCTCCCCTTGGAGTAGAGATGCTCGATGGACAGCCCATGTGAGGCAACGTGGATACAAAAGAGGCCAGGACGAGAGAAAGAGACAGAGAAATTTTTCTAAGTCTGTTCTTCGCAAGAGTGTTTAGGGGTAATTTCGGAACTGCCGTTCCCCTAAAGGCAGAATTGAACCCGAACTATTGAAGTGAATCCATTTTCCATTTCAGTTCCTGTAAGGTATTTGAATTCCTCTGTCACATTCTGCAATTGCTCTACTTTTCTTCTGTTGGAGAGTGTAGTTCCCTGAACTAGTGTTTTCTCCAGACAACTTCTGACAGAAAAGCTAAAGAGGAAGCTGTGGTGATGCTTCATATCCCTTCAGTTGCTCTTCTGGTCTGGAGTGAGCTGAGAGCAGATCTGGATCCTCGCTATTTTGAGGCCATGGATGTCGTACATCTTCTGGCTGAAGAAATTATTTTCTCTCATTTGTCCCATACAGGTCTCACTGCTCTTCTTCCACCAGCAACAGCCCTCTGGGCTCTGCCATCTGTTTCTATTTCTATTTCTATTCTATTTCTATTTCTATTTCTATTTCTATTTCTATTTCTATTTCTATTTCTATTTCTATTTCTATTTCTATTTCTATTTCTATTTCTATTTCTATTTCTATTTCTATTTCTATTTCTATTTCTATTTCTATTTCTATTTCTATTTCTATTTCTATTTCTATTTCTATTTCTATTTCTATTTCTATTTCTATTTCTATTTCTATTTCTATTTCTATTTCTATTTCTATTTCTATTTCTATTTCTATTTCTATTTCTATTTCTATTTCTATTTCTATTTCTATTTCTATTTCTATTTCTATTTCTATTTCTATTTCTATTTCTATTTCTATTTCTATTTCTATTTCTATTTCTATTTCTATTTCTATTTCTATTTCTATTTCTATTTCTATTTCTATTTCTATTTCTATTTCTATTTCTATTTCTATTTCTATTTCTATTTCTATTTCTATTTCTATTTCTATTTCTATTTCTATTTCTATTTCTATTTCTATTTCTATTTCTATTTCTATTTCTATTTCTATTTCTATTTCTATTTCTATTTCTATTTCTATTTCTATTTCTATTTCTATTTCTATTTCTATTTCTATTTCTATTTCTATTTCTATTTCTATTTCTATTTCTATTTCTATTTCTATTTCTATTTCTCTTTCTATTTCTATTTCTATTCTTATTTCTTCCAATTTGTACATAATTCAGAGTACATAGTTCAGAGTACTATCGTTACCTTCAGCTGTAAAGCTACAGAGATATCTATAGCACATACCAGCTTTGTCTCTTTGGAGCCAGGAGGCTTTGGGATGATGATAATGTTACAGTGGGTCTATTAAAACATGTGACAGACTAGATGTAGGTTAATTATTTCATGTAAGGCCCACAGGTTAATTCTCATATCTCTTTGACATACGTCTTCCATATTGTCTCTAACTGCTGCTAGTTTTTGCCTAGGGTGCAATTCTTGTTGAGGATGAGATCTCTAGGTCAATTACATCTCTTTGCCACTGTGTGGAGTTGTTAAACTGACCTGGGATATATTATCTGCTGAGAGCAGGATAATGGCTGTGGTATTGAAGGCAGAGATGAAAAACACATTTATTTTGAGATTAAGGCCTTTAATGACTTCTTCTGAAGTTCTTTATTTCTCGAACTGTGTGCAGACCAGTTGAATGTGGCTTTTGGCTGAATCATGCCTTAGAGATTGTTCAGAGTCAGCAGCTCTCAGACCTTCATGTACCTTATTGACCCCATAGTGAATTTTTCCCTGTGTTTAAGTGCCTATACTGGTCCAAGGACATTCTTTGCTTGACAGGTATTTAATCTGTATCTACCTCTCCTAGAAAACCTGAGTGTCTTGAAGAGAAGTTCCACTAATTTGTTTGGGTTAAAAAGAAACAAACAAAAAATACCTATGCAGATCCTGCAAATTTATATGGGTTTCTGATACCTCAGTTGTTTTTCTTCTAGCTTATGACTCCATAAAACCAAGAAAGCATATATATATATATATATATATGCTTATTCCTGTTATTCCTGAGCATGTCTTAGTTTCTGCCCTAATTACACACTGTGTTGCTCTTCAGGCTTTAGTGGGATGATATTTCATTACTGATGGTAGAAGATGATGGCACATATAATTGTACAGGTGGCCATAATATAAAAAATCAGTATCTGATTCTCTGTGTGGGTTTTGGTCCACGTCCATTCACTTCTCACTTCTGGATCTGAATGGCAGCCAAAAAAACCCCAAACAACCATGGCCAAGTTTCTTCATAGAAGTACTTCCCATTCCCATCTCTCTCATTTCAGCAAGGATACAGAGCTTTGAAAAAAAACAATACTGTGTTCATCATCTTTATTCACAGCACATTTCATTCAGCATCTCTGAGGTAAATGACTATATTACCTCTGTTTATGTTAGGTTAAAAAAAAAATAATAAGCAAAGAATGTGTCTGTGCGGTTTCTGCTACTACTGAGGTGGGGAGATTGTCACAAGAGGGCTGAAGATGGCAGTCCATCTGCTGCAAAACAAGGGAGACACCCCATCAGCAAAAGCTCACGCTTTGCTGCTTCTCCCACTCTCTGATGGAGGTTTCATTACTGTCATTTTGTACATGAATTTTTCATACAAAAATGGCACTTTGTAATATCCAGCTTTCATAAAAACCATTTTCCTCAACTTCCAGTGGCTCAGAATATTAGAAAGTTTTGAAATTACTAATAATGCAAAGAAAGAAGGAACAGAAAATTAAAAAAAAAAAACACTTATGTTGTCAAAAGCAGTCCTGTGACCTTAACTTTGCACAGAAGGAAAAAATGTTTCTGGTTTGGCATCACAGAGGGTATTTATTTCCCTTTAAATGGAGAAACAGATGGAATGAATACTTTCTAAAATGTATTGAAATACCTTACTAGTTTTAAGAGGCTACTTTTAAATGGGTTAATTTTGTTCTGCATAAAGCTGCATAGAGAGTTAAATTTACAGCTCGGAGGCAGGGTGGATCCATATGTGACCCAAACCCATGCCTAAAAGACAGAAAATACCCTTTGCATAATTGAGGCCCCTATGAGCTGGATCTTCCCGCCCGGCAGGGCGGGTGCTGCAGTCCTGAGGGTGTTGCTTGGAAGCTGCTGAGTGGCACAGAAGTAATCTTATTGGCGGAGAAAGAAAACTTTGATTATTCTCCATTTAATAGAAAAAAAAAACTTTTTATTTGCCAATAAAACCCAAAGCCCTTATGCTGAATAGCATTTTAATTTCTCATTAGAGGCAGACTTGCGCATTTAGGGCCACAGTCAGCAAGGTATTGAGAGGAAGGGGAACTTTAAGCGCTTGCATATTGCTGTTGATGCAGGGGCTCTTTCTCCACTGCACCAAGCAGACCTCCGTGGCTAAATCTTCTCTGGCATAGCAACGGTGCCACGTTAGGTAACGTGATAGCCTCTAGAAACCCAGCCACAAGATGCTGGAGAGAAAATTTGGTGAGATGGGACAGCTGGTGGAAGGAGCTTGCAAGCAGGAGTGTGTTAATCTCTGGCCTTCTTTGAGAGCATCTGGTGGGGGGTTCTATATGTGGGACTAACTGATGTATCATGGGGTTACTGCATTTTTCTCCTCTTCACTTTGTCTTGTGAGGCCTCTGCTATGGACCAACGTCAAAGATCAGAAGCTGGGATAATGGGATGTGCTTGCTGGTAGCAGACCCTCTGACAGGAGCTCAGCACCCCGATCTCTTTGCAGCCTGGGACCCCTCAAAAGATGTTCAGTGGTTCCCGGGGTGGGGGAAGTGGCAGCAGCAGCCTCAGGGCCAGTGGAGGTGCAGATGGCCCTGCCAGGGTGTGAGGCACAAGCCACATCCCTCCTGCCCTCTCTCAGCACAGAGACCTGAGTGCAGGTACAGGCAGGAAACAGGGCTGCTGCTGCTTCGCTCCTTCACAGGAGGCACCCTCTTTGCCCAGGTGTACCACTTCATCTTCTCTGCAGCGCAATGGGACTTTTCAGGCTTTTAAGCAACAGATGTGTTTTCATGCCAGAGGTGTGTAAGGAGCCAGAGCATCCTGTACCATAGTGTTTTACACCAGAGGAAGACTGCATCTTTCATGTGCTCTCAGCATGGCCTAACAGGCTTTTGAAAGTCAAGTCCTTTAGGAGAATCTGCAACTCACTGACTGTTTTGGAGGGTAAATGTTTGCTTGGTGGTGCCTACTTTCGGAGCACTGTTTAACAAGCTAACTGCATGTTCAGCAATGCACTTACAGCATCCTACTCTGCATAAATTATTCCACTTAAGGGTTGAAATATCTTTCTTTTGCCTGGTGCAATCTTCATTTAAGCACAGGCTGGAGATTGACGAGCTGATACTGGTGATGGTGAGGGGAGATGCTAATCTCTACTTTTACAGGATCCACGGGAGGCTAGCTGGCTGGGCTGGAAAAGTACATGCCTTCATACTTGCAGCACAAAAGCCAGTCTTCAATTTTTTTATCATTTATACATCTGCTCTACAGATCTGTTAAGAAGAATCGGGTCTATGTGGTGAAACAGACACAATTTGATACAGGGGAGGCAGATGTACACAGTTTACGAATTGCTCATATTTTCTTGCAGTATTGCAAAAAGAGCAGGACAATTCAAAACCAGACTGGCTTCTGTAATTCAAAATTATTTCAGTAGAGGAAACCTAGCATGTAACATCTCGATGTGCTGTTTTTCAACTGGGAAAACCATTGTCTGCAAGAAACGCCGTTACACAGTTTCTTGTGGGAACAAATTCTTTCTCATTCATCATCTTCAATCATCTGGTTTTTACAATAGACTGCAGTGCTTGTTTGCACCATTTCTGTGTACACAGACAACGTAGCTAACACATCAAACCACTGTGCTCATGTAAAGCAGTGATGTGCAGTTGAAAAACTGTCTCTCTTTCTGTTCTAGAAAAGGCATAAAAAAATGTATTTTTTAACCAGTGCAGAAATGGAGAATGTATTATATTTTCCATTAAAAAAAAATAATCATAATTGTACCCACGATGCCTGCTTGTATATGATTGACATGTCACAGGCTGCAAAGACTAATAAACTGCTGCTGTTTTATGGAGAGGCAGGCTGCGCTGTGGTTTGTGACAACATAATAGCTAGTGGGGAAACGGAGCCTTTACACAAGCTAATACAGTATCTCCTAATGACATAATCAGTCCTAGAAGAAAATGAGCACCAGAGGAGTGATTATATAGCTGGCTATCTTAAATATGCAAGAAATGTTTGGGATAGATTTAATAAAGTTTATTTTAGAATACAATTAAAAATCTACCCTAAGTAGGAAAGAGAGCATCACTGTTGGCTGCAGTTAGCAGGACAACTGCATAAGCCTCCCGAATGGCCAAATTTTACATGCTGGCAGGAAGCACAATCAGATTGTATTGCAGAGGTGTCAAGAGCTCTTCTGTGAGGTCTCCACTGCTGCCCTGGCTGGGGGACAGCTCTGGGTGGGCTGTCACTGCCTGGCATGCCTGGTGGCCTCTCTGGGCAAAGCAGCAGTGGGGCACGGGCAGCCCACACCATGTGCCCACGCCGGTGTCCTCAGCACCATCCCTGCTGCTGAAACGGGACAAAATGTATTGGCAAGGGGCTATCGGGGTCAATAAGCCATGGAGAGACCATACCTGATGACTGGGACAAGGGCAGAAGGATCCCATCAGAGATGAAACTGCCTCCTTGGATCACTCCCTCACCTAATCCCATCCATCGGTACAACAGTTTCACAATACTTTGCTTTTGTTTCTGGTTCCATTTTACCTTTAGTTTGGTGACTTGCTATTGCATAATGATCATAATTAGGATTGTTAATTAAGATAATTAACATTCTTTTTGTAATTCTCTGACAATCTCCCAGGATTCGAAAGATGTTTTAAGAGTAAAATGATTATTGTAACTATCTTATCAAAACTTGCCAAAATTGTAAGCAACTTGTCATCAAAAAACTTATTTGGAGCTACTCCTTTACAGTCCTTTGAGACCGAAGAAGTGACAATACAGGTAAAAATAGAAGAAACAGGCTCCAATTCCTTTTAAGCAGAACTGTAATATAAGATGGCATACACTGCAAAAATAAACCTATGAATTCAGTTATTCTACGCACGCAGCAGCATACACATCCACAGTTTTGAAGGGATAAGGGCGATAAGCAGAAAATATAATCTAAGGTGACAGGATGCATAGATTTTGGTAGCATTATTTATCACTTCATTTAAGGAAAAACCACCACTGATTTTTTTTTTTTTTAAGCTGTTGTCTGACTACAACATTAAAATAACTTCTACATTTAGCTTCTATATGAAAGGAAACAAGAAGTGGGTCACTGTACTCAACTATGTTGGCCACTACTCATAAATGCATTAGAAATCCGCCTTTCCTAGTCAATATAGGACTGGATATATTACAGTCAGTAAACCAAAAAACCAAACATTTAAAGCCATTTAGGTTTGTTTTGTGCAAACCGCACTTACTGAATGATGCTGTAATTTCAAAGCATTCAGGAAACCAAAATGTCAGTCTTATATTTTAATTCAAACTGCCTAATAATGGAATTTTAACTCCTAAATGAAGCCTCATTGTCTCAGTCTTTTCTTCTGTGTGTTGGCATTCCCTCTGTACTACAGTTTACATACACAGATAATTTTAATATTAACCTCACAACATCAGTTTCAGTAAATTCGAGCACTTCAACACAAACGGTGTTTTGAACATAAGAGCCCTCTGTAATCTCAGTTTTCTCTCCTTAGTTTAGAAATAGCGCCATCTCATCATTTAGGCTACATTTTTCATTGTTTCCCCTATCTTGTGGTTGTTCTTTATGCAGCGATGCTATTTGTGCCAAGGCAGATAATCCAATAATGTGAATGTGGTTGGAAAAGAACTGCAAAACCAAGGTCACGCTCAGTTTCAGGGCAAAACTGGCAACAGCATCTTTGGCTAAATTAACTTAAGAGCAAGCACCTCACCTAAGCTAAAGTTGCTACTATATAACATACCTGGTAATGCATTAATATATGCATGATGTAATCATATATTTCTCCAGCAAGTCGGTTTTCTGGTCTCCAGGGAATAATAACAAACTGAATTCCTAGTAAGGGCACCAGGATTAAAGTGGCTCTGACAGCTTTCATATACATGTTGGACTCAGCACGGTGGGTATCTCTTAGCTTTGTCACCAAAACTCGGACAATATTAAGCAAAAAGAAAAAATTGACCTGCAAAAGCAAAGCCATTATAGGTGACAGCATTCAAATTAAAGAGACATTCAAAATAAAAATACAGAACACATAAATGGCAGTAAAATGTAAATTTCTAGCTTTATCGTACACCATAATGGACATCTCCTTGGGAATCAGGACTAGGAAAGTACCTTGAATGTCTTCAGAAAAGAGATGTTAAGCTGCTCTACATGCTTCCCTTAGGAAGCCTGAATGGATGTTTTAGACAGGCAGGCATCAGTTCTAGGAAGCATTGGCTGTTTTGACATTGATGTGGGAAAATTTAGGATTCCCAGGAAACAATTAATCTCATTTTTATGTACATAGTTTAAACAGGGTGGATGCATTGTCCCCTAGGA
Source organism: Burhinus bistriatus (assembly GCA_013397275.1). Taxonomy (NCBI): domain Eukaryota; kingdom Metazoa; phylum Chordata; class Aves; order Charadriiformes; family Burhinidae; genus Burhinus; species Burhinus bistriatus. Next base: position 433,041 of record VYXH01011223.1, on the reverse strand, counting down.
GTAGCCATGTCACTCTTCTGAGCCTGAAGGTCACCTAGGTGTCTTGCTTCTGTCTGCACTGAAGATGTCTGCAGCCAGGTGAGACAAACCCCAGCGTGTCCCTGGGCATATGGGACCTATGGGGGCACAGAATTTCTCTGAAGAATGTGCTCCAGCTTACATGGGTCAGTACTTCAGGCTGGTGTATGAGCAGGGGGGCAAGGTTTTTTCTTGAAAAAAACCTGGGCTACCCCTTGCCTCTACCAGACTGCATGGACCCTGTGGTACACTCTCCATAGGTGAAAGTTAATATGTGCTGGCTCAGGGCAGAAATGCCAGAAACTTCAGAAAGTTTTGCCCCTGACCCTTATGGTCAGCTATGCCGAGTAGCTCAGCATCTCAACTCCTCAGTCATTTCTGGAAATCTGATTCCAGCTGTGGGTGCTCAGCATATAGAAACCTGCTCTTGACCCCAGCTTCACAGAGAGCTCCCTGAGGGATGTGCTGAGAGCCTGCAGAGGACCAGGGAGGGCAGACGCAGGCTGATAGTGAGCCCAGTGGGTATCCTGTGGACATCCTAGGTATCACAGACCTTCTCTCTCCAGTGTACCCAGATCACTCTTTTCCACTCTGTTATAGCAATATCAAGCACCTATGCTTCAGAAATTCAATAGCCTTTTTTCAGATGATTTTTTTAAAATAAGAATATAAGTTGCATAACTTAGATATTTTAATAGCCCGAATTCCATAGATATATGAGAAATTTCACTTGAATCTGTTAGAGCAATAAAACATGAATCAGCTTTAGTAAAGCATTTCATCAGTTCTTAACTACTGAGATCTTTCCACTGTTTTACATCGGTGCCCTACTGGAAAAAAGAATAATAAATTACTTCTGAGGTCCCATTCAAGATTAAATGTAAACCTTATTTGCCATTCTCCTCTGACTTCACTGACTCTGCTTAACCTTCACTTTTAGAATTTCTGGAAATAACTGTGAAAAGTGGAAAAAAGACTTTACAAAGGTAAAAGTCCTCAGCTCTTCTGAGTCAGTCTGTCATTATGAGATTTTTGTAGCAAATCATGCAGGACATTCTGTAGACATTGACATCTTCATAAGAAAAATAAGACTGGAAATGGTATAAGCACAATCCAAGAATTATAATGCCTTATTTTGAAAAGAGTTAAGATTGTTCTTTCTCCATAAAAAAAATAGTCCCTCCTTTTTTCTGTGTGGCCAAGATGTACAGACTTTGAGCATGGTGATAAAAATAAAGGTTGAATGGCCTCTCCTAGAAGTTAGTTGGCATTACAACAGCACCAGCAATCAAATTTGCACCAGTAAACCCACAATAGATGTGATTCTATGGCAACAGCAGACTATCTATATGCCAGGGAGGAATGTGCTTCTTCACACTGCTGATGTGCAAGACTGCTTCTCAAGAAATGGTAGAACGATTTTCAATTTTTTCAGCTGTTAGGTGAAGGTTGGTTTCTTTATTCAAAGGTGTTCCCAGTATTCACCACCCTACTGTTTGACCTCCGAGGTAATTACTGCGGGTATGTCCATGCAGAAGTTTGCAAGCAAGAGGCAGCTCAAAAGCAGAAAGTGCATCTTGGGTGACACACTGAGGTGAGCTTAGGGCTCGGGTTGAGTAAAACCCTTTCTGCACCTTTCAGGAAGGTCTGTGTTACCGTGCCAAACAGCACCACTGGCATATAACATACTATATATATCTACACATTGCCAAGCTGTACTTTGAATCTTGTCCTTCTACTCAGACCGCTCAGTCCAGTCCCTGCCCTGGGCTAGTTTAGTTCCCTACCTTTGGACCATACCAGTTCAGTGACCCGTAAAACTCGTGCTGTATGACCAGTCTGCACTCAGCGCACCCCAGCTAAGGCATAGCTAAATGCCTCATCAATGTCACATAAATGTAGCACACTGGTGACAAATAAGTTACACTGGGAGAGAGTGACCACCCTGATTTTCAAAAGCAGTTAGTGATTCTGTTTGCCTCAAAATCTGATTCTTTACTGGGAGGTCCCTTTATGGGACTTGTTTTTGAAAAGCACTGAGAACCTGTCCTTGTAACACTGAGTAGAGAAACCCCCTAGCTACCTCTAAGTTTTGACCAAAATACTTAAAGTACAGAAACTTCTATTCTATACAGGTTAGCAGCATTTCTAAAATAATTCTTCAACTGTTGATAGCAAATTATATCCTTACCAATAAAGCTGCCATTACAGGTCCATGAACAATATAGAGCAAGTGCGTGTCAACACTCATCCAGCAGCTGGAGGGGAAATACACCATTAAAATTTATTATTAACTCAAATAAAATGTGTTACACAGTTAAATAATGCTAAGTTCCTTCAAAAACAGACATACTACTCACTTGTCATTGAAGTATTTGGCTCTTGCAACAGCATGAATAGATGCTGGCACTAAAGGGAACCCTGAAATGATTAAAGTTATAGATCAGTCTTGGTATTTTTTTGGCTTGAATTTCAGGTGTCATACACACGAAGTCTCTCGTCCCCAAAACACAAGTATGTGAAATCACAGCTTTCAGGAAAGAATTGCAGTCCCATGGCACTCAGGGCCCTAGCATTACCTCAAGGGTGAGATGCAAAAGGGTATAATGTTCAAGGCAGTCCAAAAGGAGAAGCAAAGCCCATGGGCCATCCTCTCCTGGGGTGTGACAAAGCTGCTGCAGGGCATCCCTGCACTGCTGCGGCTTGTGCAGGAAAGGGTGTGAGCAGGCAGTGTGGGAAGGAGGCAGGGATCAGTTGGTTCTCAGCAGAGTATTCCCTCGGGAAACCAGGGACACTTGTTAAAACCATGTGAATCACGGTTGAGCAAGAGAGAGGCACATTAACTTGCATGCCAGATTATGGAGAAATAAACAACAGAGTGAGGAGTTGCTCTTTTGGTGCCTATGGCAAGAGAAAATGTTTGGAGCCAGAGTTGTTTTGGGGGATGAGGATTTGGGATATCTTCTGCAGGTTCCCAGCCTCTGCACAGCCAAGCCCACATAATGCAGCATTATCACAGCAGGATGTGGAGCTGTGCATACCATAAATCCACATCTCCTGCTTTATCTGCGAAGCCTCTGGGGAGGCCACTGCTCTGACAGGGAGATGATGGGAGCAAATTTGCACCGGACCAAAGGCCCAGGAACATGCCATGCTTGACAAACTGGAAGCCTCAAATTCTTATTTCCAGCCTGACATTGAAAGTGATGATCTGCTCCACTCCTGTCCATCATCCTTCAACTTGCTTGTATGTTGCGTCCCTCTTCAATAGGCTGGAAATCTGGAACTGGGGAGTCTGTACTATAATACTGACCCCAGTTTGTACAACCCTGCACATACAGACAGCTGGCCAGTAGGGAGATGGCCTACTGCCTTGTCTGTCCTGTGCAGAGAGCCTTGTGAACACCTTTGGTGTAACTGTTGCCTGTTCCCTATAAACCACGGAGGTTTCTTCTGGTTTTTGGATATTCTATAATTATGAATAAAAATGTGTGAAAATGTCCTGCTGATACCATGATTAGTCACATTGTTTCTTCGGGTGTTAGTAGTTTCAGAAACACTTTTAGAAGAGACAGACAATCGTGAGCCAAATTCTGAGGAAGTCTTACCTCAGAGCACAGGCCAGCCAATGCTGGAGTGAGAATAAGGTCAAACAAGTATGTAAATAGGACACTCCGATGACTCCAGGTATATTTAAGCAACAGTTACTCTACTGCCAAAAGAAGTTCTTACTGCAGTTTATCTTGGGAGGACAATGCAGCTGTAGAAGAATAAACTGGATTGCCTTCTCCTTTATATATTGTTAGAAAATTATTACTTGGCCTCTGGCTGCAGAATGTCTTTTTTAGGTGACGACACATGGTAGAACAACAAAAAGATCAGAACAGAAAGGAAGGAGCTTCCAACCTCAGGGTGATCTTATGGGATTGATAGCTTGAGAAAATCCTTTTGATTTGGAAATGGAGCAAGTCTGGGCCAGTTTTGTTGACAGGCAGATTGAAGTGCAATTTTCAAGGGGCCTTTCTGTAATAGCAAAAAGTCTTCATCTGAAAGCTCTGGCCTGGAGTATCATGAGTAGAGTGCTCCACATGATGCCAAGGGACCTTTTTTCTTCTGCTAAATGCATTAGCCTAGAATATTTGGCTCAACAAACTCACAAGCAAATCTTAAGAATGCGATGGAAAGTTTTCATTAGTCGGTTACAGGGTAAGAAGCTCATGACTGTCTACAGTTCAAATTTCTAGCTGCAAGCTGGATGAGCTCTTCTAGGGCTAGATGTTGTTCCTCTCTTGTAAAGGGCCAAAAGGCAGAAAGGCAACGAGAAGTGGAGCATCAAAGCGGCCTGTTGGGTCCTGGTGGCTCAACATGTATCACTCCAGGGGTCCCACCTACATGTGGTAAGCAGTAAGCAACGTAGAAAAGGTCTCACCCCAGCCATTCCAGGAAAAGGTATGACATATCCCTTTAGGTCATGCCAAGTCCTTTATCGCACAAACTGGTAATTACGCTTAATTGTATTTCCAGTTGAATTTGGAAGGCAATCTGTTTCCGCACTGTCCAAATAAACAATACCCTTTTCAGTCTTATATGGATGGAGCTGCCTGAAGCAGTCAGACATGCATGGATGTACATATTTGATACCGTTTTCTTGCCCTGCATAAGGGTGATTTCCTGACCCAGTGAAAAAATTACAAATGAAAAATTACATTCCCAGCAGTAGTTCCCAGATTAGGATTCACATGAATGCATCAGCCTTGAAATCATAGAGCCATAGAATCATACAATGGGTTGGGTTGGAAGGGACCTTAAAAATCATCTAGTTCCAAACCCCCTGCCATGGCCAGGGACACCTTCCACTAGACCCGGTTGCTCAAAGCCACATCCAGCCTGGCCTTGAATACTTCCAGGTATGGGGCCTCCACAACTTCTCTGGGCAACATGTTCCAGTGCTTCACGACCCCCACAGTGAAGAATTTCTTCCTGATATCTAATCTAAATCTACCCTCTTCCAGCTTGAAGCCATTACCCCTCGTCCCATGACTACATGCCCTTGTAAAAAGTCCGTTTCCAGCTTTCTTGTAGGCCCCCTTTAGGTACTGGAAGGCTGCTAGAAGCTCTCCCTGGAGTCTTCTCTTCTCCAGTCTGAACAACCCCACCTCTCTCAGCCTGTCTTCATCGGAGAGGCGCTCCAGCCCTCTGATCACCCTTGTTGCCCTCCTCATCGCACCACACAGCTTGGTGTCATCAGCAAACTTGCTGAGAGTGCACTCAATCTCGCTGTCCGTATTGCCAAAAAAGATGTTAAAAAGCACTGGTCTCAGTACCGACCCCGGAGGAACACCACTTGTCACTGGTGTCCACTTGGACATTGAGCCATTGACTGCTATTCTTTGACTGCAGCCATCCAGCCAACTCCTCATCCACCAAGTGGTCCATCTGTCAAATACATGTCAAGAAATACATCTGTCCATGTCAGATTCCATTCAATCATCTCAAACCTTTTCCAGAAGAGTTTTGTATTTGCTCAGATTTTTATTTTTCCTATAAAGCTATTTTACAGATGTCAATAGTGATTTTTCCAAATAAAATAATCTAGATCTTCTTACATAGGGATTAGTTATAACAATGAATAATGAGTATATTCATCTTGTGTTATACACTTACCTCGATCTTTTGAATTGCAATTCAGAGCACAACCTGCTCTGGTTGCTCTGCATTGCCCTTCAGAGAAATGTATCTCTCCCCATTGATTAACATAGCCGGCTGTTTAAAGTTAGACTGTGTGACTACTGCTTCTGGAATCAGTGGAATTACACTGATTTATGCAAACTTAAGGGGCGGCCATATAGTCCTAATTAGATCATTTTGCTATTAATGATTTCTACCTTAGTTAGGAGATGCTAATGATTTTTTTTTTTTTTTTTGTGGAAGTATTCATCTAGTTTCATTAAAAAGGCTGCAGGCTTCATAGTCAAAGAGCTGTATCCATTTTTATTAACCTTTTCCTTCTCAAGACATCATCACCCTATTGCCACAGCCACCACCCTACTTATATTTTGGACAGTGCTGCAGATACTGATAAGTATCTTATCTGACAACTTCACTGAATTACCCACCATGACACTAGCACTGTTCTCAGCAATATTACAGCTAGCTCATAAGCTTTCACTGCAGGCCAGCTGTTCCAGTTGCATTAAATTGCACTGCCTAAATTGAATGTCACCCGAAAAAAAATATGTTTATGAACATTTTCCTACTGCATAACTGGATATAGAATGACACTATTTTGGGAAGGCTTATGCTGCAAGACATCAAAATGGCAAGGAAGCGTTTAAAATGACTCTTCACATAGGGCTGCCATTTCAAAAGCAGAGCCCTATCAGACTTTGTATATTCAAATATTTTGAATTATGAAAACTTTATGATAGCACAGTTGCTTGCTCCAACAGGGCTGAGCTCTTTGGATTGGCAGACAGTCCAGAAACCTTGACTCAATTTAGGGTCCTTCAGGAAGGTTGTCTTCATTTAAGAGCTGATGATGTTCTACATACTTTTAATTCCAAGAGCATGGCAGGTCCCTGTCTTCTCAGAAAATATGCCATTCTCATAAGAAAAAAGAGTGCGTGATGATATTCTCATTAAAAAAAAAAAAAAAAGACGAGTTCTTACATGCTTGGAAACAGTCACCTGGCACTACAATCCATATAAACTAGAAAACCATGCTAATTTTCTAGATATCTACTATAGGTATTCGGAGAGCACTAAGTCTTATACCTAAAGAGGAGAGTAAGTTAACAGGCCCTTAAATGAAAATCCAAATAGGTTAAGAACAAGTTTCTGCTTTGCTGTTACTGCCTATATAGGACCTGATATTGGATGCCTAACTGCTGGTTGAAATCAGTTTTAAAGTACTTCAGAACACTCAGAACTGGGTCATTTTTCTCCGATCTAATTCATCGCTAATTTTTCTCTGGTTAAGCAGTAAGGCTATTTTGTGTTTTCCTGCTGTAAATGAAATAACATTGAACAAGTATAACATCTCCAAAGAGGATGGGAAATATAAATTCTATCTGCTTCAGACTGGGATTGCAAGAGATGAATGAAAGTGAACATCCCTCAGTGCAGATAAAGGTCCAGCGTTTGCTACTCAGCTGCACCAATGGTTTCAAAATATGGGCAGTGGCTCACCAGAAACTGGAATGAGGCCAGAGATTCATGATTCCCAAACGCGGAAAAAGCTCTTGATAACGATTTTCTGTCAACACTGATGTGGACTGGATTTACAATAGTGATTTAAATGTGAAAGAGACTGCACTCCAGTGTAACATTGGTTGCATTTATCTCAGCCTTGAGATCAGGAAATTATCTACTCCTGTGTAGGTAAAATAGTATCTTCTCCTTTAAAGCAGTATCTGCCGAAGTATATCCGATACTGGATTCAGTTCCAGAGAAATTCTGGTTCCTCCTTCCATGTGCTGTGTTTTTTCAGTTTGGGAAACATAGATACTGATTTTCCTCCTTTTCATTCCAGAATAAATATACTTTTATAGGTACTGTCACAGATTAATATTTTTGCATATAAAGTGACAAAAAAAGACAAGTTTGTTCAGACGGGAGATGTGCTTATATAGAAATCTCTCTGTCTCAAAGTTTTGCTTAACAAAACTTAAACACTACTTCAGCAAATCCCAAGATGCAGCAAATATTGGATCCTGACTCCTGCCGATTTTTGTAAGTCTCTAGGCCCATCGAAATAAATGCACTCAAATTTAGGACCCAAGAACTCAATCTTAAGCTATGATCTAGTGGTAGAAATGCAGCAATTCAGGTGTATAACTGCTAGAAGAATTAAAAAATCTAAAAGAATTGACCATCTTGCTACAAATTATAACATACATACCCCAGCCCAGGAGGTAATACCAGTGCAAACGCTGCTCTTCAGCAAACACCGCCACCACAATCAATGTGTGAAGATAAATGCCTTCGCAGAGCATCCAGAAGTAGTTGCAGCCCAACATATACTGGTGAAAGAATTGCAGCACTTTGCAGCTTACCTATTAGACAAATGAGATAATGACACACACTGGACCAGTATTTTGCATTTAAGCAGGCAAAGACAAATGTTACTGCTAGGCTATAAGAAAGCAAAGTGGAACAAAAATCCCCAGCTCTTGCTGGGCTTGTTCAGCACCTATCAGTGACAGCGATTTTCAGCTTTTATAAATGAGATGAATGGAACAAACAGCCCTCACAAAACAGAAAAAATGTGATAACAGCACTCCAAAAAGTACCACATAACAAGAAATCCCCTTCAACATCTGTTGTTTTTTAGAATTGCAACAAGCAACTTGCTTGAGATGTACAAGAAAAGCTGTGAATAAGACAGTAACTTAGAGGTCCCCTTTGGGTGATTTCTTTTACTTTTGATTAAACTTTTCTAAGGTTTGTTCAGCTCTCCCACCTGAGCTGGAGTCGCTCACTCTTCAAACTGCACCAAGCTCTGAACTCACTCCTTCGGGAAGGGCAAGTGCTGTTGGCAGTGGAGATTTTTCTGGTAGGGTACCAGAGGTCCTGGCTTCACCTTTTTGTGAGAAGACAGCTTTACTTTATTTTCTCTAAATAAAAAAGTGACACGTGGAGCTAAATGGAGCCAGTGAAGTTGGGAAGTGGTTCCCACCTGTGGTTCAGATGGGGTTGCAGACATAGACCTTGACAAGAGACTGTGACTTTGAGACGCTGGGAAGGTGGGGGAGAGAAGCATATTCTGTCCACTACCAGAGAGCCAGCTGGTGCGGGACAACGCTGTTCCTCTTCTGAGAAGACCTCATGTCCATCCGCCTCCTCTGAGAGGGCAATGAGGTCCTCCACATGGGCTTCCATGCCACCAGCACCCAGGAGGGCCAAGAGTGGGAGTGCGCCGCTGTGCCAGCAGAGACCCACTGCTCCTCAGGGAGTACCACGGGCTACTCAGAAATCTGAGGTCACAGCAGGGATGGCAAAGTGACAGTTGTCATCTGCGGCCATAGGAAAACACTCCTTCCCCTTAACTTCTGCAGAACTCTTCCAAGTTAAGAGATGTCTTTAGGATTTACTTGTCTCTTTAAAGAGATATTTTGGCAGTTCAGCAGGTAGAGGACTGCATGTTCTACCTCCATCTGGGGGACTCAGACTGCCCCTCTGGACCAGTAAAGCTTGTTAGCCTTCTAGTGCACCACCTTCTATTGCTAAAAAACATTCCCAAAGCAATTGCCCGAACATGTACATTCAGTTCTGTTTCAATATTTACCGTGCAGCTCAGTGTTCATGAAAATACAGGATTATTGATAGGTTAGGATATAGGATTCCAACAAGATTAACTTGAAAGACTGATTTTTATTTTTGGTGATTCATTTTTTCTGCTCACCACACAGGGCAGAGCAGACAGTCACATCTTTTCTCCACATCGCATCTGAACAGTTCTTACGAAGTATGCTGAAAAAGGGTTGTATAGTGGTATGAAAAGAAAAAAAAAATAAAAAGAAAAAGGAAGAAGAAGTATTTGCTCCTTTTTCTGTCGACAAATGGGTTCATTAAGGTTCTTAAATCATCCTTGGACTGTTTTTCACAGGTCTGGGTCAATGTTTCTTGCCTTGTTCCCTTGCCTGTGCTCGACGCAGCCTCCCAGCCGGTGGCTGGCCTTTCTCCATTCTACCTGTATCGATCACCTGTCCCCACAAGGGCTGCCTTGACTGGCAGGCACTTCCCAAAGGCTGCACACACATTCAGGTGGCACCTTCCCTGACATCAGCCAGCTACCCCAGCCTCTAAAAAGTCAGCAAACTTTCTGAGCCATCACAGCAGTTTTCCAGACAGGTTTGATAAAATACACTGCATCCCAGGTTTGGGCTGGGCCAGCCCCGCGCTCCCCTGTGGGGACGTCCTCGGAGGAGCTGCAGGTCAGGAGGTTGACTTGGGAGCTCCAGGCATCGTGTCCCCAGTGGCTCTGGCGGGAGCAACTCAGGGTGCTTGCACGTTGTATGCAGGCTGGTCCTGCTTCCGCCAGTGCCAAAGTCCCCCCAGCTTTCCATCCAGCCATCGGGGCTCTGGGAACAGTCTTGTGCTGCAGCCTGGCAGCTGGGGGGAGCAGAGCATGGTCAGAGAGTTCTGCAACCAAATCCAGGGTAGGTCCTCAAACCTGTCATTTTAACTTAATGCTTTCACCATTTCGTATCGCCGAACTGAAAGGGAGATGCCTACAGAGTATCCTTGCCTCTCTTTGCCAGCTGTTTGCAGTGCTCACCAGCACTCTGAGCAGAGATTGACCGAACACACCTTCCATTTGAACTAAGTCAGTCTTTGCTGGAACTCTTACCTGTAGCTCCAACTAACGCACACATAGAAAGCACGCTGCTTCAGAATTGCATACCTAAACTTCATTTGCTACAGTTCCTCAACATTTCTTTCTTTCCTGTACCCTCCATGTGAACTATCACTTGTGGCTTTAAAAATGAAATCGTACACCTATCTTTTAGAGTAATGGCCATGCAGACAGCTCATGTCTCTTTTGAGGAATTTAATATCTTTCTATGCAGTAAGTTAAAGAAGTAGGAATATGATTGGCAAAGCATGAAGGATGGGTGTGATTAGTACTTTGATCCATATCACATTAATTTGACGAATGAATCCGAAAAAGTTAGCATAAAGAGTTTAAGCAAAACAATGCATTGAGATGAATTATGTTAAATTCATATTAATCAAACTATAGCAAAAATTAATCTTTGCTTTGGATGAGCTAACAAATGCAGCATGTTTCACCTGTGGTTAAGTGATGCAGTGGGAGTATTTTCCAACAAGAGAGAGTTTTTCTTAGGCAGGGCACGTAAAAGAGAAGAAACTGTTACTGATGAGAACTGGATTCACGCACGGTACAAATAAAACATGACAAATATAACCAACATCTCAGTGTACATTAGTTTTAGCTGGGAAAATTGCAGAACTAGTAAGTTTTATGAAGTGTTTAATCTTGTAGAAACAAGTAAAATAAAACTGCAAGATGATACAGAAGCAAATCTTCCACCACTTCCATGCTTGCTCACTAACCAATTGTTAACTCTGAGATAAAAAACCATGTCTAGGGGTTTTGTCTTCTGCTAAAGTCAAATATGTTTTGTTGCAAGTTCTTTGAGGCCAAGGCTCTGTCCTTGTTCTGTCTTGTACAATATGCAGCACAGTCAAATCCAGGACTCAAAGGATTATCACAGCACCTTCACACGATGAAGGAGACTAAAATCTCATAAGCTCTCAGCCTACGGGTATGCAGGTGACTCAGGCTAGTGGGTTTTAATTCATGAGCAGGGCAGACTGAGAGGAAATAGCTGGTCCTTTCTAGTGCAGCCCCGTAACTCTGCTGCTCAGGCTGGTGTGCCTGTCTCCTAAACAAAGGAATAAACAAATGCTCCTCCTTTCGAGAGCCGGGAGACAGACAGCATTGCACTGCACAGGTTGGTGGCTATGTAGCAAGGGAAAGTGTGATACAATTACCAGGAAAGCCCCCAAAGCCAGGTAACCATCTAAGAAAGCAGCTCCTTTGTGGCTCTGGGAGGATGGCCAAGAATGAACCCTTTTTTGGCAGAGTACAGCCTGGCAAGAAACTTGATCTGCGAGCAAGGAGGCTGCCTCCTGCTACTTGTTCTCACTGCACTGATGAACACAAAAGCTGAGGAAAGTTCTTTACAGATCTGCAGGAAAGCATCCAGGAAAAAAAAATCTCCTTTATTGTTATTTTTCCTTCCTCATGAAAGCAACCTGCAATGGCCTTAAATTCTGGCTAACTACTCAGGGGCAAAAGGGGTCAATAGGAATACAGTCAGTCATATTGTCTCTTGCAAATCTTGCTAAGAGTCATGTAGCTCTTGCGAACACTTCAGCTGCGATATGTAATGAAAGCACTTCAAAAGGATGCTGGAAACATTTCACAGAGAAGAAATAAAATAATTCATTCTCCTTTTACAAGAAGGAGGTAGAATTGGTGTCTATGATGTTTTGCAAGATATATTGGTGTATTATAAATACTGTTAATGTTCCAGTCCTGTCAAAGGAGTCTCAAAGGTCCATCTGCCTATGCAGGACCCTGCAACTGCGCAGCAATGTAAGTGGCATGCCACTCTCCTCAGCTGATCCAGCAGTCCCTCATCACATGTACTTGTCATTTCTCTGTTAAGGCTCTCCTTGGTTATCGGTTAATAACTTACAGACAGAAAGCTGCATCATTAATTACCATCACTACCCCTTAGGGCAAATCAGACCAAAACGCTCAGACTACATAAACCCCAGGATATTATCTTCAACAATAATAACAAAATGTAATGTGAAATAAACTGTTAATTGTTTTTTAAGCAGGTCTTCCTAGTAATTCATTCAGAGTAAAAGGACTGACTCAGTTTTGGCATAGGAAAGTTGTACAGATTCCTGTGTGTCCTCGTTCCTGCAATGCTTTTCGGGTTGGCAAGTTAGCAAGTCTGTGTTTTAACACCAGCCCTTGCGAACTCCAGAGAGCTTGCCCTGTGGAAAGCGAGGGTGGGATAGCCCCTTGGTGTGCATAACAAAACTTCTCTTTTCAAATGCTTGCTATCCATTGAAACGCCCCCGACTGATATTTCAAATAAATTGTTAAGAATAGGCCAACCAAGGTTATCGATTTTATACCAAGCCAGCTATATGGGCCATCACTACAGTTGTGCACTTCTTTGTTTAAAGGGAAATAAACATATTTGACCTTATTAGTCTGGTTCCTCTTCACCTCTGTGAACCTCTCCAGTGCATGGCAGAGAAGGACCCTCCTCGAGGAGATTTTTTACTGCTTGCCACAGAGGCCAGACGTGATTTATTCAAATTCACAGACATTCTTAACTTAGCATTTTAAAGGAGTAGCTTGAATTTTGATTACTGATCTGCCTTTGTTTGTTTGTTTGGGTTTTTTTCTGGCTATTAGAACACTATTCTATGAAAATATTCTTAAATTCCAAGTATCCATATGTTACACAAATATGCAATAAAAGGACTTTCCAAAGCAAGACAGTGCTAAGAATTGTAGCTGTAAATCACTGGCTATCAGAACGTCATACCATTATACAATATATCTACTATGAGTCATCCATTAAATTGTGTTCCAGTCAGAAACCTGGCACACAGGGGCTCAGGCTAAGATTAATGTTTTAATATACTTTTAAACCATTTACAGAACAGAACGTACACAGTTGCTCAGAGGGATCCGAGGTTTTGTGTTACAAGAAAGCAAAATATGAAATTAAACAATGGGGGATATTTTTAACAGCATCTGTGTCCATGTCTATGCTACAGCAAAGCAGCCAGCCCAGAATTAGGCATTCTGCACAGGGATTAATCCAGCTACATCTGCACATCCCTAAGTCCCGGCTGCTGTAGCGATTGCTCTCCTGGGGCTGCGGCTTTGAGCTCTGCCGGGCACCGTGCTGGGCTGAGCTCCTGCAGGGTTCCCGTGGTGCATCCAGCACCGCCAGCGTGCGGCGGCCACTGGCTCCTTGCTGGTGGGGGGAACTTCAGTAAGCATCATGCAGGGTGTGAGGCAGAGCAAAACACAGCCTCGTCACCCCTGATGAGCTTGGTTTCTGAGCTGGGTTTACCGAAGGGAGGCAGCTTTTCAGGAAGGCATCGTAAGTACGAGACTGATGGAGGAGGGCAGAGAGGCCCTCCACCAAGGAGGAGAAAACAGAGGCAGTCAGGGTAGCCTAAAAAACCAGTATAGGAACTACTTGACCTGCCTTTCATTTGAACTGGGAATGGAGTCAGAGTGCTCACAAGGTCTGCTGCCTTCTTATCCCAGCGGTGGGAGGTAATCCCCAACGAAGAGGGGTAAGAGCTTCAGTTATGCAAGGCATCGCTCCTCTGCCATCACACCTGAGCAACAGTCACCATGCACAGAAGGATGGGACAAGGCAGAGGTCACTCAAACATATATTCATGCAGTGCCTTGGCTGATTTTGCAGCTATACCTGAGTTCTGGGCATGTTCCTGTCACGCCCTGAGCCAGGCTAGTTTAAGCCTACATGGAGTGTATTTTAACAGCTGACTGTACTTACAGTTACGTTTGAGGTGTAAGATCTAGACCTGCAAAGGTGTTTCCTAGGGTCTAGGTACACATATAGCTTTGGTGACATGGATATAGCCACTCCATGATTCAGTTAAATGCTCCAGGGTTTTTCTAATGATATGACTGGGATTTGTGAGGCTAAATATAGACACCTAAGCTGCCTCTCTGTAGTCAAAAGGTAATGAGACAACACAGGTGATGGAGATTACAGCAAAAATTATGTCTTCCTAAATGAGATATCTACAATAAGTCAGATAGATTGTGCCCTGAATGTGCATTTGTCTATCTTTAGCTATAAAAGGTGCATGGGGTCACTAGTTCAGCTGTACGTATCTACAGTACTTGTATCCAAATGTAAGACACATCTGATCTTAAATGCCTACGGTGTTTTAAGTCTCTAGATGCACTCAGACTCTGCTCCAGTGCCTTTCCTGGGGTGACCCGCTGCCAGGGGGAGCCCCTAGCCCTTTGAAGGATGCTGGGAAGAGAGGACACCAGGAAATTCAGAAAGTCAGCTGGGTGTATGCAACCATAAGCTATTCAGAGGTGAAATGGTAAGGAAAGGAGCTTAATCATCCAAATGACTAACCTATTATTGGTTGATAGCTCATTCTGCCAACTAAAGCTAAAAGCCATGTACATAACTAGCCCAAGCCCCTTGCATTTTTTCTCCTGCTCAAACTCATAGAATCATAGAATCATAGAATAGTTTGGGTTGGAAAAGACCTTAAAGATCATCTAGTTCCAACCCCTCTGCTATGGCCAGGGACACCTTCCACTAGACCCAGTTGCTCAAAGCCCCGTCCAGCCTGGCCTTGAACACTTCCAGGGATGGGCCCTCCACAACTTCTCTGGGCAACCTGTTCCAGTGCCTCACCACCCTCATGGTGAAAAATTTCTTCCTGATATCTAATCTACACCTATCCTCTTCCAGTTTGAAGCCATTACCCCTCGTCCTATCACTACATGCCCTTGTAAAAAGTCCCTCTCCAGCTTTCTTGTAGGCCCCCTTCAGGTACTGGAAGGCTGTCATTACTGTTTCTTCTCCCATACTCTTACCTCATGTTCTTGACTGTCATCTGTAAAGACACTTTGATGCCCTTTCATTTATTTCTCTTCTGTTTCAGGCTACTTCTGTTGGGTCTTAAATACCTTCAAAAGGAGCAGGGTGGCTGGGTCATGACTGAAAATGGGCAATAATACAGGTCTGCACAGCAGTCAACAAAGGGCAATGAAATAGCACAGATGGCATGCATCTCATCTAACCTGGATGTCTGACTTCATGGTATAGGTGTGTAGACCAAAGCAGTTCCTGGAGAGGAATGAGCACTCTGCATTTAATTCACCTGACCCATTTTAGCCACCTGCATTAGAGCGAGGGGAATGGTCTCTGGGACTCAGACACAGCTGCCTGCGCTGGCAGCACTGCCATTTAAGCAGACAAATCCCAGTGAGGAAAATAGCTGCAGCACCATGGTATCAGGGAGAATTATCATGTTTTGGAAACATTATGGTACTGTTCTTCTGAGAGGAATTCCTTTTGGAAATGTCCACCTTTTGAGGGATTTTGAAAAATGTAATTTCTGGCCAATTCACACTAAAATGTCTCACATTTTAGGCAGATCCTTTTAAAGACACATGCTAAGGAAAACTTGGAATTTAAACTCCAAATTAAACTGAAGTTTAATTTGAATTACCTTGAATTAATAGTTGCTTCTACAACCGCAAAGTTTCTAAATATAATTGTTTTCTATTCCCTGAGAAGTATCAAAACCTAAGCTGCTTAAATATGCTGTTCATGTTGGAGGCCTTGTGTGGAAAGCACAGGAGCAGGAGTTCATTAGGGGATGCCATGTCCATACAGCATAGCACAGGATCCACCAAAAAGGCAAATGTTAGCATTTGCACTTGTTGATCTGACATTTAAGAAGACGACGCTACTTGACATTTTTCCATGCCTGTGTTTTTAGGAGCTAATGATGTATCATCTATTCACCTTTCAGTCCCTCAGATGCATAGAAGACAGTGCAACTGACAGAAACTTAGGGTCACCCAGGTCCCACCCTACATTTTTAGGTCATCTTCACTTTGTAATTACAAACCTCTCCCATTTCTTGAGGAAAACCAAAGGGAAAAATGATAAAAAGCCTCAGCAAAGCATGGAGAATTGAATTAGTGTCAGGACTCAGTCAAGCACAACTCCACACCAGGAAAGACTACAGCTCAGTTCTGAAGGTAAAATAAGTACACCTTTCTTGAGCAGCAGTTCTGGAGCCATGTTATGAATTTTAGCAAATCTGGAGCGGATTCGCTCATTTTGCTCATAGAGCCAGCGTGTACTTTGCTATGACAAACTCATATGAAAACCCCAGTGGTTGCAAATGACCACTGTGGCCAGACAGGAGAATTGCAGTCGATGACAGCAAGACCGGGGATGCTGAGCTTGCTGATTTTGAAAACCACTGTCCTGGGAGTGTTCACTTCTCACTGCCACAGCAGCAGAGCTTCAGGGTTCAGAGATGGTGCAGGTGCACAACGATTAGGCAGAACAACAGGTTAAATCAGACTTTTCACAGAGACATTTAAATCTGCATTTTGGCCTGCGTGCTGGGTATTTGGCCTGGATCCTTGTTGTGGCTGAGAGTGCAGGTCTTCCTCATCTGTGCAGAAAAGATACAGCCTGAAAACCTGGGAAGAATCCCCAGGACCTGATGCCTTCAGCTTCAGGACAGCAATGCATTTTGCAGTACAAAGTCCTTTCTGGAATCACACTTGTGGAGGAAACGGCACCCTGCCTCCTAAATAAGAGACGTCATGTAGGGATCACACTGCTGAAATACCATCCACAGGTTCTGACAGAGCCTGGGATATCCTCACATGAAATACCTTGGGACTGGGCTACATGAAAGCTATCATCCCTCCCTTCATGATGCTGCAATAGTTTTGAGAAACCTGAGCCTACTAAAAGATACTGTTTTGAAAGAAGAGCAAGTAACTGAAATGTAGACAGAATATTTCCTGAGAAAAGTAAGATGAGGAATTCTGTCCCAAAATAAATACTTAGACTCTTAGACCTCTTTTTTCCCATCTTGATGGCAGCTGTTAATTTGATGGTGCCTTCCCATTGAGAAAGCAACCATAATAACATGGTTGAGAAAGCTCAGATCTTTCTCAGAGATGGTGACTGACTGACTTCTTTGCAGCTCAGATTCAGTTGTTCCGCATAAACCACAAATACTCTTCACAGAAGTGTCATTTATGAATGCTGTGAATGTCCTTTAATCATCCATACTTCATATCCTGGGCATGGTATGCCACATCAGATCAGTGAATCTGACACCACCAGGATTACATGGTGCTTTGTTTCCTCTATTACTCTGAGAGTTTTGAGAATATAAACAAGAATATAAAGACCTTGGGAAAAATGATGGGAATTACTGCTCTGTTTCATGCCATTTAGACCCTGACAGATCTGTCTTAAAATGAATGCAGATATTATTCCAGCCAGAAAATTTGTGAGAATTCTTTGAATATTGGCTGGTTCTGAATTCACAACGTCCCTTAGTCTGCATTAATCTCATTGAACCTCATGGGAGGGAGAAGGCTTGGTCCTTCCTAGGATGGAAGAAGAGATTCTGGTTTACATCTGAATTACTGCAGTGTTACGCCAGTGCAACCCAGTGATTTCAATGAGGGTGAAACTGCTGCAGCACAGCCCTGGCACTGACCATGAGCTTGGTGCTGGCAGAAACTTCATTTGCAAATGATTTACCAGCATAAAACAAACTCATCCTCTTGAAGGTGAACACATGTTCATGAACTGAAGTGATAGCCATTCCCTGCCTCCAAGGAAGGTCACACTGCCCTTTGCTCACAGGTACAGGACACCGTCAGAGATCTCGTGCCAGCTGTGCCTCAGTGCCAGAGCTGGAGAGCAGGAGATCCCATCCCTGTGCATCCTGCACAGTACTACTGCATATTCCTTGTCCCTGCAGCTTAGCAATGCTAGACAGGACTGGTGAGGGAGAGTCTAGACAGAAAATGCTGTTAGGAAGCAAAGAATTATACCCTGAGAAGTGCAATTCTGCTGATACTAGAGAAATGCAATGGCAGCAGGAGGGACTGTCCTCTCCCTGTGTCAGTCCTCTTTTGTGGATGAGGGCAGAGGCAGACAGAGCAGGAAGTTCCTTTCTCTGTCACCTCCTGAGGTGACCTCCCTGTAAGACACATGCACATCAGGCACTGTACTTACCTGCACCCCTCAGGCTCAGTCATCACACCTATGAACCTCAGAAATGTCATATGGTGCTTTGTAGTCCAGTTCAGAAATGCTCCTTAGCTGGGACAGTTTGTCTCTAAATCTGAGCATAGAGCCAAGCCTTCCTGTTCTCCCTCTCGTTCTATTGATTTCCCAATTACCACTGGCATCCTTTTTGGTTTGTTTGGGGTGGTTTTTTTGTGGGTTTTTTTTGTTGGTTTTTTTTTTTTTAAAAAAAAAAAAAAATAAATTATGTGTCTTAGAAAGGTATTAGTGACTATACTGGTTACTGTTTCAAAAGACAGTTTGTGAGTCTCCTGTCCTGGTATAGCATTTGCTATGTCAGGAAAGAATTTGTGCCACTCAAATACGTGCTCTTCTCTGCTTTACTGGTGAAAGCTAATGACAAGACAGGTATCTATCTGCCACAGGGGAAATAGAAGAGATGGGAGATGTGAGCTTGTCTTCATGAACCTGCTCAGGGAAAGGAAAACAAATGGGATTTGGGTACTTATTTGTAGATGACAAAAATTATTCTGGGGCACCTACAAGGCTAAAGCACAGCTTCAGTCCTTTGCTTGTAAACGGTGAATTAAAGGGTTTGGTTCACTCGCCCAAAGAGCCACTCTTGCTCCCTGTTTTACTTTGAACAAAAAAAAATGCCAGAATTTCATCACTGAACATGGTGTGGTGAGACACAAAACTGGTGGAAAAACTTTGACTTCAATAGAGCTTGGCATGGGTGTAACTGGAGACTGACTTTGGCCCTCTCCAGGCCAACCTTGGTGATCCAGTTTGTCTGAGTGAAGTCAATGCACAAATATAACCTGCTAATGCACAAAATTTGCATAATTTGTAAATTCACAACTACACACGGGGCCCAGCCTCACCAAGCCTCATTCCTATACCTGAGGCAGAAGAAGGGAAATGTTTTAAACAGCCAATTGGCCCTTTCATTAGATGAAGGACTCCTAGGTAAGATGATGACAGCTTTCACCAGAACACCGACCCTCTCCTAGCATAGAAGATACACTAGAAGACTCAGGAGACATGAATGTTAGGCTTTGGCCATTAATTCTCTGTTAGAAGTTTGATTACTTTTGCATCTAGATGATATTCTAGAATAGCTTTGAGTCATCTCTTTGGGGCTAAACTGGCTGCAGAGGGCCCCGTAAGTAATCCAGAGGAAGCAGGATGGAGGAACAGATGCACTAAGATGAAAGACTTTGGAGATGCTTTGAGAGTGACAGGAAAGCTCTGGAAACAGTTACATTAATAATGAATTAAATTGATTTAACAAGAATGGAGCCTCCTGAAGCTCTAATCTGAGCATAACACATGAAACAACTCAGAGGATCAAAGCACCCTTCTTTGTGGAGCTTCACCACTGCTGCTTCCAGGGAGGGCTGCACCATGGGGACTGCTGGGACTACTGAGGCAAACACAAGTTGTATTGGGCAGCAGTTTTGCTATTTATCTTTATTGGTATCAGATATGAGCCTCTTATTTGAGAAAAATATGTTTTAAAAACCCCCAGGCTCTGCCAGGCTACAACGGAAGGAACTGAAAGCAACAAGAGATCAGAACGTAACATTTATATGGTATAAGGTCCTAAAATTAACACTGTTCCTGAAATGTTGTGAATCTCCTTTGTTTTCTTGGCTCTCATTCCCTCTCTATTCCTTTGAGGATAGGGAAGTCACCAGTATCGTAACCCCATAAATCATAAAATCATAGAATCGTTTAGCTTGGAAAAGACCTTTAAGATCATCTAGTCCAACCACTCTACCACGTCTGCCACTAAACCATGTCTCTAAGCACCACATCTACATGACTTTTAAACACATCTAGGGATGGTGACTCAACCACCTCCCTGGGCAGCCTGTTCCAATGCTTGATAACTCTTTCAGTGAAAAATTTTTTCCTAATGTCCAGCCTAAACCTCCCCTGGCGCAACTTGAACCCGTTTCCTCTTGTCCTATCACTAGTTACTTGGGAGAAGAGACCAGATTCCATCTCACTACAACCTCCTTTCAGGTAGTTGTAGAGAGCAATAAGGTCTCCCCTCAACTTTCTCTTCTCCAGACTAAACAATCCTAATTCCTTCAGCCGCTATTCATAAGACATGTTCTCCAAACCCCTCACCAGCTTTGTTGCCCTTCTCTGGACACGCTCCAGCACCTCAATGTCCCTCCTATACTGTGGTGCCCAAACCTGAACACCGTACTCAAGCTGCGGCCTCACCAGAGCTAAGTACAGGGGCACGATCACTTCCCTCCTCCTGCTGGCCACACTATTCTCGATACAGGCCAAGATGCCATTGGCTGCCTTGGCTACCTGGGCACACTGCTGGCTCATGTTCACAATAACTACCCTTTATACACTCCTCATCTTCCCACACAGCTTAATGTTTTATTTCTACTGTTTTACTGTGATAGGGAGGAAAACCTAATACACTTGGGCAGTCATAGTTTTCACTTGAATTTGTCAATGGTGAGATTATTTATAGTGTTCCAGTTTCCATGAAGATACTAGATTTTTTTAGTATTACTAATACCAGGGCCTTGATTTAAAGACTGTAATGCTACTGGACAACAGCTTTTGCGCTCTCCTCCTCACTTCCTCTTGGTCTCACTAATACTACTGAGTGGGAAGCAGTTTAGTGGTTTCTCCTGAAGGCTTGCTTCCTGCCAGGAGATGGGTTTCAGGCAGTACAGATAAACTGAGTGCCCTTTGTCGTCCCACCTCATGCCCACAGTGACAGCAACTTTAACAAAATGCTTGGGAAGGGGAAGGGACTGTGCTCCTGTCAGAGAATGCATGCTGCACCATCAGCTAGAGTGGTAAACTAGCTCAGGATCTTTAAAGTACATCTACATCTACACAAGGAGCCAAGAACAGGCTTCAGCGTATCACATCCCATGTCCAAGGTACTTTCCACCTCCACAAGAGGTGAGTTACAGATACCGCCAGTGGAAAGGACTGTGGCAGGCTCAGCCCAGCTCATGCCCAACGTGTCTTTGCTGAGAAAATGAGATCACAGTGCTTGTAATAAAATACGGTTTGCTTTGGGTTCTCCCTTACCAGCTCTTCTGCTATATCCATGTAAGAGGGCATACAGATTATTTATACATTAAGGCACAAAGAAGTTGTGTGGCAGAGAGCTGGGACTTGACAGTGAGATTGGAGCATGCCTGAACAGATGCTGTGTCCTTACTCTCTGATACACCATGGCCAAGCATGAGAGCCCACATAGGCCTCCCAGGAAATACCGGTGGAGGACTCTATAATTGAAATCAAAACTTTCACACCATACAATGCCAGAAGCAAGGGTGAAACTACTACATGAATGGTGAAGAGGCTGCAGAAGAGCTGGAGAAAGAAGAGAACACATACCTCCACTACAACAGGGAAGTGATAAAAATACAGCAAGATCTCTTAAAGCTTTTCTGGAAGAGGTTCTAATTACTAAGCCATTACTGATTTGTGACCAAACTTAGTCCCATCTACAAACATATTTATATTGGTGCCCATGGAGCTGCTCAATTATTCAGTTTCTCATTAGCAGAGCTATCCCTCCAGTCAGCTGTATCTTCCTTTACCCCCAGCAGTACTGAGTATTAAAATTACTAGTCTTGTGAAATACAAAAAATGAAAAATACAGACCTGATGTGCAAGACTATATTAATAGATTAGGCAGCAAGATTTTTATTTATGTTTCCAGGGAGAACATAATGTGCTGTTCACAGATCACCCTTCTTCTGCGGGTCAGTCTCACTTAAGAAGGTGATAGAAGATATCCCTTCCTATAAAATTTGTTCCAGTAATAGTGTAATTAATGCAGTTGCTACTTTAGATACAACATGCAAAAAATTAGCTCATGTAAGATTTTTCAGTATACGTAAGTAAGTGTTCATACATGTGTCCTGTTTATTTTTGTTCAAGTGTCCCTGAACTTTTTTAATTGCTTCTTCGTTTCTTGTATGGCCACCTGGGCACACATCTTTCTCTTCCATCATTTCAGATTCAGGTAATCTGAGAGAATGAGAGAGAGAGAGAAAATTATATAACCAGAAAGGAGGAAAAAACGATGTAAAACAGTAAATTAAGATATATGGAAAAAGTGGCTTGACTTACCATTTTACATGAGCAGAATGATCATCAAAGGGTTTAACTGCAGCAAACAACATGCGAGTAAGGATGCACTACGGCCTCTCCTCATGTAAATGGTGCTTTGAATTGTCTCACATCTTTTCTGTCTGGATCACAGGGAGAATGTGGGTGTCTTGGTGTTAGGGATGGATTTCCTCTCTTGCTCCTCCTGTCTTTTTTCTTTGTTATCTAACAGAACCTTATTTCTTCTTTCAAAGTTACATGGATTTGTTGATATCCTCATAAACATGTATTCACTGTAAGTATTTTTCCATGGCATTGCGTATTTAAAATCTATTGTGAAACTTTAGACAGGAAAAAAAGGCTGGAGCTACTGGGGTGGAAACACATTTATTATTTTGCAGAATAAATACCACCAACTTCATCTCTGTATACGTCCATTACATAAGGGGTATCTGTGACTGTTTGAAATTCCTTCTACACACTTCAGTATTTCATATATATCTGAGGTAGGAGCCACAGACACATGAGCCTGTCAAACCCAGAAGATGCACAGGTGGAAAGTGGATGAATGCAGCAAACTGAAGGAAGTTGGCAGTCATCTTAAAATGAACTTAATAAAACAGAGGGTGCAGTAAGGATAGAAAAAACCAAAGCTATAAAGCCTTCATCTGCTCTGTTAATTGGCATTAAAATAAAAATATTATGGGAATCTTCCTGGTGGAATAGGTAGATTTTCAGCATAAATTCTTTAAGTCTTCATATACTCATATGGAGACTATATGTAATTTCATCATGTGTCAAAAACTTGCCCCTGGCTCTTCATTTTCTTTTCCCAATCATGTATTTACAAGTTTAGCATGCTACTAAAATAAAAAAATACACTTTCTAGTAATGGTGGGAGAGTTCAAACATATTAACAGGTCACCTCGCCTCCTTTTTTTCTGATTTTTTTTTAAGGAAGGGAAATCTAGAACGTGAGGCAAGATCCAGCATCCCGTACTTCACTGCAGAACAAAAATGGGAGACCCCAGGTCTTATGGCCCCAAGTTTTGACAGCAGTTCATTGCTGAGTCAAAGACACGCAAATTTGGTTTGGAAGAAGAAAGTGCAAAACAAGGGCTGTGTTCATCAAAGCATGTTCTTAGCTAACCTGAGACCAGGTTTGCTAGCACAGCTATATTCAGTAACATCACTGGAAAGACACCGCTTGGGTGATTTCTGAGACTGTATTCAACACTAAGGGTCCTCTTCATATTCCAGCCAGAGATCTGAAAGCTGACTGCATAGATGAATCTCTGCACTGCTCTGGGGCTCCATGACCTCCAAAGGTAACCACTTATGTCATTTCTATACTGTCTATTGCCATAGCAACAGAGGTTGGGGATTTCATCGGGCGATGCTCAGCGTGCTGGTACCTGTCCTGTGGCTACGTGGCTCTACTGAAGCCTCTGAGAGCTTTGTTATTGACTTCACTGGGGTCAAGATTTCACTTCAAATGAAGATCCAGCCCAAAGGCACTAGACGCAGCTTTTTAATGAAATCTTAGAGCATGACAGTCCTCGCCACAGCCTCAACTTTTAGTTTAAAGCACTTCGGATAATTTACTTCTGCTGTCAGGAAGTATCATTCTTAACCCTGAGGTAATGATCTTACTTCAATTTAGGTGCCTGATATAATCTGCCAGCTTTTTATCTTCAAATATCAAGCGTCTTTTCATCGCATCTCTTGCACAGGCTACATACATACGATGCTATGCAGTAAGGGGAAACAAAATGTGTGATTTTTTAATTATTCTTCTGCTCTTCTATTTTTCAATCTCCAGATGGTCCCTGGGACTGATGATGTGTTCTTTAGTCTATATATTTCCTGCGTTAATTAGCTTACTTAACCAGCACGCATTTGAGAGACACACATGTGATCAGATAATATCAGGTGCCAATGTATAATTGCTTTCACAAAATTAGAGTGGATAAATGGTTGAACCATAACTGAACGATCTTATTAGAAGACAAGCTGATCAGTGTTGTGACATAACTTGAGAGATTCCCAGGCCTGCATTAATTTCACATCATCCAGGGCTGCTGTAATGACATCGAGCACAATGCAATTGCTCTGTTAGAGAGCAAAATCAGAGCTGGGTGACTGAGATCTGCCATACATATTCATCAGCTGAAGGGCTGGCACAATTTGTATCACTATCTCAGAGCAGTGAAGCAAGCTATTGCTTTGATTTACCCCCTCCCAAGAAAAAAAAAAAAAATGCAGCAAACAGATCTTATGGGGAATTTCCCTCTCCATCCCTGTGCCTCCCCAGCCCGTGTGTCTGTGAGAAAGGACAGGCGGCCACCAAGGGCATCTGTCCCTTTGGGGGCTTTGTTGGGAAATGTCACGTAGTTAGTACTGAGAGCAGTGGGCATCTGATACACGTTTGTATGGACAGGCTGGTTAGAGGAAATCTAAAAGGCTTCTCCCTCTTGTACCAGATTCCAAGATTTTTATTGCTCAGTGAAAAGATCTGAGCAAGGTTGAGTGAAATTCTCAGAATCTGCACCCTCCGTGCTGCGTGTTTTACCAGATGGCTGTCATTGACTGGTGAATGGGAATACCTGGTTTTGGTGTGGCCACAGCAATTTTACTCGGGTGTTAAGATGGAGAGGAGACAGGCAGTACTTACAGGATCCCTTTTTACAAGGCCTGGGTTAGGCACAACAGCAATGAGGTGGGCAATTGTAAACATGGAGTTCAGTACGTAAGAAAAAAACAAATTCTTATGCAGCGTTATCCTTTGACAGCTGAGGCTCCTGAAAAATATGTAGCACAGGTTGTAAATTAGTATTTTACTTCTGATATCACTTTAACAAGCTCTTTCTGGCAACTGTCTCTCAAGAATGCTTTTTGGCAAGGCGTAATTGGAAAATACATGTTTTGTATTGCAGCCATAACCTCTGACAAATTTTTGGTTTTGTTTTGACACCTGTTTATCACCACATGCTTTTTAGACCATGTTGTACAGAGCCATCCGGCTACATTCTCAGCCCTCGATGCCTTTCTTTATTTCATGGTAATCGAGATATTAAGTGGTGAAGCAGAACCCTGAGAATTATTAGATGCGCATGATACAAGTAATGAACATCAGGAATACTGCTTTATAAGTAACTGTTCCCTGGAGACTCAATTTCTCAAATATTCAGATGAAAATTATTTGCTACTTTAGGAATTAGTGGCGAGAGAGGATGGGAACTTTGGGCAGGAATCCCCTTAAATTACAGGGGGATTTGGGTTGGTATCCTGCATGTTTCTCACTCCAGCTGAGATCCCAAAGCAGAAGAAGTTGTTTTCCTGCTCAGAAGGAGCAGCAGTCTTTTCTGAATGACTGATTTAGAGGAGGGTAGAATTTCTGCTATTGTGGGTAGCAGAATTTCACAAGAGAAGTTCGCAGAATTCTTGTGCAACCAAATCATGACTGCAGTTTCAGACCTGAACTATCTTTCTAATTCATGCCCAAATCCTCATGCCACCTCCTTGGCTACCCCTGACACAGAAAACAACACCCCTGCAGCGCTCCATGCCCCACAGCACAGCCTGGGGCTGGCAGGAGGTGACTGCAGAAAGGCAATTATGGAGTTGTTAGATAATGCTGTGATGTCTGTACTCAGTGATCACTGAGAGCAAGCAGGCAAAACCAGTAGGTAAAAAACAGCTAAAGAGCAAGCATCACTGTCTCACTGAGGTATGCCTCCTCCTCAGCACTAGGATTCTTTTGCAGTCTGGAATGGAGCACAGCCTGTGACTTTCTGATGCTCTGTGTGTGGAGGTTAATGAAGAATGCACTTTCTTTAAAAACAGAGAGTTAATTTAACCAACTGAACTCTTTTCTGCTTATTTTGCTTGTTTGGTTTTTTATTGATTTTCTTTTTTTTAGCTCCTTGGTCACCTGCCACTTATTCTTAGTTCTCCTTACACCTGTGTTCTGAGTCATTGGATGGAATTCGTCCTTTAGTTTGAGGTCATCTTTCTGGTTATGGTCATCATCATCCTGAAATCCTCATCACCTTTGTTAACCTCCTTATTTACCAAGACACCTTCTTTGGTTCAGGATGTCCATGAGATGCAGGGCCTGGGGGCTAGGAATGAGAGTATCTCTTTACACTTGCCTTGATTTTATATTCTTCCTTTAGCACCAGCTATTGGCAACTGTTGAGCACCAGATATGGGGTTAGGAGCACTTTCAGTTTGATCCACTGTAGGACAGCATATTGGGCAAAACAGACCATTCTTTGGAGCTATTTTCCCTACACTGTGTTTTTGTGCTTGCTCCGTCTGTATTTGCTCCCATCACAAATCCAGTCTAACGTTCCTTTTCTGCTCCTAAGCTCTGGTGGTATTTATCCAGTCCTGATTCCTCCTTTCTGCCTATTCTCCATCACTATACTTTGCCTATGCTACTGACCCTACTTTTCTTGGGACACTATTACATGCCCATCTCCCTCTGTCTTTCTCTTGCAGTCCTGGGAACAGGATTGATGTGATGCCAATCCTATTTCCAAGAAATAAAAATCTCCCTATTGCTTAGAGCAGTCTCTTCACCCCTTGGCCCCAAAGATGCAGACTCTTGTCTCTCCAGCTGCCTCTCTACATGGCTACCAGTACCAGAGACAGTCTTTTGTGATAATCTCTGCCAGATACACGTGCCTCCATTCCTGCCCTTCCTCACTGCTGTGCTTGACTTTTGCCAGTCTTACTCCTCTGTTAAATTGGACTGTCCTTCACTGCATGCTGCCTTCATCTGCTATCCAAGCTCCTTTCCCTGCCTGCCTTCCTTTCTTAGTTTTACTGCTGCATCGATCTCCCACTTTCCTCTCAGTACTCCCCACCTTTTTTCCATGACTCCAGTTTTCATGTTAAAGACCCATCTGGATCATAAAGTGTATATTTCCATGCCTTCACTTTTTAACTTGACCTTCAGTGTTTGCTGTCAAAATGGCATCAGCACCTGCCTGACTCGGTCCACACCGAAAGGAGAACGTTCTAGCTAAACTAAAACCCTTACTTGATTCATCCTCTCTGCTGGTTTTGACAGTCATCTTTCTCTGACCTTTCTTAGCTCTCTTCCTGGCTCTCTTCCTGATTTCCTAATCATTCCTTCATGGTGTTTTTGAAGGCTCCTTGTCACCCCTCCCCCATCTTTCTGTATGCTCCCTACTGTGCTTTATTAATCAGTATGCAAGAAGGCATCACTAAGCCAGTTATCCGGGTCTAAAACTTGTGAGATTTTTGTGTCACTATGCCTCTATCAATTGTGTCTCAGAGTTTCAGTGTCCTGTGCTTCCTGTGGTTCCCCTGTGTTCCACATTTATCCTGTGTCTCCTGCATTTCCTTTGACAGTGACAGGTCCTCCTATCTGCTCACAGAATCACCCTTACTTTTGAGTTCCTATCTCCACTACTCTATTGCATCTAGGGTATTTTGACTTCCAAGGAGCTTTTCGCATTATTTTCTTCATAGATCTGCACTGTGAATCTGTCACTTCTTCTCATTAATGAATATCAAAGAATACTGATTTTCACCCCCAGCCAGTTATTTTCTATCTCCTACCCACTTGTTTAGTTTTCAAATTATCTTCATGCTTTCTACCACGTTCTCCCTTACCTATCCTTCCACTCATTATCCTTCTTCAACTCCCTTTAAAAGCCTTGGCAACAATTAGACTGCAGGTGCCTTCACAACATACTATTATTCTGGCAAATCTAGACTATTGTACTGCCCATCTGTCTTTATACAAATGTCTTTGTTTTAATAACTCAATTGGAAGTGATCTGGGGCCAGGAGTCCCTTTTTTCTTTTGTGTTTTATCATATAAGATAATGGGGTCTCAGTTTGCAATTATAAAAATACTGCAATAATGTAATGACGCATGTAACTGTTAGACACGGTGCTGGTTTTGGCTGGGATAGAGTTAATTTTCTTCACAGTAGCTGGTATGAGGCTATGTTTTTGATTTGTGCTGAAATCAGTGTTGATAATACAGGGATGTTTTAGTTATTGCTAAGCAGGTGCTTACACAGAGTCAGGGCCTTTTCTGCTCCTCACACCGCCCTGCCAGCGAGTAGGCTGGGGGGCATTAAAAGTGGGAGGAGACACAGCCAGGACAGCCGATCTCAACTGACCAAAGGGATATTCCATACCATATGCCGTCACGCTCAGCATATAAAGCTGGGGGAAGAAGAAGGAAGAGGGGACGTTCGGAGTGATGGCGTTTTGTCTTCCCAAGTAACCGTTATGCATGATGGAGCCCTGCTTTCCTGGAGATGGCTGAACACCTGCCTGCTGATGGGAAGCAGCGAATGAATTTCTTATTTTCCTTTGCTTGTATGCGCGGCTTTTGTTTTAACTATTAAACTGTCTTTATCTCAATCCATGAGTTTTCTCTTCCAATTCTCTTCCCCGTCCCACTGGGGTGGGGGGAGTGAGCGAGCAGCTGCGTGGTGCTTAGCTGCTGGCTGGGGTTAAACCATGACAGACACTCTACGTTATGAACACTCTGTTTCCTGTTATGAGTTAGTATTGCTTAGTGATGCTCGTCACTACTGATTCAGTATTCCTTTCCAAAAGTACTGCAACATCTGTGATGCCAGATCATTAGGAATCTTCATACCCCAAAATGAAAGGAAAATAAAGCTCTGCCAGAAAAGACTCATATGTGCGAAGCAGCAACCTCTGCGAGCTGTTTGTTGCCGCCTCTACAGTCAAAGGCTATTATATGGCCCCGACACCATCGCTTGCTATCTGACTGACTGTCTGATTGACAGCTTGCCTTCTATTGAAGGTCAAATAATTTATCGCTGTCATAGCCAAAGGATAGAAAACAACTGAAAGTAACATGAACCCTGCTGCCATACAGCTTTATTCTCACTTTTTTATGATCAACCTCTTTGTCCTCCCATTTTGCAGTGCTTTGTTTTAATTCCTTTCTCTACTTCTTCCTGTAACCTTTGTGTCATGGATTAGTCATGGAAGGGGAAGAAGTGGAGGAGGAATGAGAGGAGGAGGTGTGGTACTGTCTGGAAGGCTGCTGCAAAGATGAGTCTTTCAGCGCGGCCTGGGACCGGTCAGGATCGTGCATTGTCTGTGACTCAGAGCTAAGAGTGAGTCAGACAGCCTGATCCTGCCTCTCTCACTGCAAGGAATCACCTTCTTGGTCCATTTTGGGTAGCCAGTTTAACCAGATCCTGTCTTCACTGTCCCAAAGAATCCTGAAGCCTGGGTACAGGATTCCAAATCAGATTAAATTGTGCTCTTCCCAGTTTTTCTCAAAGCTTACTGTGGCTGTGGTTTTGTGCTCTTTATCTTTACATAAATGGGAAAGGAATTCATCAGTTTATTGGCAGAGTTTCTAGGTAGCTCTGTATCTGATTACTGCACGTTATCACAGTCACTCATCAAACTGCCTCTCTGGAAATTAGCAGAATTCACAACCTGTATTTTGGATCCACCTATTTTGAGCTTGTAATCTTACAGATTCTTATAGTCTATGCAAAGTCCAACCATTTCATTTTCCTACGTTTCCTAGACTCATTCTTGGTGGTGATGATGTTGGGGGTTTGTTCTTTTACTGCCCTTCTTGTCTGACAGCTGGGGCACAGACATCTAACTGTATAGCCCTCAGATTTATGGCAGCTTCTTCTGGCCTCTCAATTTACTAAGCACACCCTTTTCCAGCCTATATGGACACCCTCATCCATGGTGTACCTTTCCAGGGACCAGCAGCAGATGAAGTAACTAGGAAGAAGCTTTGCATAATGTTACTAAGAAAATTACTATTAGAAGGCACACAATCTGAACATATCTATAGATTTGCAAGCACATATAGATCAAAACTGGTACCAGAAACAGGCTAAGGTGCCTCATGTAAGATTTAGATTAAATAATACAGAGACACTGAAGCTAGAACTGATTTAAGCACTGGCACATAGTATCTGGGGTTTTGTGGAGCACCTTCCACTGCAGATTTTTAGAGCAAGGCAACCATCCCTTGTGCACTAGAGGTGGGGGTTCAGCAAGAGGTTCTTTTTAATCCCCAAATTTATGCAATTACTATGCACATGTAAGCTGGAATTTTGTGTTTGCTACGTGCTGATGGATTCTACAAATCTTCATATGTGTATTTGTGGCCAAAAACCCCATCTCAGAAATTCCGATAATGAAGTTGATGATATCTCACAATCCAGCGTGTCAAGTTTGTGGCATTGCATTGAAGTTTTTCACTTATGCTGCTAAACATTGTCTACCCATTTCAAGACACTTAACAAATGCCAGTTAGTTTAGATACATACTAAAAGAGTCATAGTAAATGTTTAAAACTAAATGGTCATGATAGACAATGCACTGGGTTTATTTTATTATGATTCCTTAGCCTTACAGGTAACAAGTGACAAAAAGGAATAGCTGAATGTTTACAGAAACACCCTTTGTTTTAAGTTAAGGCTGCAAGATAAAGGAATAGAAAATATGAACAATTTTTCCCTTTTTAGACTTAGAAATCTCTGTGTGAAAAACTGCCTTGGAAAATAAAGGTTCTATGGAGAATGAATCCTGGCCATTTTGAAAATAAGGTATATATACATTCATGATTTGGCAGGAGTGGGAAGGTATTAATTTAGAATCTGCTCAGAATTCACAGTTACTATTTTGGTCACTAAGATCTGAAAAAATGCATTTAATATTTCTGATAAATTTGACTTTGTCTTATTTTTGGCTTTCATCTTTCTAGAAACATCAACCAAATAAAAACAAATGATAAAGTCTGACCTGTATACAAAAGTCGTGCTCTTTATCTGTCTATTGGAAAGATAATTACTCCCCAGAAGTATTCTGCACTTCTGAATTGAAAATATGTCTTTGAGCTGCTGAAATAGATTGATGAATAAACAAAAGAGGATGATGATAAAGAAACAAAAAAATGTATTTTGGATGCTCGTCAAGGTTTCAAATCTGTTGACATTCGTGTACAAACAAGCTTACTAATACTTTCACACAGGCCTATTTGAGTTCTAGTATAATTTTATCTTGAAATCATTTCTTGCAGGCTAAATCACAATCTCGAAACAGTATACTCTTACAATTACAACAGTGATGGACTTTTAATTACTACAGGTTACCATTATTATGCAACTATTCTTTCTTAAACTTTAAAAAAGCTTGTGAAGAAAAGAAGACTTTTTTGTGTTCTCTTTTTCTTGTATTCTTGACTGCTCAAAGAACACTACATTCTCTGAAGAGTTTGGGGTTTTTCTGTATTCTTGAATGAGTTAAGTTTTTTGGCAATAAAAGTTCATCACGTTGTAATTGTGTTATTTATTCAGAAGCATTTGTAATTGTTTCTTATATTACTCTTACTTTGTTTCCCAGTGTGCAGTGTGGGGAATACTCATTTGTATCCTTGGAAACCTTTATGCAGGTAAAGTTGGAAAACTTTACCTAGCCTTTTAGATTACCTTGCCGTTATCTCCAGATATGCCCTACTGATGGTGAGCATGTCCCTATCTGGTCGTGAACTGATGGTCTGGCTATCTGATTAAAAGTAACTGATGCACCTTTGCTGAAATCAGCAAGATACCATCCCATTTGGGTCATGATACTGCATGTATCATTCTGCTTCCACAAAGTATCTGCGAATGGACATCACAACTCTGACTTCTGAGTGTACTATCGGTCCGGGAAGTTTGCAGTTTATAGTAATGTTACAAAAGTGAAATACCTTAAAAAGATTGCTTAAGAGCTAGAAGAATACAGCTTACACAAGTCATCATAGTTCCAGATGTACAATAGCTCAGAATCTTGTCCATTGTTTATTCTTGAATATTTTTCCCAGTGCCTTTGATGTCTTCTAGTGCTTACCATTTCCCCCAGCTGAAAACCAAAGGCTGTTCCCAGACAGCCCTTCACTACTGATTGCAACTGAAGCTGTGACTACGTCTGACGTCAAATCTGAGCTCCTTCTGCTCCTTCACTGCAGACTTATTATAATAAATAGTGTGCAGACAGGTTCACTGAAGGACAAGCTTTAAATGCTCTAGCTAAGTTGCCAAGCAGTAGCTGCAATGCTTTCAGTGAATATCAATTTAATCTCCTTTAAAGTTCTGATACAGCACATCACTGTTTTTCTTTTTAATGATGATGACAGGTTACACACTAGTGTCAGATTCACGCTTAGTGCTGACTCCTGCATTGGATGAAGGTATTCCTGTTCTTCACGAGCTGGGTGCTTGAAGCCACTGCTCTTTGCAGCCACTGCACCTGCCAGAGGCTGGACGTGCCCCTCAAGGAACAATAGGCAACTGGTAAATGAAGGGCATTACCTCATCCCCAGTTACACTATTTCCCTATGGGCTGCACTTCTACACCAGTCTTGAGAAATCTAACAGTATATCTTGGCTACACATCACTGGGAGACATCCCATTGGCAAGCGGATCCTGTGCTGAGACATCTTAACCAGAATTATATAAAAAGGCACTCAAAAGAGCTGTTTCTCACTGACATGTCCCCTTCCAAGCTTTTCTTTGGTTACCACTTCAGATCCCTCAGGGAAAGAAGAGAGAGTGTTTGTAAGAAACACTTACTTGAAATAGAAGAAAATTGCCAAGGAAATCAACAGGGATGTTATAGACAAAGCATGGCCAACGATCGCCATATAATAAAGTATGAACGCCATCTGCAATTTAACAAAAAGAAAAGGCAAATGTGAACAATTTGCAGGCACTCCATTTTTCTTCTCACTGAGGAAGAATCTACAAAATAAACCTCTCATTTTGTATTTCTTTTCTTTCAAAGGTTCTTTTTCAATACACTTTAAATATCAGCAATCTATTAAATAGCATGACTCATGGTCTAAAGATGAGATAACTGTTTCTTACATGAGTTGATCTGTTTCTGCTGCACTGAAGTAACTGGCAAGATCTCTGCTCACTCTATGCGTCACTAGCTTTCCCGAGCTCTGGGAGAGCACAGCAGACGTAATACATTCAGATTTTCAAAAAGCCTATGACAAATTTCCACACAAAAAAAATTATTAAAGAAAATAGGTTGCTGTGGGATTGGTAGATAGTTTTTATGGTTTGAAAGTAGCTTAAACAACAGGAAGCAAAAGCTTAATGGTCACTTTTGGAGACGAGTCAGTGGTTAGGTGCCCTTGGGACTGGTACTGGGTCTCACTCTGAGTTCAACATACTCATCAGTGACCTGATGCAGAGAAACCTCTAAGTTTCCAGGTGATACTTAGGTCTTTCAGATAATAGTGAGGGACTCCAGAAGGGCCTTACATAACTGAAGGGACAAGAAGATCTCATATGAGCTTTAATACAGAAAAAAGTGGGGTGATATACCTAGGGACAAATGATCTAGACCCTGCCTACGCAATGCTGAACTCAGAACTGGAAATCAAACTTGGGAAGGAGATCTTGGAATCATCCTGGCCAGTTCTCTAAATGAGTAGTTTACCATGTAACAATGGCCAAAAAGTCAACAAAATGTTGGATATCATCAGGAAAAGGACCGAGGGTAGAACATCATTGTGCCTCTGTTTAAAATTTACATTGCGTATCTTAAATGCATGTGTGTTTCTAGTCTCCACTCGTCACGGACATGGCAGAGCTAAGGAAGGTGCAAAGAAGGCAACTAAAATAACTGAGGTAGAGTAGCTGTGTTATAACAAGTGGGTACAAATGCTGGGATTCTTCCCTTTGGAGAACAGATGTCAGAGTGGGTTTATGATTAAGGCCTACAGAGTCATGAAAGCAGCAGATGAGATGAAACTTATCTTCAGCTCCCATCACACTAGAACAACACACCCTGAGACGAATTCTGGTTCATGCTGGTGTGAATCTCGCTATTGGGCAACTATATGGTCTTACAATGCTATGAAGCCAGTATGTATGAGCAGAACTCAGCTTGGCCACTGCGGTTAAAGATAATAAGAAGAGGTTCTTTCAGTATATCAATAGAAAAAGGAAGACTAGGGAATATGTGGGCCCACTGATGAATGAGATGGGCACCCTAGTGGTGGAAGACACAGAGAAGGTGGAGTTACTGAATGCCTTCTTTTCTTCGGTCTTCACTGCTAAAGCTGCCCCTCATGAATCCCAGACCCTGGAGGCAAGGGGGAAGGTCTGGAGAGAGGAAGATTTTCCCTCAGTTGAGGAGGACCGGGTTAGAGACCACTTGGCCAAGCTGGGCATCCATAAGTCCATGGACCTTGATGGGATGCACCCGCGATTGCTGAGAGAGCTGGCAGCTGTGTCCAGTTCTGGGCTCCCCAGCTCAAGCAGGACAGGGAACTACTGGAGAGAGTCCAGCGTAGGGCAACAAAGATGACTGGGGGATTGGAGCACCTAACTTATGAGGAAAGGCTGAGAGAGCTGGGACTCTTTAGCCTGGAGAAGAGAAGGCTGAGGGGAGACCTTATTCTTGCTTAGAAGTATCTAAAGGGTGGGTTGGAGGAGGATGGACGCAGACTCTTTCCAGTGGTTCCCAGTGACAGGACGAGGGGCAATGGGCACAAGTTGGAACATAGGAAGTTCCATTCAAACACAAGACAAAACTTCTTTACGGTGAGGGTGACAGAGCACTGGAACAGGCTGCCCAGGGACGTTGTGAGATTTTCAAGACCCGTCTGGATGCAGTCCTGAGTAATGTGCTCTAGGCATTCCTGCATCAGCAGGGGAGTTGGACTAGATGATCTCTAGAGGTCCCTTCCAACTCTAAAAATTCCGTGATTCTGTGATTCCGTGATAATTGGGCTTCCACTTTGACTAATATCAGTGAAATCTAAGATAGGCCTATCCATATTTTGTATGCCAACAGTGAAACAAAATCACAGGACAGCACTTGGGCTGCAGAATGCTGCAGTACTTAAATGTCATACTTTGGTCTCAGGCAAGCTCTTAAGCATCACCCAGATGTCAGAAGACTGCAGGAGGCTAAATGGCATGCCAGGCTTCACCACTGCCTTCTTTTCTGAAAGGCCTAATGCAGTATCAGCCTGTCCTGAAAAAAGGTCTAGTCAGGAGGTCTTAGTTCCTCTGCTGGATTTATTTTTCTTTTCAGCTCTATTTCATTCATTTTTCTTTTGTTATGCATGAGCAATTTTCCTTTTTTCACGATTAGATGAATTGCTTTCTGTAGCCCCAAGTTTTGCCACTCACATTTTTTTGGTGTTTCCAAGTAATTTTAAACTTTCATTTGCAACAAATATAAATAAAATTCAGAAAACAAAGCCATTCTTCTTAGCAAAGTTGCACATCTTCTAATTTAGTTTGTTCTTCAGTCATTTTACAACTTTGGAATCAGCTCCTGACATGATCTGAGTGTAAATATCATTCACCAGGTTATGGAAATTTATGCGTATTTACTGCAAATACCCTAGGTGTCCTAGTTTTCCTTCACAAAGTGTGACCACATCATTGCTAGTGAGCGCAAATGCTTGACAACTTTTTCTGAGAGCACCAGCAACCCCAGAGAGAGAAGACCAGAGTGCA
The DNA here is from genome assembly GCA_013397275.1 of Burhinus bistriatus. NCBI lineage: Eukaryota > Metazoa > Chordata > Aves > Charadriiformes > Burhinidae > Burhinus > Burhinus bistriatus. The sequence goes on along the minus strand of VYXH01011223.1, from coordinate 397,009 downwards.
GAGAAGATGAGGCAACTTTCTGAACACGGAGCAGTGGGAGAGGTTTTTACCTGCGTGCACATCACATTTCTTCCACTCCATACTAAGTTGTTGCTACGGTTTTTCATGATATTAGGTTGATATAATTTTTAAGCCTGAATTTAATTTACAGACGAACTGTTCAAAAATACGTTGTTTTGCTGCCTATGCTGTATACAACCCTTACTCTGAAACAGCTAGAAGTGGGAAAGCTTCTGGATAGCTACAGTCAAGTCTATGTGCACCCCAGAGGACTCTTGGTTATTCAAACTACCTACCTTTCAGCGTACAACTGCTAAATCAGTTTAACTGTATATCTGAGACTCAGCAATTAGCATTTTTGATTACTCTGTGTGAACTTACTATGGTAACTGCTCAAAAAAGCTGTCCAAATATAACAATGAAGACAGATCAGAATGGACTGAACTGTCAGCTAACAAAGCAAATGATCTATCACTGCATTTTTAAGAACTGGCCGCAATGTATTTTTTTTAAGTGATCTGTCTCAGAAGTATAGTATATTGGTACTTCCAGTTAACTTCAAACAAATAATGAACCATTTTATTAATTTCTGGACTCTTTGAAATGACAATGTCGTGTCCCTTCTGACGTATACAACTTACAACACGCTGACTCACCAAATTTTGAGCTTATGCAGATTTTTTTCACCCTGGGCTTAGAAAACTTCTAAAATAAACATTTTAATATTCTCTTTTGTTCCCCTAGAATTGTTCACTTGAGGAATGAGAATTGTCTAATAATAATACCTCCTACCCAGTTAATTATATTATCCATAGGTACATGGGAACGGCCTACAAATGAAGCATACTCCTGTTTTTGAAGACTTGGATTAAAGGTCATAATCTAACTTAGCATTCCTGTAAAGATTGATTCTTTTTGCATTTTCCATTATTTTTTGTTTCAGAAGAATCTTGATGTACGATGCACTTTGCTTGAATAATATTCAAAACTTCTTCTGGAAGGCATGGATAATAGGTAACAGAACTACATTTTTTGCCTCCCTACATGGGCCAACATCTGGAAAAATTATATTTTTATGGTGCTTCCATTTAATGCCTCTGTGAGCTCAGCTTGTTACTATTATTCTCTCTTTGTCACATAGGTGAGTCCTATTTTACCATGATGGTTCCTCATGCTGCAAAAACTTTTAGAATTCACCTCCTGCCTAGTCCAGTAGACTCTTCCAAGGCCCTTCGGGCTGGATCATTACTAAATATAACCACATACTGCTTTTTGGCTGCATAAAAAGAGATCCTCCAACACAAACCCCAAATCAAATCACTTTTTGACTCCTTTCCTTCCACAATTCCAAACAGTCACAAATTATTCTGTCACAAATCTGTAATCAGATTTTCCTGGAGCTCCACTCATATTTGAGAAATATTTATTTTCATGAGCTCTCCTAACTTAATTTTTTTAAGCTTTTCTCAGATTTCCCTCTCCTTGTTTCTTTTGGTGCTTTTCTATTTCGCTCTCCTCTTTCAGCTTAGGAACTTGGTTTTGGAAATATTGATGCAAATGCTTAATTTGTTATTTTAAATAGTCTCAATGACTTCAGTCAAACTGTTAAAGCTGTTCAGGCTTGTAGGATTTTCTGGATATTTACCTTCATAAATATTTCTTTTCAAAGGGAGTGAGTACAGGGTGATATCCTTCACTTAAGAAAAAGAATTTTAATATTTCTAGCCCTGCAGAGAAGAAATCAACAGCTTGGAAGATACTTGTTACAGAAAGCAAAACTGAAATTCTAAAGTATCATTTTGTAACTGTTGGACAATCAGGGAAAATTATAGGAATTAAAAAATGCATTTGAAAAATAGTGCAAAACTTGTTGCATGAATTGCTACTAAATTCTCCACCCTGTAGGAAACCTATGTTTAAGTTTGAGCACTCATCAAATAATTTTAATAAGGTAAAATCATGAGGACAATGCACAAATAAAGCTAAAACATGAGGACTACTCTGAGATGTCTCATATGTGTCTGACTGCTAGCCCAGCCCAAAACCATTCCCAAACAATCACAGCCTTTTTAACTGTAGCATACCTTCAATTTTTCAGAGGTGAAAGAGTTGCACAGGGTATAGTTGGACCAAGTTCGGTTGCTCTCAGGATGGCGGAACCAGTTTCCAGTTTCATCACAGTACTTTGAAGCCCTTTCTGATGATAAATTGCAATAATAGTTATTTTAGCATATGCATATTACACATTTAAAAATCTATAAAAAGATTTTTTTTTTGTTTGGAAATAAAATGCCTGTGCAACAAAATCCAAAGGATTTTCAACTTGTGCAATTAAAATACATTTGTCTGTTTTGGGTTTTTCCCTCAGAGATCTATCTGATGGTATACTTGTTTATCTGCCTCCTTTTGTCTTGAATGAATGCAGTAAAGTATATATACCCAGCATTCATTCAGATGCAATTATTTATGTGACAATAATTAATTTAAAAAAGGCTGTTGAAAGACGTTCATGGAAGAGAAAGTAACGTCAGCCCCTGAAGCTGAACCTGAAGGAAGTGTGCAGGATTTCAGGTATCATGGGAAATAATTAGTTAAAAACGGTGGGTAGAGAAAGGGCGGCGAGCAGTGCATAAATTGGAGCCCGGGTGCTGGAGATGATGAGAGCCCCAACGCCAGCCATGCATTTATGCAGAGGGATGGCAGAGTCCTGCCCATCCCCTGCGCCAGCTAAATCCTGCCAGGGATGAGTGGGAGCACTGCTTGTTTTCCTCTGAGGCTGCAAAGCATGCATGCACTTGGAGAAGTAGCCTCGCAAACATTTTGGCGCAGGGCCCAGGTGACCAGTTTAATTTAAAATGGCTGCAGAGTTCTCTGTTTAAATAATCTGATGTGTGTTTGGCCTCTCCACGTGTGTCTCTGGTGCTGGTTCCTGCGCCGCAGGTGGCTCTGGCATCCTTCCCGAAAGCCCTGTTGTACGGATCGCTCTCCAGGCTCGTGCTCCTTTGCACGCATCCTTTTACTGGGGCAGGGGGACAGTCGGGGCTGCAGCACCGTACAGCTTGGAGGGATGCCTGGAGCCGCAGACGTGTGCCGTGCCTGTGTCCTCCTGGCCACACTCACATTTCTGTCTGGGAAGCCCTGGATGCTGAGGCACAGACAGTCACTCCAAATCACCTGTCAAGTTTTGGACTAGTTCCTTTGGCCTTCCCTCAAGCATTAGCCACGTGGGAGTCACTGGAAATTTTGCCCGAGTAACAAAGGAAGGATAAGATCAGAAACCTATTTGACTATTTGATGTTTTCTTAGATAGTGACACAGCTGTTTATTTATGAAAAACACAGTTTTTCAAGGCTGATTTTTAAAATAGGCTAAAAAGTCTAACTTCACTTCCCTTTGCCTAGTCTAGCTTTATAATTTTATCAGCTTTATACATAGATTATCAGTGTTTCCAGTCAATACAATTTTACGGAGCCAATTACGATTTGAACACACACAGTTTTCATTTTTTGTGGTCAACATTTGCATTTATTTTTCTTAATCAACTCTGATGATAATTGATTCTATTAATTTGGAAGATTCATATTCCCTCTATATACCCTAAAGAAAGCAATTGATCATATTGGCAAGGTAAGGATTGTATAGACTGAGCTATCTTCCTTTGACTAGAAATACACTTTATATAGTGCCATTGCAAAACCAAAAAAAAAAAGACAATCCTCCAGAACACAGCATATTTTCGAAATTACTGCGAGTTTCAAATCATTGTTTTGGGGGACTTGTTGAAAATCAATACGTGCATCAACATCACCAAGAGGAACAGTACATGTTATCTCAGCTTTCCATCACTGCAGCTTGGAGATAATCTCAGACTGCCTGTGTAGCAATGTTCCCGTTTTACTCGTTGCCAGATGTTATCTAAAGCTGGAAAAAGTTTTCAGTCTTAGATAAAAGATTAATGGTTATGCTACCATGGAACACAGTGTACAAACATCGTACCTACTATCCCATGCACTCTGCAAAGTACATGAATTTTGTTAATATGCTATAGAGTATAATGGTAATATCATCTGTCGTCTGCGTACTTTAGTGCCTAGGTAGGCACTCTGCCGAAGTTTAATGCGGCCCCTGTAAGTTAGAGACAAACCTGTTGCCTCATACTTTTCCTTGAAGCCAGACAAACACAACTGATCCTAGTTTGGAAGCGGCCATGGCCAACAGACCTCTTGCTGTGATGCTGTCAGAATATGGAACTGGGGAATAAGCCTCCCTCTTGTCAATCCCAGTGACTCAAACAGGTCAAACATTTCTTCTAAATCTATGATTTTATACAAAAATAAAGCTGTGAGTCTGTAACCCAACTACTGTTCTACTGCAAGCTATTCTACAGTGGCCCAGTAGCAGGTGTGGGATTATGAACCTGGGCACGTGTTGGCTTTTACACGAATTAGAAGAATGTAGTAAGCTCTGAAGAAATATACAATGTGTAAGGATGGGTAAGGCAACACTAGCAAGGCAAAATGGAAGTGTGGGCTTTAAGATTATTCAAATACTATGTAAACACTAATTTTTTAGGTTCTGTCTGTACCCTGTCAGCTTGGGTAGAGCACCACTTGGGCATCACATTACTGAAAGTGGAGGAACAATGACATTGTGTGGGATTTGTCTCACCTGACTTTAGCAACCTTAAAGTTCTGCAATTCATAGGCAGCTGCACAGGCTCTCTGTAGTTAGCTTAGAAAGACACTTCAAGAGCTGTCTGCATAAAATGGATGAGACAAATCTCATCCACCAGGGCAGTTTCATGGGAGTAGTGAAACATTTAAAAAGATTAGCCAGTAGTAATAATTTTGCATGTGGTATTGTTTGTACTACCAATAGTATGAATCGTATTTTCATAAAAAAGCTCAGTTGTTTATATGTAACAAATATCTCAGCCCAGTAACTCTGGAACAAACATGATAGCTCTATCAATCAGGTTTTTTTTACAATTAGACCAACTCTACAGCTAGCAGATGTTAAAAGAGTCAACACAATTTTTTTTATTTATTGTTGAGTTACAAGCTGGAAGTAGAAAGACGTTTTCCTCTGTCGCAGTGCATGCTCAGCACATACCAGACACTGGATTCTTTGCCATTGTCTGGACAGACCTGTGTAGTGCTTAGTTTTGCAGATGAGGGAATAGCTGATGTAGCACATCTGATTTACTTAAATCTTCAGTAAAATATTCTAGAAGAAAATTTTTCAAAACCAAAAAAATAATCTGATATAGTATAATGGAGATCCTAGAAAACTTCAATTCCAGTGTCCTAATAAGTGAAGAATTATCACTATCATCAGAATGCCTCAGTCAGCAGAACTGGAATCTGTATAATAGAATCATATTGTGCACTGTGGGGATAAGAATTGATTTTTAAAATACAGCTGTCAAGCTTGCTAAGAAGTAGGACACATACACAGAAGGGTAGGGGGAAAAGAAGCAGCTGGACAAAGCGTTCAGATTTGTTTTATTTATCACTGTCTAAATGACATCACTTCAACACAGGAAAATACAGCCAGCAGAAATTCAGAGCTGGCTTTTTAGGCAGAGTCAGGAAATTTGCATTTTGTGGCAGCAAAAGAAGGCCCAGCCCTCCCTATGCTGCTCAGGGAGCTCCAGCAGGTCCCTGGGGCTCCTGCCCACCGAGGATGCTGCTCCTTGCCCGCTGTGAGTGCAGGCATGTTGCCCCGCCAAGGCACAGTGCTGGCTGGGAAGGAGCACATGATGGACTGGGTACACAGGAGAGGAGACCTTGGTTGGGAAGGTACTTGAATTAGGGGATGTCTGAGGAAGTGGCCTCCCTGCCTGCCGGGAGCCAGGGAGGTGGAAAGAGCTGCAGCTGCTGCTGCGACCCAGAAGGTCTCTGCCCCTCTCTGGTTTGTGGAGGGCCATGATTTCTCATCTGCAGTGACTGCTGTTGTCAGCTTGGCAACCTACTCAGCTGAATGCTTTGTGCATTTTGCCAGCTGTGAGAAGGCTGCGCCTGTCTCCCTCATATCCAGTCCCTTGTGGTCACTGGTGTCACAGCTGGTAAATCCAAAAGGGTCTGCAAGAGCTATTCAATCTGTTCCACCTTCTCTTGCATGGAGCATTTGTCCTTATTTCTCTAAAGATGAAATGCCTCTGTTCCCTCCCGTGCCGTGATCCACACTCCAGAGTGAAGGGACCTCACTCCTGCGAGTCAGTGTTTGAGCAGGAAGGCAAGGCTGTGCTTCCATGTTCCTCAGTCATGAGAGGTACCAACATTATTAATCATCCTCTGAGGTAATTGCTCATGGAAACGTATGGATCTGTTTCCAAATTGCACTTGTAGAAACTTTGCTCTTGGAGCCACAGGAAGAGTTATGAGTAACTGGTTTACAAAATGGAACCAAACACAGAAACCCTACGATATGGAGAACTGAGTGGAGTTTTGCTAAATGCAGCCTTGGATCACAAAGTTGGGTCAGGCTTGCTCCCTGTTGGGGTGGCTACTGCTCTTAACCACTGCTCTTCGTTAAAGAGGAAAGGGAGCGAACGTGAAACACAAAGGTACGGCTGCCACAGCGCAACTTGCACATTCAGCTCCATTGCTATCTGTGACTGCACCAAATTAATCCTGACCAAATGCACCGTGCAGGGAGAGTAAGAGAGTAATGTAACACTCGCCTGCCACCAACCCAACAGCCTACGGACAGCACAGGACAATGCTCTGCTCCTCCTGCTGCCCCAGTAATTCTGCCTAGCTAGAAGGCCATTACATCCACAATATGTTTCCCTTTTTTTTTTATTAGCAAGAATATTACCAGCATGAATTACATATCACATGCCTATCAAATTCAATTCCTAGCAATTTCAGCGTGACCTGGAACCATTTCAAAGGGATTACACCAAAGATTAACCTAGATAAAATATGAATATAAAATACAATTCAAGAGAAACTGTGCATGTTGCCTGAATAGAGGAGTATAAAACTCAGCCCTGCTCAGAGCTTCACAGTCAGGAGTGGATGAGACAATGAATTTCCTGCTGTCACTGGAGTTAAAGCAGTAGGTCTCAGTATGTTTTCCAGACAAATTGATTTGTTTTTATGCATTATCACATTGCGTGTGATGGTCGTTGTGAGAAAGAGATTGCTACAAGAGGCAAGAGTTGTTTATTGAGAAGGACAAAGTTGTCACAGCTTGTAGAGAGGGGTTTCTGTTTCTCTGTTAGCTCCAAGATCCTCATTTCCATTCACAGGGTGGGAAGCCCTAGCTAACTGAACAGACTACATTATCACAGTGGTCCTTCTTCTTTCAGAACACAGATTTCTGTCTAGTATGATATGAGGTAAGTTCAGCGAAATAAGTGGGACTGCATCTGGTAGTTAGTTGTGAAGTTGTCAGACACAAAATGAACGGAGCACTGAGCATGTTCCCCATCATTTTGCTTCTGGGCCCTTTTCTCCAGAATATGATTTCACCTTATTTACTTTCTAACATACTTTAGCAATTTCTTCTTGGCATCGATGCTGAATGTTGTTGGGGGTTCAGATATAGAGAGCTGGTATACAGCACCCACAGGTGTGGATGGGAAGACAATCCAATCCTATGTTGCCAGATAACGTTTTCCAGTTACGAATGACATAAGTATCAAAGTCCAAAAAGAAAGCTGTGTGACATAATTTTATTCCAGGACTCAAAGCTATAGATGGCCTCAAACAAAAGTAACTTAGCCATCAGTGAGCCAATACACAGTGCTTCTGCAGATCTCAGTGCTGCCCAAAGCAGCACAGCGTGAAATACTTGTTTCAGAAGTCCACGGGGTTACTTCATGCCTAAAATACATGCTGAGGTGGTTTGATATCACAGGGACTTAATGGGAAGCAAATCTGACAGACACTGCAGTTTTCATCTTGTAAAATCATTGTTCTTTAGGATGAAATTTATGTTTCTCAGCAGAAAATCTAGCTGTGTTTCATTTAACAGGTATAAGTTACCAAAGCAAATAATGACTTGTGACACAAAACCTGACAGACTTCTCAGGACAGCTGAACCTGTGCTTTTGGTCACCTCTAAGTGACAGCCATTTCCATTAACAGTTGAAAGACTTCTAGTCACCCCCATGATTTCTTGTCTCCCTCCTACTTTATTAAGCCCCAGTGTGACAATCAGCCACCTGTAAAGCAAAGGCTGACTACCCATTGGTTTGATGCCACAGCTGTAATACATGCTGGGGAACTCAACAGCTACTCTAGGAAAGCGTCTCTGGCTCAACCAGGAGATGCTGAGCTGCCACCAAGCCAGGGAAACAGTGTCAACTGACCAGGATGCAGACAAAGAGGCTGACAGAAGTCCTGACAAGGAGAAGAGAGATGTGCCAGGGGAAAATACCGAGTCCAGAAGACAATAAGTATTGCTCCTAAACAGGACAGCAGAAAGAATAGCAGGACATTAATTACTGGAGGAGTCTTTTTCCCCTGCGGCTGTGTCCTGGTTTGAGGTAAAACAGAACTGATTTTCTGTTCAGCAATTTTACTTCTTAGCTAAGCCTCTACTAACTAACTGAAATCTCTGAAATTAACAGCATATTTTTAAGACTGTAGTCTGCTCCCAGAGTGCTAAGACCTGATTATTTATAATTTATGCCAAGGAATGGTATGCAGAGAGGCTATTGCTATAACAACCACGGCCAGCCAACTTTGTTATTTGCCCCGTTGGAGGGTCAGAAGCGGAAAAGCGTAGAGGGGTCACACCTGCGGGGAGGAGCGGACAGGACAGGCGACCCAAAACTGACCACCAGGGTATTCCATCCCATCTGCCTCATGCTCAGTATAAAAGCTGACACATCAAACGGTCAGCTCTCCTTCTTCAATGGCCAGCGTCCGAGGAGGACTCTGTCTGTTCATCTGCCTTTGATCCCGATTGGCGCACTCCTGAATCCAGATCCAGAATCCTGTCTGTCACTGAGTCCAGTCTGGGACTTTCCCAGTGCCTGCTGGCGACATGACTGTCATCCTGGGAGCTTGATATGGTTTTGTATATATTGTATATATTTCAATTTGTTTATTATTATTTTATTAATTTATTAATATTTTCATTACAGTAGTTTAGTTTTTTTCTAAACTTGTAAGTCTTTATCTCTCTCTTCCTTCTCTCCTTGGAGAGAGAGCTGGGGGAGAGCATCTGTCATTTGTTTCGGTGGCCAGTCCAGCCCATGCCACGATAGGCTGTATACAGAGAACACGAGTACTAAAATATTCCCAAATCTCTAAGTCTTAACACGTGGCAGAAAGAGTAACCACAGTATGCACACACTGTGGGCCAGACTCTGCAGCACACATCTGTACATTAGGGAGTGATTTGCAATCAGTCGTATGAGCTACAGACCTTGGCGTTAATAAGCATTAATACGTGGAATGAGGTGCTTCTCCATGGATGGCTTCAAGCATTACTTTGAAGAGTGCTATTGTAGCAGAGCAATTAGTTGAGAACAAGTCACTGGAGACAAGTGGGCAAGTGGAAAAGCTGGGAATAAGCAGCTTGGGAGCAAGCAGGAGAGTGGCTCTGTCATCACCTCCATGCACTGAGGGATAAGGACCTCAAGTCATGAGGAGACTTCTGTGATCACAGGGATGCTCAGCACCCACTTTTGCAGGTATTAGCTGAACAGCACATGGAGTATACATAAACCAGGACTGTTAGTGCCACAATTTTTTTCCTGTGAAAACCATGGAAGCAGGGAAAGAAGAAGCCTTGTAGTAAATTGTCCTCTTCATCAAAGGGGCTGTTGCCACATGGGGAGGATATCACGACAGGGGCCGAAGCGGAAGGTCCAGACCTGATCCAAGAGGCACCTCTAATATGCACATAGGAAAACGCTTGTGCAGCCTCAGGATCCAGAGCCTCAAGCTCTCTCCTGAACATGGGCATTTCTGTCTAGGAACTGAACCAAGTTTGGCCAGTTCTTTCAAGATGCTCTTCTGGCATCTTATAGCCAAATGGTTGAAGCACTTGTCCACAGAAATGGAGATCTAGGTCAAAAGGACCCCTCCAGTTGAGAGTCTCAGCTCCTCAGCTTGTTTCCCCCCAGGTGCTCCAATGATTAGCCATGAGCATGGCCCTGCTGCAAGACTCCTCCCTGAAAACTATGACACTGTACAGAAAAGAGATCAAGACTAAGTGTGACAGCAACAAAAGGTCACAAGAGACAAGACTTTGTGATTTGGTGCCCTTTGTGTGTCTTAGGGATGTAAACTGCTGTAAAGATTTGTGGGGTAGGTCTTAGAGTATTCCCACAAGAGGTGGACAGTCACACTGCCACACAACCTCACTTTCCAGGCTCACAAATCCTTCAATCCGTCCTGTCCAATGCCTACTTCCACTGGAAAGGGGGAGGTTCCTCCATCAAAGTTGGGATGCAGGTTTGAATCCCTTCAGACTGAGGCTGACACTGGAAGTTTCCCATTTGTTCGGTGAATTCTCTCACCATGAATAGCTTGATTTATAAGCAACAGAAATATCGATCAACTTGGCTGCGACTGCAAATGGGATTCAGCAAAATGCATACTGGGTCTGATCCAGCATGGAAACTCTTGTTTCTAAATAGGTAACAAGTTCAACAAAATCAACAGTTTTAAGTAATGGTGCTGTGTAATTGATTCACAGCTATGCAATAGTCTGTTTCCTTACTTTCCAGTTGAGCACATACATTTATGTTCGAAGTTGTTGAAAATTTTTAGATTTATATACCCTGCCCCCCAAAATGTTTAGTTTCATAGTTTTTAACTGCAATTGGTACACTGTGTGTATGCTGGATTTAGCACTCTGTGGCATCAAGCACTGCCTATAAGCAACATGTCCTGAGTGTGGAACACACAACTGTGTCTTGCTTCAAATGATACACTTTGTGAAGTTATACTTGTGTCCAATATTTCCTCATATCTATTTAGCAATATTTCTGTCCTTGATTTTTCCTTTCATTTGTCCTTTTAAGCATTCTGAATTACTTCTCTTAGTCCGCAAGGCTGCTAGTATTTGTATGAAGAATTCAATGAACAACTGAAACTTGGAGACTGAAAGAACATTATTTCTGCTCGTCTTCTTCCATAAAATGATATTTTGCAATAAAAACTGAACAAAGAACACGCTGATATATATTTCACACACATTAGCATTTTCTCTTCATTATAAAAACTAGAATGAGGCATTAAAAATGTTTTCATATCATAACTAAGTAGCTAATATTTTCATAAACTAGGCTCCATAAACCCATGGGTTATATTTACAAAAATATAAATACATATACAATATTGTAAAAATGAAAATACATAAATTAGGCAACCCAAAAGCTAGATATATTTTAATTTCAGCCAAACTCTCTGAGATTTTGCAATGCTGCAAAAATGCCACCGGAAGCATGCTTCCACTCAATGGCACAAATGTTTCAAAGACTTCCTTTGAAAGGTAAGATGATAAAAAGAAGTACCGTACCAGTTGGATCAAAGTCTGGAAAATAATCCGGACAATTCTGAGCAGTGATTCTTCCAGCAGGCGTGTCGTCCCAGCATAACCAGCCATCCCATGTTCGGTTGCAGAACAGACCTGGACATTTAAGAGGAATGCAATAGTTAATTCACAGACAGTCACTCCTGAACCTGCTCTGTTCTAGCCTCCCAAGGAATATTGCTGTCTGCAGACAATTTTCTTTTTTGCAGTAAAATCCCATGTTATTGCTACACTTTGAGTGGCATTCCAGTACTTAAAGGAGGCCTACAGGAAAGATGGGGAGGGGCTCTTTATCAGGGAGTGTAGCATAGGACAAGGGGTAACGGTTTTAAACTGGAAGAGAGTAGATTTAGATTAGATATTAGGAAGAAATTTTTCACTGTGAGCGTGGTGAGGCACTGGAACAGGTTGCCCAGAGAAGTTGTGGAGGCCCCAAACCTGGAAGTGTTGAAGGCCAGGTTGGATGTGGCTTTGAGTAACCTGGTCTAGTGGAAGGTGTCCCTGCCCATGGCAGGGGGGTTGGAACTAGATGATCTTTAAGGTCTTTTCCAACCCAAACCATTCTATGATTCTATGATTCTGGTGCTGCAAAGTACTTGTTTTTGCTGACCTGATGTTGGTGGCGTTATTTTTACTGGAAAGTAATGTTTTTAAGCCTGTTGAACTCAACTTTGAATGTAGGGCCTAATCCTACAAATTCCTCTTCTTGATCTTCCTTCCATCCTCAGCTGTAAACGTGTACACTAGTGGTAAGGGGGGGCCTCAGTTATCCAAAGACTTTGTGGACACCCACTTTTCATTTCACCTTCTGCTGTTCAGGAGGTCTGAAAATCAAGTCTTTGAAATGTAAAGGTAGGAAGGGCTTGCAGGGACATCCTAGCTAAAGGCAATGCTTGCAGACACAGGTCCCTGTTAAAGTTGTTGCATTGCTCAACACTAGAGATCAGTCAGATAACTACAGATCCAGTGAAGCGAGGTGCAAGACTGATTTGTAACACGTAAACTCTGCCTGCTGATGTTGTCTGGGTAGACATGCTGTGATCCTGTCCTCATCATTCCCCTTCTGGGAAGGTAGCACTGTCGATGCCATGTCCGCTACAAGAAGTGCTCCCACCCCCATAAACAATGGCCATATCAGGGAGGCAGAACACAGCTCATTCTTCATTTGTGTTACAGAGATGTTACATACTATGGTCCACAGAAATTGTGTTATAAGACTGCTTGCTGTAACACGATTTCCTGATCCATTGTGGATTTATTCAAGTAACACATTTAAAAAAAACCCAGTATACTTCCTAGTTATTTTCCATTTAAAATCAGCTTGTGTTGGATAAAAGGTATTTATCATCATGACGATCAGGTTAAAGGGAAATACAGTGAGAAGACACATCTTGCCTTTTTTGCTGTGGTCCCAAGAGAGTTTCAGAATTGCTTCTATGACCATGTAGATTGTTTTTGAAAGAATCGTATAGAAGGCACCTAACAACCATTGAAAGTTAATAAAATATGGGCAGCTAATTGCTTCTGGTGCTTTTGAAATGATCCACAGATAAGCTTTCTTAGTGAAGCAAGAAAGCTGTAAAAAGACAACTGAATTGTTGAAATTTGCATCAATAACTGTTTTTAAGTCACAATAGTTGTGGATTAAAAATTGAAAGCATAGAACTTTCCAAATTGATTTTTTCCAGGTTAGATGTATAGCAAAAAAAGATATTTTTACGAACACTTTCTCTTCATTAGCTAAGATTTTATGCACATATATTTTTCCATTGTCAAGTTAAACGTGCTAATGCTATTTGTTCACTTAATTAACCAACCACCATATCAGCAGTTTGTTATCTTTCCTTCAGGCATTCTTATGTTCTTCTCTAGTTTTGAGATGTATCTGAAAGACTTTTAGGAATAGTTTTGTAATATCAAAGAAAGAGAAGAGTAGAAAATGTTTGCAATTTGAGCTTGTATCTGCAAGATGCTGCAGAATGGGATCACTAGGAATTTCTAGCTTTAAATCCTCTGCCTTGCCTGATGAAGAAAAAAAATCACTGCTGTCGATCTATGCATTGTGGAATATGTCTTTCAAGGTAAGTAACAGGATATACGTGCACACATACATTGATAAATACATATGTATACACACACATATATAGAAATGCACACACATACATACCTATGTTGTCTAAGTGCTGCAGGAAATAAAACAGTGTAAGTAATAACACAGAAGAGTAGAACACCATATTGTTGTAACACCAGCTAAAAATATTACATTTTTGGATGGATAGGGAGTGTAGGAGTGCTGTGCTGTCCCAGAGGGATGGTCAGGTGTCCCTATGTGCCTGAGCTCCGCATTTTGTTATTTCTTTGGGATTTAAGGTAAGCAATTCTACCTTGAAATGGGCAAAGTAAGTGTGTGTACATGGTCTATTACTTCGGCTCTGCTGACACATGGCCACTTGTAATGCTGCCACAGCTCACCCGTGTTATATCATCTCTCTGGCTCCTGAGAGTGAGATACGATGCAGTCCTCTGCAGTTCATTGCCATCATCTTTGAGATCCAGGATTATGAAAGATTTAAACTACCTTTGTGCCAGTCTACAAATGAGCTACATCAGCGACTGCAGATATGCCAGGGAAAATTTAGACACATCTTGGCTGGCTCTGTAAAGTTGTACCAGACACTGGGCTTTCCTGGGAACTCCACAACTGTTTGTGCTGAAAATGCATAACCATTATACCCCTTCAGCTCATGTGTTGGGCTTTTCCTCTCAGGAGACACCCCTATAGTTGTCCTTTGCATGAAGGGAATTTCCCATTTGATCCCATTCTCCCTTCCAAATTTGCAGCCAAGAGATTTAGACACTTGTTCCCTTCCAACCCCTTATGAAACGTTGGAGGGCCGGTGAGGATCCTGTAATTCAGTTGAAAACGCAACTTCGGTAGTGTTGGCATCATTCCTTAGTCACCCAATACCTTCATGCTAGGTTATAAATTAATTAAGTGCATGTTGCTATGAACCTAACAGTCCCCAATGGCATCACTCAAATCTAGCTGCCAGTCAAAGGAAAGCAGGAGCTACTGTGTTGTGTCCAATGGCTGTGGGTCTGCCACTGCTGTCCTCCTGGGACAACACTGCCCTTGAGAACACTACCAGCTTATGCTGGGAAAACATTTCAGCTCTTTGCAACTAATGACATGATCAAGGTGCAAAAGAAAGGTGAATCCAGCAGAACTATCAATGGATGCAAAAATTCCGTATTTATAGAGGTGGAGACTAAAAGAATAATCTGAGGAGACAGTGAGTTTTTCCTCCCTCAAGCCCAGCAACTAAAGGCTTGTTTACATCTGAAACATGTTTCTATCCCATAACTCTGTTTAAATACTTGTGGGTTTTCCCCATTATTGGCCTGAATGAAAACCCATTTGAAGCAATGGGAATCTCAGTATTCGTTCCAAAGCACTTCTGCATCAAGACCCAAATACGTTAACATCTACTTATTCTTTGAGTCTTACAGAGTCCAGTAAAATCTTTGTGGTAAGGAGTTGTAGAAATGTCTTTGTTCTTGTATTACAAAAAATCCCACATCATCTCCATGCCATTTATTAGTTCGGGTTTTTTTAATCATGATTTTTTAATATATTTTCTCTTTAAACTGTGCCCTTAGTGTCTCTGTTCTTTACTTGCATAAATCCCCACAATGCCTCCAACCCTTTTTCTCTAGCCCCCTCAGAACTTCTTTCATCTTTTCTGTGAGAAACAGTGACCAGAACACTCAGTCCCAACCAGAAATGCTTCTTCATTCATTGGTGCCTTTATATTAATCTTAATATGTCTTGTATTCAGCAAAAATGTGTCCTCAGTGCCTTATAAACTTCTTTTTGTTAGTGTTACTGCTGAATATAGAACACCTGGAACACCTGTGTTGATACAGACCATGACAGCTATCAGCCAATACATGAATGACAGAAAAACGCAACAGTGAGCAAAGCAAACAGAACAACATTTACATTTAAGAGATCACCGTTCACAATCAGGTCTTTGTGTGAGCTTGCAGAAAGGTTCTGGAGAATCCCGTTCCCTAAGCAAGAAGAGATACTCAAGCAGCAAAGCACTAAGCCAGAAATGTAGATGACATGGGTATCATCTGCACAGGGAGGAAGGAAGAGCTGTTCATTCCCCTGGCTCTTTCCAGACTTTTTTCTTTCTTTGCACTTAAGAGGATGCTAAGTAAGTGTGAATTTGACTACTGCACCCTAAGGAAGACTACGGGTTAGTATACAGAAGCAAATGTTTCTTTATAGCCATATAAGCAAGCATGGCAATATAGAGTTTTAAAAAACTTTTTTACCTTTCTTCTTGTATGGAGGAGCTCTGTTCATCCTCTCATAGCATTTAAACTGTGAATCTATTATCTTCTGTCGTATGACTGAATTTTCAGTTACTACAGGCTCTAATGTAGCATCAGTATAATTTACAGTAGAAGAAAGACTTGGAACCATTCTCTGTACAGAAAGGAAAAACTGTTAGTACAAGTGAATAAACCAGGAGGATAAAATAAAAAAAGTGAGGATCAGAAATCTCTATATGCATTCTTCAAAGGCCTTTTATTTGCACATGTGTTTAGCATTATTATAGGCCTTATACTGCTTGCAAAGTAAATGCTGAATTTTTACTAGTTTACCTCACTATAAAACCAGGATTTTAACCAAGCCCTTTTTCTTGGCAGAACAGAGGACCATTACATACTTGATAAAGTCTTCAACATCTTTTCATTTAGCATAGCAATCTGCAAAAAAATTTTGTATCTTCACAAAGTTACACCCATGTATTTCTGCTCGCTTGTGCTGATTTCTCTCCAGACTACCTAGACAAAGTACCTCAGTGCCACAGTCTTGAAACTGATTATTTCATGTTTTATGCCACCTGCTTTAAGCTCCTTCAACTGTTAACGTCATAGAAACAGAGGGCAGAGAGTTTAAACTTCACTACCTGGCCTTAGCTCTTGGTTAAGTACCTAAATTTGAGAGTCTGAATGACAAGGTCCTCTTTGATCAAGTGGCATCTTCTGACTTCTCCCACTCTGAGCTGCCTGCAGGGCAAAGGGAAGGATCATTGCCCCTGGAAGGCAAAAATCTCAGACAGAGAGGTCACTTATATTTTTTCCATCCCTCCCTCCACCCATTCCTCCCTCCCTCCATCCATCCATCCCTCCCTCCCTCTGTTGCATAGCCCAGGTCTGTGAGCCAGGGTGGAAATGAGAGTGTGGAGCTTTAGTTAATTCTGTTCTGCCTTAATCCTGTATCAGGACACTTCTCTGAACGAAGGTGATAGGAAACGATTAGTTCCTCTGCTTCCCCAACCAAAAGCAATGCTGCTGTGTCACTTTCCTTGTATGACCCTCTATTTTTCCCGATACTAAATCATACTAAAGCCATCAGAAACACATAGAGCCATTTAGCGGCTTCTTCTAAACTAAGGACTCTCACAAACACACAGACTCGATGTTTTTACCACCAAATACTAGTATGCAGATGTTTAAGCAACCATTTGTAGTTGTTCAAACTGAAAACATGGCAGGTTTCAGAGGTCAAATATCAGCTTACTTCTTAAATTGTTGCTTCCCTGGTTTTTTTTGCACATGACAAGCAATCATATCTCATTAAAATATTACTTTCTTTTCCATTTGCACAGCTAAAACACCTTGGTAAAATACACAGCAAAACCACAGTGTGTTTGACTTAGTTGAAAAAAAAAGGCCTTACTTTATCCTGATACTTCTGTGCCAAACCATCTCAGTTTAATCTTTTTATACTCATACATCCAATTATTTTTTCCTAATTTAATCTAATCTCTTTTGATACTAACATTTTCATTTTGAACTGTACATAGATATTGTCTGAAGACTGGGGGGACAGTGAGGGCAGTTTATCTCATTGCACTGAAATAGGTACTTGAAATAAAATGGGAGGAATAAGAAGGAAGATATTTTCTGGCAGATACAATTTTATATAAATTTTATGTGTATGTATACACATACACACATATAGAGATATACTTGGACAGTGAAGCCATTTGGAACAGTTCATCTGGCCATCCAAGTGAAAAATGAAGCACCTAGAAAGCCAGCAGAGGAAATACAGAAGCAAAGCCAAACATATTACAGATTCCCTTGATTGAGAGAAGATTAAAGGGAGTAGTTGGAGTCTATGAGGATCATTTAAAAACCAGCAGTGCCCTAAATCCAGCAAGAAGCATAGGAAAGTCCAGATAAGGTTCTTCAGATACCCTCAGGTCTGTCTCAGCCCTTCGTGTCCATGTATCACCACAGGCTTTGATACTCCTCTGAAGTGACTCATCGATACTCCATGCTGCTTGCTTTCTTTCTTATTTTGATGAATACCTCAGTTCCAGGCCATTTGCATTCAAGCGAGGAATAACAGTACCATCAAAGAAAGCTAGGGGAGGCTTCTGTGGCATCGCCTCTGTACTTGATGATCCCTCTGTTTCTCTGGGCCAGTCTGGGACCACACTCATGTTTTTAAAGCATAACCATCTGATTATGCTTGGAAAACATCACCAATTTTTTTATTTTATTTTTGTTTTCTTCTAGGAAGAAGATGATCTGCTCTTCAGATCTGTTTGACCAAACAAGATAAAAATCATTTCACACTGGCAGGGACCAGAAAGACTAGTGTTGCTGGCCATAAATAACCGTTGTAGTTTCATTTGCTTTATCTGTACAGAATAAAGCACAACACAGATATGAAACAATTGGCAAATGCCAGCTACACAGATAGAAACTGTAGAAACCCCTTGGTGCTTCGCAACATCTTTCCCCCTATTCTAACTTTTTTGGAGCCCCTTTTACACACCATTTTTAAAAGGACCGACCATTCCCGGAAGATTGCACAGTACAGAAACATATAAGCTGAAATCAAAAGTATGATATGCCATTAGAAAAGGAACGCCCTATTTACACCTTTTAACTAGTGAAGATGTAACAGTTTGTAACTGGGGATGACGATTTTGCGGGTAAGATACAATAGAGAGACTGAAGACACCTTACTCTTAAAGGTCAGTTTCATAACTTGCTGTGTGTGAGGGACTAATCCAATTCCTGAAGAAGTCAGCTCATGTTGGGTACAGGTTAATGAGAATACTTTAATATTTGGAGGCAGAGAGTTGCTGTGGTGGTGAATAGGATAAACATCTTGGACTGTGCACAGAATTACTTAAAGTGCTCAACCATGTAAGCAGGAGGCCTGCCCATTCTACTGCCTCTGAGCAAGGCAATCACAGCCCAGCTGAAATTGCCAGCAAAATTTCTGTTGCCCACATATGGGCCAGGAATTCACTCAGGAAGATTAAAAATATGGATGAGACTGTGTTCCTAAAGCTCAATGGAAATTACTTCATCAGTGGAAATCACTTAATGGCCTACAGTAAATCTAAAGCAAGTTTGGATAAAGGCTGGAATAATAGTATTAGATTACACCTGTCTCTTAAATGATCTTTTTTTTTTTTTTTTCTTATCACCAAACACAAAGACTGAGATATTCAGTGTTAGCTGCACACAAATCTTTCTAGCCACTTTTGATGTAATCGAATAGCTTGCACATGAAATCCAATTAAGGGGTTATACGTAGGTGTGTTACTGGTATTGTTCACCTGTGATATGCCCTTTAAATGTGCTCTTCCCTTTGACGGCTATTATTCATTTCTGTTTGCCTAGATTTGAAAGGCTGGCCACGGAAGTTTGAACAATATTATCTTCTACCTTAAAATCAGATGACCATTTCAGCAGACTAATGAAAAATAAATTTAGTGGCTTGCTGGAGGTTGGGCAGTCACACTTCTGTTTGCAATGTTTGTGTTTTCTACCATAGGACAATCACACAGCCACCACCATTCTGGGACTCAGAGCCTAAAGCTTGACCTCCCTGAAGTCAGTTCACTGGGCTGATGATCCAGCCTTATATTCCTGGGGTTCGGTCAGACAAAAATCTTGGTATAGTTTGTGATGTCAGATAATATTGTTTCATTTTTCTTGCGCTCCTTACCGTAGCGGTCAGGAAAGAGCAAATGGGGCAGAAAGAAATCTCTGGCTCACTATCCTCTTACCAGAGGTAGCACAAGCCTGGGCATGGCTACACAGGGGTAAAAGCTTGGTGTGTAGCATGCTGATGGGAATGGTTGGGAATGTCCCGCAAGTCTGTGTGTGTGCTCTCATGGAATTAATGATTAGAAATCACCTTTGCTACTAGGTTTTCATGATTAAATCTAGGTATTTTAGGAATTCAGTTTTAAGACACGTTTTCACCATAGAAAAGCCAAGATTATATAATCTTCACCTGGTTACTACCTACGGTATTGAACAAATTTTGAATATTCAGAGTCTCTTACTGCACGTTAAAAACCCTTCCCATCCATCAGTTATTTCAGATGGAAATATAAATGATGTTGATAAAATAAAGGAATGCCTCATTCATTCATAAATATTCTTTATTAAAGAGAAATAAATAATTCACAACTTAATAATCATGATGTGTTCATAGCCTGAAAATGATTGGTATGATTTCTTCAGAAGAAAACTGTTTAAGTGATGTCCTATGCAGCAGTTTAGCAGCCGTACATATGATGTCACTCCTAAAAGTCCAAGTAAATGACGTCATACATACGACCACCAAGCCACCACGTGACAAATGACTGTTATAAGAAAATGAATTACCATTACAAAAAAAACCCCAGGCTGCTGGGAATGCTGAAGTTCACTTTTTACCTAAAATTAATAAAGGAATCTAGAGAAAGCAATTTGGCTTCATTATTAAACTATATCAAAATGAACAAATAAGTGCCCCAGTTTCTGTAAGACAGACGCCTGCTGTTAACCTGTGCAAGACTGTGCCTATTTCTGCAAGAGAGAATCCACATAAAGCAAACATAGAATTCCTTCTTTTTTTTTTCCATAAAATTTTAGACATGATGAACAAGCATCCCCAAATATTTTTCTTCCACCATCAAGGAGCTTGAAGTATACTAACTGTTGACTTCAGATGACAGTTATGAAAAGAAGGCATTTGTAGCTCTCTTTGCTTTTGTTTTTTTTCCTCTTTCCACTAAATACAGTAATTTTGCAACATTTATTGTTGAGCTCCGTCAAAATATATTTCAAATTCTGGATGCTCTAAGTGTTTGTTATTGATTTCAATAGCTCAAACGTTCATTTGATACATTTCTTTTAAAACCGCTATGTGTAGTGACCACTTTGTGGGTCACTAAACTCCTGTCCTTCAATACATCACATCTTCGAGCGAGAGCTCAGCATGATTTCAGTTGGCTGCAGAGCCCCTCTGATACCTTGATTACGTTTGAACTGCTTTTCACAGCTGCTAGTGTTAGGACAGAGAAAGCAGCGACTGTGATGCCTTAGGAAGGTCATTAGTGCATGGTACTCAGTAAATATAACAATAATTTCTTACCCATCACAAATGTGCTAGGGAACAGCAGAAAATTTCTTTGGGGAAATACGTTGACATGACATGTATCATGTAACCACTGAATGGTAAAATTTCCCCATACTCAACTGCTGTTGAAACAGGATGGAAATTCTCTCACAGTGAGATCCCGTACGACTTACATTGCAGATTTTGGCAGCGGTTTAAAAAGGCATGAGATTATCAGCCACAGCACATGAAGACAAGGCACTTGTAATGAAAAGCAGCTCCTGAATCTTACAGTTCTTTTCCGTTGCTGCAGGATTTGTGAGGAAGCTTTACTCCCAGAGCAGCCTGATGCAAACTGCAGGCTTAAAGGAAGGCTGCAGAATACTTCATGGAATTTTGCTTGCAGCTCTGCTCAACATCTTGCAAGAGACCTCCTCAGGGCAATCAGCTACATAGCAACATTCTTATTTTTTAAAAAAGCAAAGATGGAGACAAAAAGTCCTGGTCACCCCTGAAATTGGGGTGAATAGAACAGAATATGGCATTCCCCTCCCTCTTGGGAAATATAAGCAGCTCAAGTCTCAAATTCTCACACTAATTCTCACCACTTTAAGTCATCAGCAGCTTGCTTTCCTGAGTTTTCCTTGTGTGAGCAGAGCTCCAGAGCTTGCAAGTCCACTTCCTTACACCTTGAAGCAATCCACAGTTACAAAGGGAAATGTGCACTTCAGAACAACTGCTTTCAAAAGCATGGTCTCAGGTGATGAAACTGTCTCTGCTGATGTGACAGGAGAGGGCAAGGAGACCATGAGCACCTGTGTCACCCACAGGCACATGGTGCCAATGGTCTGATGCACATGGCAGATATAGCTCCACCGACCAGCTGGACCATCTGAGGGGTACATCCTGAGTGGCTGGGGAAGTCTGTGGGCTCCCAGCAGTGCCAGACAGCAAACATGACGCAGTGTGCCAAGGGAGGCTGTCATGGATCTTCAGCAGCTCTTCTGGCCCACTGAAGGGTGGGACCTGCTCTGGACCAGATGCTGGAAAAGCCACTGTGCTTACGGTGCCCGTAAAGACACAGGTTTTAGAGACTCGTGGTGAGAGCCGCTGAGCTGGGCAGGTGGCAGGAGACCAGGGGAGCACGTGGCCACACCACCTCCGTGGTGTGTATTGCACTCCCAGCTGTGAGGATCAAATGGGTACACCATGAGTGCTGCCCTCATAATGGTGACAAACGTTTTACTAATTGGCTTCTGAAGACTTGAACCTACTGCAGCTGTGTTCCAAAACGCGGCAGTTTGTGCAGTTACCAAAAATTACATTCAGGCTTTCACATAATTTATTTCCATGTTTTGTGAATGGGAATTATTCACAAGCCTTTCAGGAGCTGACACAATGTACCAGACTGTGTATAGTTTAGTGACTGAGGCTTGGTAACAATTTGACAGATTTACACTTAATGAACTTGTACAATTTGGTTTTTTACTCAAAATGAATTTATTTTAAAATACAATCTTGGTCTAACAGACCTAATTGAATAATAGTGCGGTCTTCATCTGCAGCATCCATTTTTGCCCCTACTGAGCACTTTGCGGTTGGCTCAGGACAACAAAATTGGAATACGTGAGAAAAACTACTCCATCAATCCTCATTTACAGGATAAGAGCAAACTACCATTTGTAGGCACTAGATGACAATTCTTACTTGACAAAATTGTGCAGAGAATAGACCCCTCTTTTCTCAAAGTCTTGCAAAATTGATCAGTCACACAGGTAAGAGACCCAAGCTTGTTTCCTCCTCCTCATTCTGTGTCCATGCCCCTGGACACACTGCGCTGACGCTCCATCTTTCTTGCGGAGACAAATGTGCACTGAAGAGGTGAACTAATTGCTCCAGTGCACAGGAGCTCACATACTTGAAGAAACAAATTTCAGTCACATTCTGTGGCTTTCAATAATTCCCAAAAACTAGAGACCATCAGGAGTAAAGTTAACTAAGAATAATGAACAGTTAAATTTTCTAATGGAATTAGCTTTGAATTGTAGAGGACTATCTGGTGATGCTGCAAGCACTGTCATTATTGTGCATCCAAAAGCAAGGGAAGTCATCAAAGAGGAAGACAATAGAGTCAGTTTTATTTCTCAGTTAGCATTTGGAGCAACTATTTGATCTAACAGCAGTGTTCTGGCAAGTGCCATCAAGGAAACAGAGCTTGTTCATGGTCTGCTTCTATGACCCTGGCTTCTCCCTTACTGGAAGATAAAATTATCTAGGAGGTGTCTCAGTAGATCTCAGTATAGCCACTGTAGTGGGGAAGGAAGGAATATAGAGATTGGAACAATGAAAATGTAAGGAAATTTGTGCTTCATTTATCCATCGAGGTCAGAAGTTGGAGAGCCCCCTGGTACAAAGATATCGAAAATGAAGGGGATGCAGATCTCACTGCAGAGTTTCTTAAAGAAATCCTAGCCCTAGAGTACTGCAGGAATGAGCACAGAACTAATGTTGCACACATGCTGTCACGGGTGAGAGATTTAAAAGACTTGTGGACAACAGGGCAAGGATCAGCCCAGTCCTTCAGGGTTGACCTACAAATCCATGCTGTAGCCAGAGCACCTCAGACAATCAGAAATGCTGTTGACAATTTTAGTTATCAGAATATTTACAGTCCTGTCACTTGACTGGGGAAGAAAAATAATCTGGAACTGTTCCTTCAGTTGACATTGGCTTGCTACAGGAAGACTCGCTGTTCTTTGCCAAGGCCCCTGTCAGGCTATGCAGATCAGCTGGGATTCAAATCCTGAAGGAAGCTGGTCTCTGTCAGTTTTGTTAGAGAGATCTCTGGCCACCCGTCATCTGGGTGATTTCCCAGCCAGTGCATTGCTACGTGCATCCCTTGCAGGGCTCTGTGTAACAGCCACAAAAGGTCACAAATATCAGAATACTCCAATACACTTCAAGGCAGAAGACTTCTGCCAAGCACAGGGATGATTCCTCAAATCATTAACTAATTCTGGACAAACTCTTTTGAGACCAAGTTAGCAGAAATGTTCCTTCTCCTGCTTTCCAGCTCTTCTTTGGTTGAGGGTCCTAATCCTGAACTATGAATTCAGTATTTTACCAGAGTGAGGTGTTCTTTGTTGTTCTCCTGGTTTCCATGATCTCATTTAATTATTTTCTTTTATGTCCTTCTATCTATCATTCTATTACTGTTCTCTACTTTCTTTACATCCTTTTTATCCATATAAATTTAAGTAGCAAACAGCACTGTGTGCAAGTTATGCTAGGCTGAAAGAAGAGGAGGGACACAACCCAACAAACAAACCAGGGACAGCAGTCTCTACTGTTCCTCAACGTGCCTTCTAGCCCCGCTTCTACAACTTAGAGCCAGAAAGGATGGGAGTTGATGGGGACATGTGCACAAATGTTCCACATTCAAGTGTTGGAAGAGAAGATGAGAAGCAGAGGGGCATGAGGAGCTAATCAACAAAACACAAGAAGAATAAGAATCAAAACTTTCTTCAGGAACACAGAGATAAACAGTTAGTTGGGGAATAAGGTGGCATCCAGCACGCAAGTTATTCGTACCACACCAAGGTAGAGAGGTGCTTGTTCCCAGTAGCATCGTTCAGGCATATTCTGACTGTTCTGTAACTGAGGTTCTGGGCAGTATTCTCATTTCTGACTACCTGTAATGTCTACAGTTTTATGCTAATTGCTAATAATTTGAGGTTTCACAAGTAGAGATCAGAGAAAGCATTCGACTTACATGAGAGGTATTTAGTCAAGTAGAAATGAATTTACTACATATTCAGAACAACAGTTACTCAGCCATGTTACATATATTGAAATAACTGTAATATTGATATTAAACAGTTGAAAATAGCATTTTAACCGAATAACTAAACTTTATACTGTTATTTTCCATTTCAGTTGCTTTCCTAACAGCACAGTAACTATAAACAGTGAAAAATCCACAATTACTTAAGTCAGTCTAAGTCTCACATAGCAACAGTAAGGAAGTTTTCAAACACATAAGTTTCCATGTCTCTGATATGTTGTAGCCTGTAAAACACAGAAATGAAAAATCACATGAATTACCTTCTTCAGACTTGCAGTTCTGTCTCACCAAGAAACAATGGCTTCAAGTTCAAACTTTTACGAGATATCTTATTTGGAAACTTTATTAACTTTATTTTGAAATTTATCAGTAAGGGAACTCATTCATTCACATGTGCAGTGTAACAAATACAGCTCAGTACTCATTTTTCTGAACATCACCACAAGTTTAAATTTGGCAGATGTCATGAGCAGTTCAGTTTTCTCATACTTACAAGTAGAAGGATGATAAGTAAGAAGAAGCTGTGGGTTGTCTTTTTCATGGTGGAGTCTTCCTGGAGAGACACGCTGTAGCTGATCTTTCTGGGAATTAAACAACAAAAACAAAAGCAGTATTAAACTTTATCTGTTAAGATAAATTCCTTGTCTTTGTGCAAAAGCATCTTTTTAGACTTAAAGTGGACTCTGTGTGTGCGTGTGTGTGTCCAGCCTTGTGTGTGTTCACGTTTGATTTCACTGGAGACAGGTATGCTTTTAATTTGGTCTACTCCGTGGATCTCTGGTGGTAAATTCAGATGATGTGGGGTATGGCTCCATGTTCCTATATCATCAGCAGCAGATCTGGATTAAGCTCTGTATCTTTGCCTGTTGAGGCTACCTTGGTTGTCTGGATTCATCTGTTTCTAACCTACACATACAGCTGCAGACCTATGAAGAAGCTTGATATTTTAAAAGTTACCTAAAAACACCGCAAAGATCTGGTCTGCAGATAGGCATAATGGCAGCTCAAAAGGCAGATTTCTGGGTCTGCAGAAAGCCAGAGATTGGGTAATCTCTAGCTACGTCAACAAGCAAGTGTGGCAGGAAGAGAGAGATAAACTGGGAACACCACCATGGGATTTCATGCTCCCTAATGCAGCTAGCTCCGCCGGACTGTGGATAAACACATGGCAGAGTAACCCTCAGGCTGTGAAGAATGACTGCTTCAGCCACACAAAGTACTGGAGAGGCAGAGCACAGCCATGACTCCACAGGCTTGGAGGGAACTGGATCTGCAGCTTTTGGGTTTCTTTTTTTCCTAAATCAACACCTATCTGGCCTTTCTGGGAAAAATATCCAGGGGTTGCCTTCTATCACCATATTGCTTTGCAGTTGTGGGAGTTCAAGCAAGCAAAGCTCTTTGCCTTGCGATATCTCATGGACCACTAGTGGTTACATGTGCCTATAGATCACCTTCGGCCACAGTAAGACAGTGAGCACTCACACAACTTTATTTTTCAGACAGCTTAAAAACTAAGAGTGAGGTGTTTTCTACTTGGGCAAACAATCCTGCGAGCATCCTACATATCTGAAACCCAGGAACTGAGTGAGAAAAAGGCACATGGACTTGGATGCTTAGTCTCCATGTAGTGAGCCACACAACCACTTGTGTAACATTTGTCTCTGCAACAGCACTGTAACAGCTTTTCTCATCTTGAAATGGTCTGGAAAGTCACCGATTTTCAGAGGGGAAGAAAAATATGAGATCAGTCATAACTGTCCTCACCTAAAGCAGAAATATGTAATCTCAAAATGTACTAAAGGTGTGGCACTTCCACTTCAACACAGCACCTGTGGATGCAACCTCCTACCAGATCCAACAGGAGTGTTGCCGTCATGTGTCACTGAGATTACATAAAACATAAAGTGATGGAAAAGAGGATTCAGGGGATTTGTCTCTAATAAGAAGTAGCCTTATTACTGTCTGAGCCTTGCCAGAACCATTCTGATGTTTCAGAGGTAATGGGACAGGCAAATGACACAGAAATCATACGTAATTACACTGTCAGCCACAGATTTCTATTTGATCAGCAATGACACACAACTCAATTGAAGCAAGAATTGGACAGCTAGATCAGAGGAAAATGCCTGAAATTGTCTACATCTTCTCTAGACTATTCACTGCAGCGTGTATTGGTTCGAAACTGCCAAAAAGAATAATGAGCACATAAACAATGGCGCTTGGTCAGCTGTGCAATGAGCAGACATACAAGCATGAGTATGTGCGTTCATACAGTTATGTACTGTATTGTCAAGCGTTCTGTAGTGTGGTGTAAAGCCAGCCTGGTAGGTGCCTCTATTCTTCTTGCTAGCCTCATTACTTCTGCCACATCTATAGGAAATTGGTAAAAAGCAGGCAAAGGAAGGACTTTGCCTTACAAACTGTCGACAGTTTTAAAATACACATCCTTTTCCACGAATGGCACAGAGATCAACACAATATTGTGACGTAGAACACATAAGTAAAATCAATAGCAATTGAAGTTACCTGCGATACATCTACTTTTCCTGTACTTTGTGCTGGGAGTCCTTGCAGCACTATGTTGGGTTATAGCTGTAGCTGCAGGTCAATTTTATCCTTGTGAGATTTTGTGAACGTTTGTTATTATATACTGAAAGAGCTATTTAAAATGTTTCTTGCTCCCATCTCTCCTAATTTAAAAAGAAAAGCCATGTGTAAAATATTTAACACATTATTTTCCCCTCTGTTAACTGTGATGACTGTGCCATATGATACTACATACAGGTAAATGAGTAAGAATTATTTCCTTATATAGTCTTGATATTTCTAGTCTGTCTTCTTCTAGCCAGCTCTAACCCCAGGAATGTTTGACATACTACATAAAATCCAGTGCCTCTTTTTTCTTCCTCTTTCACAGCAGTCTTTTCCAGTGGCAACAATTTCAACAATTGATGAACAACATATTTTAACAATCCTCGTATAAAGCCCCTGACTAAGAAGTGACTTTTCTATACTTTAACCATAAGAATGGCCCATAGCACTACAGCACACATGGGTTAGCATCAGTATTAGATCAAGGATGATGACTGAAATTAAAAGGTACATGCAGGTAAAAAGTGTTGGTCGACGGGCAGGGCAGAAACAACAAGGAGGCAGAAAGATTCACAGAAAGGGGAGCCCTGAGAGATGGGCCCTGTCAGCCACTGGGCAGGGGCACAGACCAGCATCTCCATGGCTCTGCCCCCATCTCCAAGGATCCAGGTTCAGGTGTGACACGACAGCCCAGCTGGGATGTGCAAAGCAGCACAGTCAAACGCCCTGGGGCTTGGGTCTCTTGTGCTAGAACTATCACTTTTTTCCACCAACTGGCACTACAGCCTGCTTGCAGCCAAAGGGCAGCTGGATAGCCCAGAGCAGCCTCATGCGGAGCGTAGGCGTTGTCCTGATTCCTGTTTCTATACTATTTAGCCTTTTTCTGGAAGCCCAACAATATCCTTGCTCAATGTTAAGATAATATAATGTGCTTCACACATTTAAGTTTTAGAACATCCATATTTAGTGATTAATCATAAGCACATTGCTAAAACCCAGTATGGTATTAAATCTTCATCCTCTGTTGCTTTTAATAGTTACATATGAAATCCCAGTCTGTTTTTAAAACTAGAATATTGTTCGTTCTTTCTTCATAATTGTAGCATAGCTCATTATGTGCTAAGATATTCCTCCTGCTTCAGCTATTATAGTAATACCATTGATATCTTGGGATTAGTCCTCAAGCTCATCTGAGGACAAGCACAGCATCCGACTTAGTAATGACATCTCTTTGGCTCTGTCCCAATTCCTACAGCTGCAGTATCAAGATGAACAGGGCTTCAATTACAATTACCATAGGGTTACCCAGAAGGTGGGACAACCCTCCCTGCGCAGCCATTTGCACAAGGCCAAAAAAGAGGGTCAAATTTAGGCAGAAAGTAGTGTTAAAATATGTTTTAAGGGGGAAGATTCAAGAGAGGGCAGTAGAGCAACACTTCTTTGCTGAGGTCTAAAGAAAGGATAAGAAAGAAAGGTCTTTTTAGAGAAAGAACTGAAAAAAACTTCTCATTTAATTATTCTGCTCTGATAATTCTGCAATGCCATCTTTCACAATAGTGCTGACATACCTTTGGAGGAAGAAAGGGTTTTAACAGATAAGTACAGAAGTGTGATGCAAAGTATCTCTTTCTCATTTTGTGTTTTACCCCCAGAAACTCTGAAAATTGACTTGATACCTCCTCATTTGGCTGCAAGTTCCTTAGAGGGCTTCCCTTCCAGCCCATGCAGCTTCCTCAGGGTGAATAGCTGTGTACCCACCTCCAACCCAAAGGTGTCTAGGATTTCTTAACTAGCTGAGAGGCTTGCAGACCCGCCTAGGGTCTCAGCACAGAAGGGGACCAACCCGCTCTGCCTGCATTAACACTGGAGTAGGAAACACAGCGAAGAGGCACCTGAGCAAGACACAGGCAAGCCAGCAGACCTCGTTGCTGAGTGTTTAGGTAATTTGGATCCAAGGAGGAGGTTGCAGGTCTGTTTGCATTGCCAAATGTGCAGATAGTCTGGAAGAAAGTATTAAAATTGTCCCCTCATTCCCAGCTGGACATTTTACCCCTGGGCTCCTAATTGAGGTTACTGCTTTGGGCCAGGAGTGAGCTGTACATCACACTTCCATAATCCCAGGTCCTGCACAGACCAGCACTGTGGCTATAGCGCCTTCAGGCAGAGGAAATGCCATGGGTGTGATTGCCACAGGTGAGAAGGAGGTAGAGCCAGCCTCTCCTATTTCCCAAGCACACACTCTAGCCATTCACCCGCAATGGTCTGCAAATCATTTAACTGGCACCAGGATCTTCTGGCAACCGCATTTCCGAGGGAAATGGTGAGCTCTGCTCAGTTCTTCGTAATACGCCAGAAAACTGGTGACCGTCAGTCCCAGGTGGAGAGACATGCCTCCCTACAGTCTAGTCAAGTGACTAGGAAGATGAGGCAAAGCAGAAGACTTATCTAGTGCCTTGCATTTCTGTATTCCCTATTGGTTACCTTTACACAGCTCCCTGATCTTTTGTCTAACCCTTCTGAAGTTTTCATATGAAAAATCTCCTGAGAAATACAGGTTCCAAATTCTCAATTTCAGGTGTCAGGTACCTAAAGGCGTTGCTACATGAAAATTGCAGGCATCTAGGTCACTTACTGGATCTCATCTCATTCCTTTTGGTAGTCTTGGAGACAATTTCACTATCAGGGAGCTAAACGCTCAGTTGTGTGATGACTACTCAGTTGTTACTCAAGCAGATCACAATTAATTTCCATTAGCTTGCTTAGTAAAGGTGAACTGCATCTTGTAGAGCTGTGTGTGCTATGTTAACAAATTGAAACTATTAGTCATGGCAAATAGGCAATTTCAGAGCTACACAGATCAAGTGACCAAATAAATCTACTTTATTGATTCATCTGGATTACATGGGAGCTGTAATGTTTGATGCTTCATTCTTCCATTGAAAACCAGTCAACAAGAAGGGCTATTTTACCTTAGGCTTCCCTTTAACCAAATCCTTGCCAATAAAGTGGACAAAAATAGAAAGAAACCGAAAGTAGCTACAAACTTGTCTGTGTTTACTTTACTAAGTTTTGAAAAGCCCCCTGACTACATATCCAGGCAGCCAATGTGATCATACACACTACAGCGAAAGCTGAAAATGGTTGTTGTTAGACTGGGTAATACAAGAGAGATAAGTATACTTTGAAAGAACAAAAACATACAAGAAATGTGGTTTGAATGAGAATTATTTACCTGGGACTCTAATAATATGCAGGCCAAATTATCCAGAAGGTTTTCAGAAAAGGTTGAACTTTTTTATGAAATAAAAGATAGTAAAGCATTAAAGGAGTTAGGGAGCTGATTCCTTCCACCTTCCAGGGACACCTGGGGTGAAGGGCCCTCGGGAGGTTTCCACTTCCCAGGAGAGGAGCTGAGGCAGCTAGCTGAGCACTGGCAGGTGCTGAGGACTTCTAGGTCCCCAAAATTAAATTAATCCCATTCATATTATACATAGATCTAGGTATAGTATTTCTGCATCCTCTAATGGCTATTATTGGGAGGTGATTTCTACCACATATTTGTAGCCAAGAAAACTGCTACTTTTTCAGTACTAAGGAAGCCACCCCTAATCCCCCTCCTGGCCGTTGGTCAAGGGGTTTTATGAGGTTTAAAAGTGAGTAAAAGCAAAGAAAATTTCAGGAAGGGGCTAGCAAAGTATTTCAGGGGATTTGTTGGTGGTCAAAGTTTAACATGCTTACAAAGACTGGATTGTGTCATTTCTTTCAAAAGCGTTAGTTTTTGCCTTTTTCAAACATACTCTAGGAAGATGTAAAACATGAAGTATTTTAGCCCGAAGTGTTAATAGGAGTATTTGAAGAGAGGCGTTCCAAGCACTTCTGGAGTTTAGCCTCTACAGGACTCCCTGGACATTGCTGCACTTCTCTGAAATCGGTAAAATAATTCTTTTTTACCCAGGAATAGTTGTCCGAACAATGACTATGACCCTATTTTGTAATCTTAGGAATGTGTGTCTGGTTTAAACTGGACATGAACTTATCCCAGGAAGAACTAGCTTTGTTTAAAAAAAAAAAAAAAAGAGGAAAAAAGAGAATATTTGAGAATTCATCTTTAAATATAAATAATAAGTATATACTGCTGCAATAAATAACATGCCTATTGCTTTTTGGTGTACTGTGCCTCAGCCACATGTTTCCAGCCCTCCCTTGTGCTCATGTTGTGGAGACATGGCCGAGACAGCTGCCCCAGCAGAAACTGAGCCCTGGAGTGCATGAGGGACAAGGTTTTCTGCCTCTGCAACTCACTGAACTTACTGCAGGCTCTGGTGATACAAGCAGTGCTAAAAGGAAGGGGGTAGAACTACTTAGTTCAGAGGAGACGGCAACTAACAACAGCACATCTACCCTGATACAGACTAGTTTAAATTGTTGTGAAATTGAAATAAAAAGAAAATTGATTTTGGTGCTTTTATGGTGAAAGAAGCAACAACACGTGCAAATACACTTGTACTCAAGCCATA
Source organism: Burhinus bistriatus (assembly GCA_013397275.1). Lineage (NCBI taxonomy): Eukaryota > Metazoa > Chordata > Aves > Charadriiformes > Burhinidae > Burhinus > Burhinus bistriatus. The sequence continues at coordinate 365,112 of VYXH01011223.1, read as the reverse complement.
ATGCAGTACAGAGAGTGGATCACACTGCGTCTCTGGAAAATAAGTGCATTCTCTTCAATCACTATTCAAAGGACACACTCTTAAAATAATCTTACTCTAACAAAACAATGAAGTTTCACATAAGAACTAAGTCAGACTCGCAGCACCCTTCAAAGTATCATAGAATGGTCTGGATTGGAAGGGACCTTAAAGATCATCTAGTCCAATCCCCCTGCCATGGCTGGGGGCATCTTTCACTACAGCAGGTTGCTCAAAGTCCCATCCATCCTGACCTTGACCACTTCCACAACTTCTGGGCAACCTGTCACAGGGTCTCACCTCCCTCATCATAAAAAATTTCTTCCTTATATTTAATCTAAATCTACCCTCTTTCAGTTTAAAACCATTGTTCCTTGTCCTGTCACTACAGGCCCTGCTAAAAAAGTCTTTCTTATAAGACCCCTTTAGGTAGACCCAATGTAACAGGTCCATGTCTTTCCTGTGCTGAGGGCTCCAGAGCTGGATGCAGTACTCCAGGTGGGGTCTCACTAGAGCAGAAGGGCTCAACCTGCTGGCCACGCTTCTTTTGATGCAGCCCAGGGTACAATTGGCATATCATATTGTTCATATCAGATGCCAAAGGCTTTATTTTTGTTTTTACAATCAGATTTGTTACGTTGATGTTAAATACAAATCTTACTTCTCTGAAGTATCACTCAAGATAGCTCTGCTTTCAGCAATAGATAACAAGAAAAACCAGGAATATTTTAAAAACACCTTACTAAATGCCAGTAAATGTTATCATGTATCTTCATGCTATAGAACAAAGCAGAAATCCGTGGAACAAAGCAGAGGAGTGAAATCTATAGCAGAGCATTCCTGCTATTCTAAGAGTGCTTGAATAACAGGATTAAGTGAAGCAGCTTTGACTAGTGGTCTACCATGTGACAGATGAAAGAACCACACTGCAGGAATGCCAAGTTCATCACTGAACATTCCTCAAAGCAGAACGCTTCCTTGCCATTTCGCTACACTGTGAAGCTGCGGTTTAGCATCTCACATAGTAGCACAGTATAATTTTAGCCTTTTAGGCACAGCTGTGAAAGGTCTTTTTGAAAGTGCTTGCAATTTTTGGAGGGCTTTGCAGCAGTGCTTGTAAAATGAGCAAGTATGTAATTATCTAATCTTGTGACACTGCAGCTTGAACACATCCAGAAGCTTGGGATGAATACTACCCTACTGTAGGACAATGACTTCAAAGGAGTCATATACATTTATGTCAGATTATAATCTTTGCATAGCCTGCAAAATTAAACCAGATATTTAGAATAAATCTGTACCTAGAATTTATTTTTTTTCCAGAGAAAAAAGTTTTCACATTCCTCATCACCTGTAAAATAATCTTTGTGGCTAATATTAATAACATTAGTATAATTTACAATGAGAACTATGAGGGGTAGAGCTAAATAAATATTGCTAAATAAACTGAAATATATTACACCAGCTTCAGTCAAAACTCTGTGAGTTAAGGAAAAATCCACCTTCATGGTTGCCTTATGACTAACTGGACCTGCATCCTGACCATACTGTATGTACAGCCTAGGTCTTATGTACAGTACATGCTAGTCAATGCATTTAAAAATATTCTAACAAGTATTTGAGTTCACTGGAACAAGAATAGAATGACAAGGCAGTTTTGCATGGACTTTGGAAGCACACATGAAGACTTAGGGAGAAGCAAGAAAAACTGTAGGATACAGGTTGAACATAAGGGCTTTCCTTTCTGCAATTCCCAAATTCTTTCTGTATCACATTGGAAGAATCTTCATCTAATTGGATGAACGTAGCCTCACATGTGACACTCCTCCCTCTTGGATCAATACTTTTTTGTTTCAATATATTGAGATTTTTGTTAAAATTTTTCTTTCAGCTGCAGCATACACTGGAAAGAAAAATAGTTATTTAATATTTACTTGTAGCCAATTCCTTCTCAGTTTTCCATTCGATTCCTCCCCAGGCAAACTCCCACTAGTCCTTTTTTTGTAACTATACATTCCTATAAATTATTTGAAGCAAGTGAATATTTTATGGGGTGGGCAGAAAAGCAAGAAAAATATTATACTTTCTTATTATGTCACTGGTTTTTATATAAATCATATAAAGTGTGAAAAATCCTGTGAGTGGATTGTTATAAATCAAACGCACATGACACACATTTAAAGCATTTTGTTCCCATTTGGCAGCAGAATAGCCCATGCTACAGCTGGATGTAGGTTTCATTTCTGCCCTGACAAAAATGAGCCTGTGTTGAAATGCTAACTCTTCTTTCTTGAGTCTGGTTCTAATTTTATAGCAGCTCTGCTAATAATGAATAGAAATCCTGATTATGATTTGAAGTCAGAATATGACACCGTTGATCTGGAAGGGTTGTATCTAACAGGGTATTTTAAATGCCCTGATAGAGAGAGACAAGCTTTGGGGCATGCAAGCCCTCTTGTAACAGTCTCTGAAGAAGGCTTTGTGTGTCTGGGGTCTTGGCTAACTTTACAGATACACCAGTTGGTCTACTTAGACAGTTATTACCTCTGCTGGTAAATCTTGCTTCATGTATGCTCTTAAACTATGATATCTACTGCAACACTGATATTTCTGTTATCACACCGACACTACAATAAATAGAAAAGTGAACCAAAGCTGTCATTGCATTTTAGACTATTGTTACAACTGATGTAATGATGAATGCAGATATAATGATTTAATGAATGATGCAGATATAAGAAAACATGGGTAAGTCAGTAAAAACGAGACTACTTCCATCAGCTATTACAGATTAATTAAACATCACAGCTGTAGTGCTTGGATACTTTGTTATCCCTGTCAGGAATTACGGCACCATTACTATAAAGGGTTAGATTGAATCTAACAGTCTAAACTGCCAGTTTCAGTTAGGACAACATCCACACATTGCTCACTATAGCATTACACACTCATTACAGAAGTTCAACAGGGCAATTTACATATGGCGAATTACTATGAACCCATATTTTACCAATAGGTAGCTATTAGCCACTGACATTAAAATTCTGTGGGAGATTTCCAGACTAACATACACAAACAGATTTACTTTCAATGATAACTAGGCAGGCGAGGTTTGTAGTGGACACATATGTGGTCAGGTTAGAGTACAGGTGGGAATGAGTCTTTGCAGAGACTTGCAGAGAGAACGTTAGTGTTTTCTTTATGGTTCCTCTTTTCTTGTGTAAATTAGAGTGGCTTAGCAAGGAATACAGATGAGGGAATGGGAATCACCTGAACAGCAACATGAGCCATTACTGGTGTAAGTCACTCGCATATTCCTACTAAATTTTATATTTTAAAAGCCTCGGTTGTTTGTCCCAAACATCATTCCAGGCCTGCAGCCTGGAGTCCAGTGTTCATCCAGGTATCTCAGAGGGATAGGTGGGTCCAGGTGAGACACAAAGTATTCACAAGAAAACAAGGCTAGGAGACAGCTAAGTTAGATGGTGGCTGAAATGTGTGCACATGCCTTGTGAATTGAAAGGTCTGTCATTACTTGCTACTAACATCAGCAGGGAACTACCTTACAGGGAAATCAGCTTCCAGCCCGCATGCCATGCAAACAGCAGCTCTGGTGACCTCTTCTACTGCTTATAAATATTAATAAACAGAAGAATTAGCATAACGCTTTGTGGCGTTCAAAGTCTCAGCAAAGAACTTGCACAGATCCTAAATACATGTGAATATCAATGGCCAGCCACCTATCACGGAAGTTTTACTGGCACTCCATTTTTCAGGTCCGTGGAAGAAGGCTTTATGTTCTGGCAGATCAGAGGTGGATGTAATGTTCCCAAAAAGAAAAAAATAGTGAAGCAGGAGGAACCCGGTACAACAGAGAAACAAGCCCCTTCACCACAACTTTGCCAAACAGGAAGATGACAGACAGCTTTGTATCTGTAGGTCTTTGACCGCATCTTTCTGCTAGGATGAGCTACTATGAATAAGTTCTTGAGGAGTTAGTGAAGCTCTGCATGTACTGAGTTGCATCTATTGAAGATCTCTTCCTATCCTGCAATATGAGGACAGCAATGAGAATTTGGGCCACCTCTCAGATAACAGACTGACACTTGCTCTCGGGGCCCACTGTGCTGGGGGCAATCTCAGTGCTGGATACTCCAAAGCACCAAGGTTCTTACTGCCTTCAGCAGAAACTGCAATATAGACACAAAGCAGCAGAACTGCTCTTCTGTGAGCCCTGGGGTTTCCTTCTTCCATTATACATGGCAAGTGGAGCTCTGAGACAGCCCTGAGGGGCTAACCTACATGCCTTGAAAAGGAAAATGACATAGCTTGGGAATGAGCTGTTGTCACCAATGTTGGTAAAAGTGGCTCCTCAGAACCTGTTAAATGCAATACAGATCTTTTTATTGGTCTCTTTGCATTGTCACTGTGCCATTTGCTATTACTTTGATTATTTAAAATATATTTCTCTGATTTTGCTCTCCTTTCATGCGTCATTTTATACATGAGATTCCAGTTAGACAGATAATGCATAGCCTAAGTTTATCCTAGACAGGGAACTGGTGGGGAGCAGGGCTTGGTCTGAAGCATCTTGTTAGCCAGGGCCAATGAGACACGCTGTGAGTAAAGCATCATATGTCCCAGCTCCCACCTGCTGCATTGTTAGGACTGAAAGCCTCCTGGGCCATTGCAATTCTCAAGCAAGTCAGTCAAAGCCCATTCATGATCACTTCTAACATAATGTATTTCTTAAGGCTGCCAAAACTAACTCTGAATGCTTCCTTATGCCAAGGTTTCTTTTGGTAAAATCTTGACATACACTGGCTAAAGCCTGTCTTTAGCAGGGTTTGATTTCACTGGGGCTGCTGAACTGAATTTCTGGCTCCATTACCCAAGGAATTCAGAACCAACCCCAAAATGTCAGCTGAAGTCACTAATGAGGACAAGCCTCCAAGTTTTGAGTCAGTTGAAAATATACAGTCAGTTTTGCTTTTCTGAGCACAGCCCAGATCCATGCAGGTGCCATGGGGCTGTTCTTCAGTTTACCCTAGAGAGCTCTTGGACACTTTTGCAACAGCGAGGCTTAGGGTTGCCCCAAATCTTCCTACCAAATCCAGCTGCAGAGACAAAAGATAATCTGGACCACAAATGATAAAGTCAAACCGGAAAAGAAATGTCTCCAATATAGCAGCCTATTTGTAAGGCTTTTCAAAATAAAATCCTGGAAGTAGTCTGTAATTCTCAGCAAGATTTTTCCTGTTACACCATAGGTTGCCAACTTTAGTATTTATGTCACTGGCAATGAGTAAAAAGAACTGAAACTTAAGACTCTCTGTGCTGTTAATAACTTGAAATATCCATCCATGATCAAAAGCTTCATGTGGAAAAATAATAGATGGTCTCTTCCATAAATTACATTGCCAGACAAAGTGTCTTCATATGGAAAGTACTTTATATAGCAGATAGAGGACAAAAGGGAAGCCTATTTGGATGAGCACTGAGATTCAGAAAAGATTTCTAATGGCTTTGGAAAGAAGTCAGCATAGTCTATTCAACGGCAGCTAGGGCTGACCTTGCTTGACATCCCAACTGTCTTGCTGAATCCAAGCGTGTGTGTATAACCTTCTGCAGGGCTGTACAAAATCTCAAGATGCAAGGAATTTAACACAGCCTAGCTCTTACGGGATCTGTAGAGGTTGTGTCTTGAGGTATTTTGCACTTCTGGTGTTATATTTGACCTTCTGGTGATGCAGAGTTCAGGCTTTTATTTGCTTATAAGCAACATGCAGCTTTTGCTTAAAGCTTGCCAAGTATTCATCCCGATGAAGCACTTGACCTTTCTATGAAGTATGTTGTTCAAGCACCATCCATTTGAAAAGCACCTAAAGAATATTTTTCTCAATCTAACTGTTTCTAGTTATGGCTGCATTTGGAATCTTCTACACTGTACCTAGATGGCCACCTTCACCAAGGTAATGAGAGGTCCAACTCTCACTGGTGTCTTGGAGTTAGATCTAGTTTTGCCTATCATAGCTCACACATTGAACATACACAAGCAAAAATGCAGCTAAAAGCCATGTATTTTATTTGTGGACCGCAAACAGCATCTAGATTTTTTTGTCTTTATTAAGAGAAAAATATCCTTCATATTTTTGGGGAGGTTTTATTAACTCATTTGATATCAGTATATGCAAGACAATACCACTCTTTTAGCCTCATTCATTGATCCCATTCGAGCAGGTATTTCACAGAGCTACAAGGAAAAGAAAAAGCCGTGCTTTAATAGAGGAATACAAAAAGCAATGCTCTGATAGAGGAAGACATCACTATAAAGCAACAAATGAGCTCAGGAGCAGGATTGGCACTGGAAAATAAAGTGAATGGGTGGTCTTGTTTGGGACAGAAGGCATGGAGGGGTCTACAAAAGCAACTTTTTTGTTAAATGAGTCTTGCCGAATAAGCCAGTATTTCAGCTGTGGAAAAACATCTTGACTATTCCTATTTAAGAGTATAGCTCCCAGCAAAGACACAAGTAGCAGAACTTGCTTTTCCATAGCTGTATGTCCTAAAACCTCTTCTTCCAGACCTTGCAGTCATAGTTCCCTTCCCTATATTTAGCACTTTCCCACTATCCTTTATCTATCTCCTTTTCCAGCTGCATTTTTTTCCAGAAGATACTATTCCCACCCTCTTTAAATACATTCATAATGCAGTCCTATACCGCCAACACAGAGATCCACAGCATATAAGAATGGAAAATCTGCTGCAACATTATATTAATTTAGTTTATTGTCAGTGAATATTATGCTAATTGCTTTCCATATTGATTGGGTAAAACACCCATGTGGAATTTATCTCAAAACCTTACAGTATATCTGGCTGAATGTATTGTGTCTGCAAAATCCCCAGTCCTTTGCTACAGAATTAGGCTCGTTTTATTGAGCTCTGGTTATACATTTCTGCTGCAGGGATCACACCATGCTTAAATCATTCAACTTTACTTCCCCTCTTAATGAACAGAGTCAGTAATCCAGGTTCAGTTGCAATCAATGAGGAATTTCACAATCCTTTTGAAAACACTTAAAAAGAAACAGCAAAAAACACCAATAGCAAAAAAAATCACAAGCAAATGAACAAATCCCCAAACCCTACTTTGGAAAGTGAGTTCTGAACGAAACACTATAAAAAGGATTAAATGCAATCACATTATACAGTTCTAACAGCTGCTATGCAAAGAATGACTAAGTCCACGCTTCCTTCTTGGGAAGTCTAGTTTAGGTACAACTCCTTCAGAAATGCTCCTCTCAGCAGGCACCTGCTGTATCGCCATGATCAACATGCAATTACACATTGCAATGTAAACAGGACAGCTGCTGGACATAGGAATGGCACATGTTGCTAAATACCTTTATGCATTTTTTAATTTACTGCAAATGGTATAAAATAACAGTCTTTTACTTTTGGTGGTTCCTGGCCAGTCCTGAATGCCTGAAACTCCACTTGTACTCCAATGTAATCTACCATGGGCAGTGCTAAAAGACAGTTGGGCAAATTTACAGATTTTGCTGGTTTTAAGTGTTTTAACTATCTTTACTTCATCAATCTGCTGTTACCATGCTGATTCTAATGGGAGAGGATCTGAAAAATCATGCTGCTCCTAAGATGCAACAACAGTTGCTCCTTGAATTTTTAAGTAGAACTCTTGCCCAGCCATTTTTCTATATTGAGTTAATTCTACTAGATTAGCCTCCTTATTTGAGATATGGGTTAAAATAATGGTCCAAAATCAAATAATCAACTCATTTTCCCACTAGCATAATATGGTTTTATACCATCTCCTTCTTGTGTGGTCCAATCTATGTCCAGTAAAACCATATTTTGGTACAGCACTGCCAATACCAGTCCAGCTAATGGACAGATCAGGAGTCCTGCTCTTTTCTCAGTGTTACTTTGCCCAACAGAAACCAGATGTTGGGTCAAAAGTTGTGACACCTATGACTGAATCATTAACTTGGTCTTCGATCATTAGCAGCACAAACGTGACCTTATTTTGTGCCAGAAAAAGTAGAAGATACATGGGCAAAAAATCTGTACATGAAATTAACTACAAAAAATACCTTTGAATTTAAAGGTAGCGTAAAACAACTTAAGACAATACACTACTTCCATCAATATAGTTTATTATAATAGTACAGATTTTAGAGGGGTGGAATTTGGCAAAAATTACAAGGAAAACGACAGATTGTCCACTGTGACACTTGTCTGTTGTGTCCTACTTTCAAACCCAGCTTTGTGACAACTCTAAAAATCAAGTGCCTATGGCATATTTAGGTTAGGTCATTGCTTCCAGTCAGGGAAATCAGCATAACCTCATGGCATAAGAGAAGGCCATCACAGTGAAAAGATTTGACAAAGCCTTTTTATTTATTTCATGCCACGGGAAAAAAGTCTCACTGAGTACTAGAAAATCTCTGCTGGAGGTATTTGAGATTGACCTCCACAAATTGCTCTTTCCAGGTAGTGAGAACACACATTGTCCTCCCTTGTGCTGTACTTGGGTCTTATTTGCAGGAAACACTCTTCCCTTTGTCTCACTGGATCTTACATGAGCAAAGTTACCTTCTCTTCAAGCCACACTTCCTCCACAACCACAAAACAGGGCACAAATACTACTGAAAAGATCTGCAGGACATTTCTGCAATACCACAGGGGAGAGTCTACACTCATACTCTGTGCTTTGAACACAATTCAGTAGACGTCTGAAATACCTACATCTCTTTGACATGCACTACAGTCAGTCCCTGTTTAGCACAGCATCTAAGTGCAAGCCTAGCTTTAAATACCATTTTTAAATGCTATTTAACTGATTTGCTGAAATGGGGCTCTGGAGTCCAACAGCTGAAGTCATTCAGATGATGCAGTGAGCTTATTCATTTGAGGTTATGCTATTGACCGTGCAAGCAGCAGTATGCATGAGTTTGATGGACTCTTTAACAGGATGCACTGCAGAATGAGATCCGTTCCAGCTGGGAACTTTGGTGATCTCACTGGGCAAATGCCAGGCATATCTTCAGGCAGACAGCAATGCCTCTAATCTTATATTTGATTAGCAATAGTGTAACTTTTTGCAGAAGGAGGCGAGATGACAGTTCAGTTTCCTTCAATTTTATCAAGTCCCAGCAGAACTGCCCAGTCAATTTCTACCTGGGTGAAGTTAGGTGAAACTTGTATGCCATTAGACTTTATGCACAATTTTTGAAGAACTATCTTAGGTGACTGAATGTGTAAATAGAATAAAATGCATTGTTTACAAAAAAGCTCAAAAAGTTCACTTATGATCTAGTGGGTCCTAGTGCAGTCACAACCCAGAATTACTGTGTACTAGAACTCTTGGTTATATACCAAAATAGATCTGGGTGGAAGATGAAGAAATGTCACATTTCTGTCATATCCCTGAGAAGCTCTTCAGTCAGTTCCTCATCCAGAATGAGGTTCTGTCCTGTTAGATACTGAGGAACCAAACAAGGTGCTCAAGAGACAGGCAGTCTTGCACAATCAAGATTTTAAGATATCTTTTGTTAATCAATGATATATTTTGCCTCCCAGCTGAAGCAGCTGCTAGCTGATTGTCAGTAGCTGGAGAAGGAGGGGAGGAATGAGAAGATTAATTTTTTGCAGGAATCAAATGCTCATTCTTTACTAGTAACTACGTAACAGTGTAACTATCAGGTTTTACTGGGTTTTCAAGACAACGGCTATGTACAGAACATGCAACTATCAAAGAACAAAATCATCCATTAAATCTATAATTGCACATATAAATATGACAGAAATAGCTACTGCAGTGGCTCAAACTAGCAATCTTTCTTCAGGTAATATTTCTTTAGAGACTGGTGAACTAAATCTGCTCCCTTTTCTGATATAAATCAGGTTTAGCTCTATTAAATGCAATGAAGCTTCCATAGTTTCTTTGGTAGAAATGAGGGGCCAAATTTGAGCACTCTGGAAAACTGCAGGGTATGTCCCTATTGGACTTTTCATTGAATCAGATAAAAAGCATGTGTCACTTCATCTAGAACAAGCTCTGTGAGCTTCACGACAAGTTAAAATATCCTCAAGTTGAGGTAAAAGACATTTCCTGTGTTTCACTTCACGCTCATTGTCTCACTGGGCACCACTGAGAACAGCCTGGCTCCATCATCTTTACTTTGTCCATCAGTTATTTATACACATTGAAAAAAGTCCCCTCAGTCTTCTCTTCTCCAGGCTGAACAGTTCCAGCTTTCTCACCCTCTCTTCATATGAGAGGTGCTCCAGTCTTTTAATCGTCTTCATGGCCCTCTGCTGGACTCTCTCCAGTACATCCACGTCAATGGAGTTGTAGGTTGTTTTTTTCCCTCCTCTACAAACATCTGATGGGGTGAGGTTGAACTATGCATCTGTGAAGACACCTCTATCACCTTTGCACTCTACACTGATTGGCAGTGCATTCTGGCTGACAAACTGCAAAAGCTGGGAAAGGGTTTTCACACATAAATGAGAATCCCTGGTAAGAGCTGCTTTTGTTTAATCAGAAAGATTGGGTTAAAGCCAAATAACACCACATCGGACTTCCACAGGGAAATTCAGGTGTGTAAGTCATGGAAAATGATGATAGGAAGAGAGATGCTTGCAGCTCTTGACGCTAGGTCCCAGCCACCACCAGGGCTTCTGGTAACAGATACTGAACTGACGCCTTAAGCTGATAACTCAGCCAAAAAAGATGCAACACAGATTGGTATCCTGATACCCCCAATGTTCCTGTCTTCAAGAGGAATATACAGTATTAACCTGGTTTACAATGGTCATATTTCAGGAGACGTAGGCATTGTACACCATGCTGCTGTATCCTATGTTAGCTTACTGAAGTGACAGACTCGTAACATTTGTGCTGATCCAACCAAACGCTTATCGAATGCTTCAGTTAAATGTTACTAGTTTTATTTGGACTTCACAGATTTCCTTCCCCATGATATGAATGACATTAAAGGTATGAGACTGGTGCTCAGACTGGGTATGAAACTGGTGTTACCTTGTGACACATATGCCATGTCTGCACACTGCTGTACTGGGCAGCTGACAGCTCTAATTCCCATAGCCCTGAAGCGCCAACAGTTACGAGATCTCACTTTGGAAGTATTTCCAGATAAATAATTCATTCTAAAGGTGTTATTTTCCTATCAGCAATCTCATTGTATTTTGATATCTTAGAAACATGACAGACTATTAAACACAGTAAATTAGAAACAGGTTAGTAGTAGATGCTAATCTCTATTAACCCTACCTATTTTAAGATCTATATTTGATCAGTCTTTTCCTTTCTGTTGTGAACATAGTTACTTAAAGGGTCTGCTTATTGTATCTTTCTACAGGGTGCATCTTATTTTAATTTCTTTCTATAGCTATTGATCAGAAAGCCATCAAATTTCTCGGCTCTGGTGAGATAGTTAAGGAGTTACTGGCAGATAGACAAGTGACTAAAAAACCATTTGCTTATTAAGGGACCTTGAAATTTTTCTAGGAAACTTCTGTTTGGATGTGTTGAAGATCTATGATGTATATTTAGTGCTGTAATTTTAACTCCCATTATGCTGCATTTGCATTTCAGCTTTTATTTTTCAAAGGAAAGATAATGAAGCGATGATACTATTTGGAGCTGCACTGGATGCTGGATACTCAGCAATGCAGAGCTCCTTCTTAGCAGAACTCCCCAGTGCTACACCTTTATTAAACACCGTGTCCCTTTTTAAATAGTTGCAGTGACAGCTCTTTGGAAGAATGTTTATTTGGTAGGACTTATTTTTTGGAAGAGCAGGACTGTGATCTTTCAGGCAGCAAGTCTGTATCTTTCTGTTTGAACAGGAGTTATCAACCACCACAAGGTAAGTAATACTGTCAGTACTACACACAACAGGGTCTCACTGGGAGTTCTTGTGCCAGCATAGGGTCAGTGGTTCAAGCAGAGTTTATAGCTAAATAAATATCTCATATGACATTTTAATTACGAAAGTAACAGTTTTGGGCAAGATTGTTTGGCAACTTCATTTTTAACGTCAGGTTCTTCAAGCTGATCGCAGTTCGGGTTTTTGAACATTGCACGGCAGCATTCATAACAGATGAACACTACCTGAACTTCTGACTCTAAATTTGTGACGGTGGAATAAAGACTGTAAGACATGTAAAATATCTGAAATACGGACAATTTTCTGGGAGAAATTATTTTTCTATTTATTTCCATATGAATCAATGTATGCACTCAATTAAACTGATTTTAACTGAAAAAATATTTTGAAGTAGATTAATTTCTTAGTGCTGTTTCAGGACTTAATTCCAGGTCTCAGTCATTAATAATATTACATCCTGCTGATTAAATAGGAATAAACAACTGGCCCATAAATTGTAAATGAAATGTAACAACTGTTTAATTACTATCAATATTGAAGTTGTAAGAAATATTTTTTCTGATTTAACTTTGGCCTTACTTTGGGCCAATGGTGCCATTCAAACAAAGTCAACATTTGGTATTGATTTCAATGAAAAGGAGTTTGGAGCAGAGAGAGAAAAAGAAGAACGCTGCAAAGAGAAGGGCAGGCTCCCACCGTGAGCAAAGCTGACAAAAAGACCAACACTTTTACTCACCACAGATTTCTTACTAAAACATCCTCCCTGACGATTGCATTTCTGAGCTGGGGCGCACAACGCTGTGCACACAACCAACCATACCTTGCTTGAATCACATTTAATAACGAGGGCTGGGAAGAACGCTAACTGCCCTGTTTAATTAAAAGTCTTACAGACGTTAACAAAATCTCATTACAGGCTTGTTAGCACCGCACTCTGCCAGAAGTTTGTTTTCTCCCTCCGAATTCCTTCCACAAGTTGCACAAGCTGAAGCTCCAACAAAGCCCAACAGAGGCTCCAAAGCCAAAAGGGAGTTTAGTTCCTGAAGATTGCTAAAATCATGGAATAAGCTGTCTCTGGGGTTACAAGCTTCCGATACAGTCAGATGAGTCTATGTGAATCCTTGTATCCGGCTGCTTCTTGAAATTTTGTTTCGGAAGCCAAACTCAGGTATTGGCAGCTTGCCAGAGTTTGGTGTCAGACATGGAAATAACCTTTTATTCTGAAGAGACAGGATGAAAAACCCTGTGGATTGTGACAGTGTAATATCAAAAAGAATAGTTATGATTTCTAATGCCAGCACAGATGATAAGCTGTTTCTTTTTGCTTTCCTGGATACATATTAAGGACTTTGTTCAGTTTCCTATGACTTGAACAGGATGTTGCACCTTACTTCAAGATAAGTTAGTAAAAACAATAGAAAAACTTCCCAACCAGCCTTGAGATTGAAAACAAATTCTAAAATTGGAATGAGGTAGTACTGTGAAAATTAATGCAATTCGCTACTGATAGTTTCATCAGATAATAACGTTACACACATTCTACCAGTACTGGTAGTTAAATTCACCTGAGCTTACATAACTGCTTTCTAAGTTTGTATGTACAGACTGTCATTTCTGCCTTCAGGTTTGTTTTTTAATGAAGCCATGTAAAATTCTTGCTTTCCCTTGAAAATAAAACAAAAGAGTTATTTTTGTATTTGAAGTAATCCTAACAACAACTGCACTTTGAAAAAACAGCCTGGCAAAGATGGTCAGACAGAGATACACATCTTGCTTATGTACAGCAGCCTGACTAGAGATTCTGGTCACTAAAATCATTTGAGGAATTAGATTATTGGAATTAGCATCTTTTTAACACTATTTAGGGACTCCCAGAGAGAAACATTTGCTTTGGGATGCATGAAAATACATCCAGCAGCTTGTGTGATTATTATCAAAAACGCATCTTTGCACAAAATAGGTGGGACTCAAGTATGTGATACGTTCTCTGAAGTTACAAATGCTAACAGGAGAATGCCTTCTCCACCTATGGCAACAGACATTTCACAACAAAGAATATACCATTCTCTTTTTCCCCATGTATCAGTCTACACATACTTTTTTTTTTTAACAAGTTTTTAAAATAGGCTACTCCAGTAGTATGCCATAGCGGTATCACAAATAGGTACACCCAAGGAGGGCAAACAGTAAGAACAGAAGTTGTAATGGGATCTGCAAACTTCCTTTTCAATTTCAGGTCACTCTATACTGTTTTTCCACCTTTCTGGTTGTCCATAAGGGTCATATAAAATCTGTATATGCTACCATCCTTGATGCAGTTAGAGACACAAAAGGTACGAAGAGGGGGCCAGAGTCTAGCTGGCTGTACTGCTTTCTGCACTCAGGATGTAACTACGTGGGATAATTTCATGCCTCTTCAAGCATAGCACTGCTATAGAATTAACAGTCAAACATTTAATTCCCATTTGTTTTATGTCAGAATGAGAAGAAACGGTTCACGTTTATGGTGTCTCTGATGTCTACAGATTTAGAAATGAATGTCAAGACAAGTATAATCCCCTTTTTACTCATGCAGGGAACTGAAGCAAGGTAAAACTTTGAAAGCTGAAGACCTGAACTGCAGCTTTCTGTACTCTATAGAGAGATGTTAATACATTTTTCATATAAAAACAAGAACAGTATCTCCTCCATTACTCGGAGCCATAAGTAAAGAAGAGAGGAATCTGCAGTGTTGGGACTGAGGATGCATATATGATGAAGGATGCACCCTCATATACCGACAGCCTTCAAGTTTTCACAGTTCTCCTCTCTACACAAGGAAAGTAATAAGCTACTTCAGGACAAGAGTGATATTGGGGCACCGTGATACCTAGAGGTTTTGACTGAGGAGGGAATGATGGTGGGAAAGGTGGTATTTTTCTGATGTATTTTTTGTACATTTACAAAGACACCTGTTCAGAATGGGAAAATAGAGGACAGGATACAAAGAACTGTGAATTTTAACAACAAACCTAAAACTAAGACCAAAGTACATTAAAATTGTCATTAAATAATCAGCTTTTACTTAACTAAACACCTATTACAAACACCATTGTTATGTTTTATGCAATGTAAGAAATTCTTATAAAATCTGGTTTCTAGCCATCCTTGGAAAAATATTCCAGCATACTCTTTACAAGTCATTTATTTCACTAACAAATACACAGTTGAGAAAAAAAAGTTGAATGGTCAAATAAGCATAAACCAAGTGAGACACAGCAGACTCACTTTGTTTTCTCGAAGTGGAACAAAACCTAATTTTTTAACAGTCAAGTGTAATGATTTTTTGTAGTGTGGCTTACATGCAAATTTTTATTTAACTAATTTAGCCTAATTGTCTAAAGCACTTTAAATTTCAGGGAAAAACAATCCTTATTCTACCCCTTGAAAGTATACCCAGAAGGACAAAACTGTCAATGGTATGTTCTTGAAGTGCCAGAATTAACCAAGTTTTCTTTCTTAAGGACTTCATGTCCTACGATTGATCTCAAAGCATGAACACAGGTATTTTGATGCAGAGACATTTATTATGCCCTATGTAGACAGTCTGTCATCTAACAAAGAACTCACTCTGGCCGTTTTCTTCTCAGTCGGGAGTCTCACAGGACACCCATATTGGATTTCCATCACCTACACATCCAACTATTTTCACAAAACTTGTAAGGAAATCTACTGACCCTTGAGACATGTCCAGTTTGCAAAAAACAGACAAACCAATTCAAAAGTTATCAACAGACGAGGGGAAGGTCCACACATGTACACTCAGGTAGTACCATGACAGAAGTCTTGGTTCCCAAGAAAGAAATCAAATATTGCTTTCTCTATTTATTATTCTAATGTTGTATGTTGAGTCCTTTTTACTTTTTAGATCAAATTTTCTAATTGACTTATAAAACCACAGTCAAAAGTGGTTATACTTCTATCTGCAAACTATTAAATGTTCACAATGGTACACATAACAGCTATCCATGCCTTCAGATAGCACTTTGTATGTAATGTGGCACCAACAGATGTATTGAGGTATAAACACAAATGTGCTTTCAAGTAACAGGGACGCTACTAGGAGACTAATTAAAACTTCTTCCTGCTGTGCTACTTGGATGATGTGGATGAATTTGTTAGGTGTCTGGTGAATCTCCTGGTCTCATTTGATTTAATCTTCTCCAACAGTGCAAAACCTTATTTTTGTTTGGTGAGGCTGGAGAAGGCACAGGGAAAGGCTGTGAAGAGACTGGTTTGGGGCTAATCTGTGAAGAAACGACCAATTTTACATTCTGCACGCAGAAGTTGTGGTACAACTTGCAGGGCAAGGCATGGATGTTAGCAAGACTCCTACCCTTTTGGACATGATATGAGTGAAAACAGGACAAGTCTTTCTGTATGTCTCTGGTCCGCATATAACTGTTTTCCTGCAGGATGGCAACCTGCAGGAAACATCTATCGCTGGTAAAAGCTGCAGACAAGCCACCAGACTCATGGAAACATGGATCTGAGCTAGTGCAACAAATTCTGAATTACTAATCTTGACTAAAAATTGTTTTGTTTCCTATGGGTGGAGTATATGAGAATGACTCAACATCTAACACACAGTCATTCCTGCTGCTGGCAAGAGAAATAACAGTCCTGGTTCATCTACTCTACTTTACATGTGGAGGACAATGAAATGCACATCATGAGGGGCCTCAAGGACAAGATGATAATCCAGTTCTTTTGAGGACCAACTGGCTAACTTCTCCTTTTCCTCATCTAGAAAATTTGCCTCCCGATCTGGTTTCTTCCCGCATCATGAGATGGAGGAGACTAGGGCCAGCACCTACGGACTGCGCATCTGCGTATGTATAAGTTCATGTCTATGTGGAAGTAGCCAATCAGTGCTTCTTCCCATACCAAGTAGTTCCAGAAAAGAGCTGTGTAAGGGGAGTGAAAGTGCACTGCCTATGCCATGGAAGTGAATGCAAACAGTGAGGCCACCCTGGGCTGCCCATCACGTGGCGTGGCACTACTGTAGCTGTAGTGGGATGGAGAGCCTCTCACACACAGGGGATCCAGAACAAGAAAGTGAGGATTTCCTTCTGGCAGCAGATCAAAGAGAGCTGAAGAGAATCCTTCACATCATTCATTTCTTATTAAGTTGTTAAACAAATTTACACTTTTTCTCGTTAACATTTCTTCCTAATTCATCTGTCAGAGCCCTCAAGATCAGTTTGTTTATAAATCTAGTTACACAGTTATAAATTGGATAACTATTTTTTTTCTGTACATCCAGGCTAAAGTGAATCACCAGCACAGAAATCTTGCTTCAGTGGGTTTATGAAATACACTGATGTGCTTTATTGAATTTCCTGCCAGCATATCTGCCCTCCAACCAAATTGCACTGTTCCGAAGCTATCACAGTTCAATGCCAAAGCCTTTTAAAACAAATCAATGCTACAGCCTTTAATAAAGTACCAGTCCTGCAGTACCTCACAGGATCTTTGCCTTGGAGACACAGGATACAAACAATTTGAAATACAGCGGGACAGACACTCATCCTTTACCGTAAGTAAGTGGGTGTTAACCCCATACATGGCAGTACCACTGCACGTGGAGATCCACTTTTTAATCTCAGGAGAAAAACAGCTAGGCTAACACACGCAATCTATAGAGTGCTTGGTCCCTTAATTAAACCCTAACTATATCTAAGAATACGCATGTCCAGATTGATGAAAGTATGACGAGCAGTCAGCAAAAATCTTCCTTGGGGTTTAATTACAAACTCTGAAATGAATCTCTACATGGAGACTGTTATTTCACAGCCCAATTTCTGCATTCCCCCTGAAATGTTAAGCATGTTGTAATCCATTCATTATACACTGGAGAATTTTCCTAGCCAAGAAAAGGAAATGGCCTAAAGAAGTATTTTTTCCAGAATAAAAACGTAAACTGCTAGTTCATCATCTTGGTTACTGTATCATAGCTACAGTATGTATCCTATCATAAATTCTTTTCAAGCCAAATGCCCGGGAATTCACCTACTCCTGCTTATAAAAATAATGGTGACTTTACATTATCCATCCCTTATTGATATGTTGCACCAGAGTCAGAGATGTAATTGGCACAGGAAGCCAGTGCACTGGTTTCATAGCAAACAAAATCTTGGCAAATGGAATAGCCCAGCAATGTGTAACAGCAACGAAATGCAAATTAGTGTCAAAAGTTGGCTATCACAGCAGCGTCCATCATCTCAGCAGTAGGAAAACCTCTGTGGCAGCAATTGATTTTGGCAGAAATATGAGGGTCTAATACTACTAAGATTTTATATCCCTTGTTCTTCTAAACATATTTTCATTTGCTTTGATTTTTAATGCCATCTCTGAAATCCCTCATCTCTACCTTTTGTAACATTGGTAGTGCTGGTACATCCTTGCTTGGACACAAGCAGAAAAGATTAATCCAAAACCTTCTTAAAGGAGCTGAACATGGAACTTGGAGATTGGGCTTCAGCATTTCAGTGGACCAGCAGCAGTGTCCTGACCAAGGCGGGCGCGGTGGAGGGGTAGAGGGGAGAGGGGGTGGAAATACTCACATGCAAGGTTGCAACAAATTCCTTCTCACGAGCAAACAGAAGAGGCTGGCAGGTAGGTTAGTCTGAATCACTGTTGCATCCCAAAGCTTCTCCTATTGTGAGACACCTGTGACAGTGTCCTTATCCAGAGATAAGTGTGCAGATTTAATCTAATGCTTAATGAAGATGATTAATCAACATAATAAACCTGATCCTCAGTCTGAACTGTGACACTGTGACTCATGCTAAAGAGTCTTTTACTTCCCAAGCAGACAAATTGATTTCAGTGTCACCATTCAAGGGATAAACAGCAGCTCAGCAAGAGCAAAAGTACTGGGATCTGGCCAGCATTTCTTTTGTTACGGTACTTCAGACACATCCAGAGTAATCAGATATTAGAAGGAGCACAATTCCCTTCAACAAAACCCCTTCCCAGAATGGGCCTGACATCACTACTGGTACAAATGACAGTAGTAAGTAAATAAAGAAAGCTTTATTGTGTTGCTTTACACTTTATCAAAAGTGCAGATGGGAAAATGCTCATTTGCCTCTGAGGAAAAGTAGAATATCCTACAAAAAAAAATGACGCTTCTCTTTTTGTACCTGTTATTTTTCTAGTATGTAACACTTCTGCGCAATTTAACATTTAGAGCACAAAGCAAGTATGCTCAAATGCTTATGCTAACAAGTTTGTGCCTGATCTCTTAGGAATATTATAAGAACATGTTCTGTCCCCCTTGGCATCTTCTCTCTGCAAAGACACTCTCAAAGGATGCCTGAAGGTAAGAGATAGACCCAGGAATATTAAATGTCCCTCTCTGAATGATACTTGCAAAACCTGGTCCTTTCATGTTGATGTTCCTTTAAAAAAGCAATGTTAGAAACACTGCCACTTCCAGGTGACAGTCAGCTCCCATGGAGATGGCTGTATCTGAGCTACACATCTGTCTCTCCTTGCATACTCAGTTGAGACAAACAGGCACTTGTAGAACATGATTCATCCATATTCTATTTTAAATGTTTATTTTCAGGTGATATAAATTAGTACCTTTAAATGTCTGTTTCTACATAATCCATGAATTTCTACATTGGGCACAAGAACACCAGCTCATGGCTTTGATGAAACTGCAGACTGGTGAACAACAGGAACAAGCATTGCAAGCATTGCCCTTGCTTAATACTTCAGGGTGCTTTAGTACATTCCAAACCAGTATTTGCAATCAAATAATCTTGATGACATCAAACTAGAGCTTGTCCAGGTCAAAGACACGGTCCAAGGGAATAGCCCCAAAAAAGTGTGTTAGCTGTATGGTTAGAAATACAGTCATGTGAGGCTGTATACAATTCCCCTATTAGGGCAACAAAGACCAGGTTAGCACATCACTCCAGTGATGTTTAATTCCTGCTACCTGCTATCCAATGTTGCTAACTCCCTGGACTGTGATACCGTTACTTGAATCAGAAAGAGGAAATCATTAAGACAGGCAACTAGGGAAGGCAAGGCATCTGAATACTAAATTCTTCTTTCTCTTAATCTGAATTACTTATTCCTGTGAATGTGAGTGCCACAGCTGATAGCTACATCGAGTACAAGCTCCAGAGTGAGGAGCCTGACTATGGTTGCTCTCCAGGACATAGAAGTGCAGCCTGAGCACCTTTTACACTGAACAGAAGAAGGACCACGTCTCATAGAAATGTTAAGATCACTTGAATGGAGAATGACTGGGAATATCTGGGTTTGGAAGCACTGGAAGGAACAAATCCCAGGAGAAGGGTTATGGGAATGGCATGTGCTGATGGCATGTATATTAGCAGGTCACCAAGATGCCAGCATCAAGGCAACAAAGGACAGACTGAAAGAAGGGGCATCCTAAAACAAAGGTAGCCTACATGCAGACTAAAGGAAAGACTCAAAGCATTTAGAGATGATGGTGGGAAGACAGTGAGCTGAGTAGGAGCTGAAGGCACCCATATAAGGAAACAAAAAGCAGTGTACAAATCCTGATGATTCACAGAGGTGGGACAGGATAGAGATGAAACATCACAATCACTGTCCACTTCTAAAAGGTACAAACAGGCAAGCGTTTCCAAGCTAAGAAGCACCCAGGAGAAGGGAGGGTTCAACAGCTTCCATCCCTTGTCCTCCAAGCAACTGCAAGAAAGCCTGGACAGACCACCTGGGTACAATGTGGTGTCTGCATGCTGAACAGATGACTTGGGCACACATATCGTGCAGCTTGTGAATATGTGGTACAACAGTGTGACTGAGTAAAACTGATTTTGTTTGAAAATAAAACCACCTTTCCCTCACCTGAGGTTTCACATTGGGCTTTGCTACGCTACAGTGCTGCATCATTACTTCCCACAATCATGAGAATCAATCTCTCTCAAATGGTTCAATTAATATTTCATAACTCATGCAAACAGAGAGATCTTCAGCAATGAGGACTAGCCATGACTGGCCAAGACCTACGTGTTTAGCACGTGCTCAATAAAGCGTAGGTGAGTTATTTCCATCCTGCCCTGCCTGACTCAGATTAGACCCTTAGAATCTCCCATATCCCTGTCTTAGCAAAGGCATGTAGTCTTTCTGCCCTTTTCTGTGTGTTTGCAATTGGTCCATCCTGAACCTGATAAACTTCTTCATATAAGAAAATTATTGGAATTTATATGTCCCTGCAGGTTTTTTATTTCAACAAATCGGCATTGTCCACCAAAATAATGACGCAGAAAAAGCATTTTGATAAAAATACTCAAGCAACTTTAGAAATAACAGAATGACCCATTATCATTTATGTCTGATTCAGACTAGAAATACATTTACATTCTCATGTATGTAGTTATTTATGAGACACAAAATAAATTACAGCCATTTACTATAACACAGTTTTATGAGATTAAATCTCTCAATGGGCTACCTGTAGATCACACATGAAAGAAATGATTGCATTGCATCACCAGACTCTATTGTCAAAAGGTCCAGCAATAATTCGTTTGTTGGTTACAGTAAAAATGCCCATTTCATTTCTTAAAAAGACTCTACACCACAGAAGCTGGATTTCTATCAAAGATTTCAAATACCCTTTAGAGCTATTTTGAACAGAGCTTTTACTCGTTCCTTTCACATGGCCTATTATGTTCCTAGCGGAAACAATTTCCATTACAATTACATTTTTAAGAGTGTGCAAGGAAGGAAGCTCTAATAAACAAACAGTAGTCCAAATTTCTCCGTGTTAATTCATAAGGTCTATTATTTCAATATTTTACAGATAATTCAAATAAATACAAAGAAATGCATGTCTTGGCAATGTTCTTATTTATTCTTTGCTATTTAACATTGATAAAGTCTTTGTATTGCAATTATACATTGTATGCTTTCTGACACTGTTTACCCTTCTGTTCCATGGGTATGTTTATTTTCAGCTACAGTGCGTTAGTGGACACAGTGGGATCTGAAACATTGAAAACTAGGGCACAGTGGCAATGGTGGCATTGAGTTTCTCAGGGAGACCAAAATGTGCAAAGGGATGAAAACAACAGGATCAAAGATAAATCTAAAGGCATCTCTGCATTCCTCTGGGATAAATACAGTTGGATATTGCATTGGTACACAGAACAGTTTGCAAATCTCCATTTATGAGGAACTTTTGGGGCCATTTGGCCAGATCTGGAGTCTCTCCAGTCAGTCCTACAGTGGAAATGGCAGTCAAAGGAGCTGCAACAGGGACCCCATGGCACTAGCTTTACTACAGCACACAGAAGCTGCTACATTGCCGTGAGGCCAAGGTGTATACCATAACCCTAGTGAGAAAGTTTAATCCTACCTATATAGGCATGGTTCACATTTTAGTTCATTACTCCTATTAAACACCATGGAAAATTCAGCAAAACCTATTACATTAATTTTTCAGGTGTGGAAGCTGAGGTCCAACAAAAGAGCAACATTAGGTACTAAACTGGCAATGAGTCCAAGACAGAACTGCTGGCAAGACTGACTCCCGGACCGATGTTTGGTTCTCATACACTTATGTCCTTCTTATGACAGTCTTTATTGGGGCAGCTACAGTTTGGAAAGGTTTGCTAGGAATTTTTGAGGGAACAGTTTATTACAGAGAGTTCCACTTATGGAAACAGGGTCTTTGGATGTGATTCTGTTCCTGGAATGTGGTGCTTGAGTACTAGAAACATGTCAGTGTCTGGATTTTCAATCCTGGAAAATCCAAGCTTGACAGGCAACATTCTCTCTAAAAAAAAAATATTAAAAAAATCTTCCTTTCTTATGAAACTTTATTGCTGTTGTTCCTTTCTTGAACAAGTGCTGCCTTGTCAGAATGGATCATCTGAAAAACATAACAATACTGCTGAACTTAAACAGACTGGCTGAAAACACCTAAACAAATAAATTGGCATTGCCTCCTGTTGATTTCCAACTTCACCTCAGTTAAAAGACCTCACTTGATGAAACATAAAAAATAAGCAAGCTATTTCTGTTTATATTTCATGAAATTTGGAAACTAAAACATCAAAGAAAAAATTCTAAGACATAAATCAACTTTTAATACTGCTATTTTTACTTGAGATTCAAGTGGTCCCTCTCTGTGTTCCACAATAAACTGTGGCCAACAAACTCATGCTTCAGTCGGCTTGCATGGATGCTCTGTTTTTACGAAAATGGTGCTTTCAGGCTCTATTTGCTGCAGATGAAGAAGATGTAAGACAGCAGAACAACACGTCACAGTGGCTGGGCAAAGAGTTGTACATAAAGATATTGGCAGCCTTCAGGTTTGCTTTCATCTCATGGTTGACAGGTGCAAGTGTATGGTGTTGAGTATAGCACATTCTTTCAAGTACACTTGTGAGACATATCTGCGAACATTTGAATGGTTTGTGAACAGTTCTTTTCACTTTGTCAGATCAGATCAAGAGCAGAGGTAAAGACTGCTGCTAACTTGTGGTAAAAATAACACTGGAGTAAAACTGTAGTATCTATGTTTTGCTTCCCATGTAGTTGTAGTAATTTGTGGTACATTGCTTATCTCTATAGCTATGTACCTATAAAATATGAGTCACAGATAGAACTCTATAGATAGATAAATATACAGATAAGCAGTGTACCACAAACTACCACAAATGCACGGCAAACCTCATATTCTGGGTTGGTTTATTTATAACTGATGCTTCTCCTATCAAACATGTACGAACAGAGGTTTGGGTTGCTCTGACGTCAGGACAATTATGATGATGCCATCTTTAACCAGACATTACTCATAATCCCAGTGGGAGAGTTGGTTGTTATCTGAAGGCATCTGTGTATGAACACGCCACAGTCCATGAAAGGCTTGAAAGAGCAGGATTTTGCAAAACAGATGATATGAGGCCCTGCCAGCAGGGGAGCATTCAAGGCTGTGACTCTGGATCCATCAACAGTGTTAGCTCCTCTCTTACCACATAGCTAGGCTCCAATACTTGGCATTTTCCCCCAGGACACATAACTGATCTCAGTATTCTTCAGTGAAACCTGGTTCTATGTTCCCAGTTCTCCCCACTTATGCATGGGGAGCCATGCATGAGACAGAACGATCGATACAATGTCCTTAAGGGGATCAGCTGTAAATCTCTTAAGAGACGTCTCAAGACAGACTACCCAAAACCTGGCTTACAATTGATGCTTTTCTTGCTTATTTGAATTTGTGTCATCTGGAGAAGATCTGCAGGACGTTTGGCCTATACAGGTTATTGACTTCATTTCAAAGAATTATGTCATTCCTTCAGTCAGTCTTCCTTCTTCACTGAGACTGGGATGGTGCGGGTTATGACAAGAGAGGAGAGACAATTATTTGATCATAGACACAGGAAAGGCTTCTTGAATATCCAGATAGAAGACAGCTTTATTGGAACTTCTACCCAGTTACTTCAAGCCTTGTCTTAAAGTCAGTGGTGCATAGTATACATGGATATTAGAAATACGCGCCCACGTTTATCTCTAGGGAGTAGTGCTTTTCTTTTCTCCTGCTAGAATTTAATTAGGTGAAACATTAGATTAGAATCCTCTAGCACATAAACTCAGCAATACAGTTTCATCTGTAATTGGCTCCATCTCAGGAGAATTACAGGAGCCCAATGAGATAAAGGAATTCTTTTCTCGCTTGCATAAAACTGAACTACCATACCAAGAATTGGTAAGCCACTTCTAACCTTCTTTCATCTTTCTCAGTCTTTATTTTTCTCTTCAAGTTCAACCTCTGCCTTTCAGAAATTTACTTTATGTCAAGAAGTTGTGAAAAGCGAAAGGCAAACACTACTAAGTGACAGCTGTACTCCAGAGAACAGCAACATCCGTTCTGGAGTCAGCCGCTGCATTTCATGAATCAGTCAAGTGTTCTAGGAGCCACTGGTTCAGTCAAGCTTTGGGTATATTTATTTTGAAGTAAACAAGAGAACATATGTTACGATACTAAATAGCAGCACTTTCTGGTTGAACAGACTGTAATAGAAAACTCTTGTACTTTACGTGCACTTGCACATCAGACCGAGCTGTGGTATGAAGCCTGCAGTCTCTGCTTGGGATGCTGCAGGACCAGGCTGCCTTGAACTTACATCAGCAGAGTGCTTGGCTTAGATCAAGAACACCTGGCATCAGGTCTTTGTTCCGTCACCAGGACAAATGAGAAATCAGGAATAAAAGTCAGTTCATTTTAATTATGGTTTGACTGAACAATAAAAAGTCACAAGAAATACACTTTAAAAATAGTGCAGTAATGAATTTCTCATTGATAATGCCAATATGAATTTCATTCATTAACACTATCTCTATTCTGAGTCCTTGAAACCACAGACTAACCTGTGCCTGAACTGAGAGCCTGCAAGGTAAAACCTCTAGTTGTATCAGTTCTGTAGGAATATGCTCAGCTTCTCCTTTTAAGAGAACAAATGCTATAATGAAGTCCTATTCTAGCTTTCGCATTCTGATTATTTGCAAGTAGTTATTCGTAATGCCACTTTGTATTCTGACAAAGAAGATTGTATGACCAGGGCCAAATCCTAATGTCTTTACTCAGTACTGAAGCAAATCTCAGCAGGAGTTCAGTGAAATCTGTAAAGGCTGAATAGAATTTAGCCAAGAGCATTTTTAGGCCTCAAATCTGCAAGCACTTTTCCATCTATTTAATATTATGAACATGAATAGTCGTGGAGATTGCAAAAGCTAGTTGGAGTGGGGGTTTGGTTGTGGTTTTTTTTACTTTTTGCCTTGCTTATAAATTTAACCTGCCTATTTTAACTGAAAAATCCTTGAGTTGCTAAAAGGAGAGAAAAAATAGAATGCTGCTAAGTATGATTATGAGAACTCAGAACAAGCCAGAAGCAGCACATAGGCTTCCTTTGATGACTTTTCTAACACAATACATGGACTATGTTCCTTTTTACAGAAACTATTCAGAAAGGTGACTTTTTCTTAGTTACAGAAGAACTGAAATACTTTCAAAAGTCTAATGTTCTGCACAATAGAAAAAAAATACTCTGCATATTATTCCCAAAGCACAGCTCAGATCCTACACATATTTTTAAAAGTTCATCTGAGTGGTTAAACATGGCCTATATTCAGAAATTAATTTTATTCTTACTAATGTTATAGTATTTGAACTGTGTTTTCTGACTCATGTCAATGATTCCTTATGTAGTTCCCAGACAAAAATCAATTTAGCAAAACGAATTTATATTTCTCTGAAACAGACAATACTGGTGGTTGCAAGGACAATGAAGTAGAATAGTCCTGCAGTAAGTGTTTATCACAACTTGGACTTCCATTTTTTTTTCTTTGTGAAAGAACTGGTTGGCTTTAATTTCACCAAAAGACATAGCAAATAGTCTTTCTTTCTCATTTACTACATTTAATGTATTTTCTAATACAAGTATCAACTATTTCTGAACTATTGTTAATAATACTGTTTAGTTTAAATCTTTGTCACTATGATATGGTCATTTTTAATTACTATTGGTGAACTTAATTTAATTAAGAAGCATGCTTTTATTTCTCTTTTCACAGTATTTTCAATACAGAATTATTTTTATTCTCAACATATCATCAGCAAATTTTCTGTTATGCAAACTCCTGCAGTTTCTCACTAATTTATGCCATCTGAGAACTTGAAGCTATAAATTCATTCAAATCATCACTTAACCGAATTACATCTTTTATAAGAACAGATACACAACACAGATTGCTGCACCATCATACTGATTACCTACTTCCTAATTTTTTTATAACTATATGTAGATTTATAACTATAATGAAATATTGTAACAGTTTACCAGATATCAGTACTAATGCTACTTTGCTAATTAAATATGGCATCTGTAATACACTACTCTGATGAAATCATTAGCAAAAAGGGACCCTCTCCGGTTGGTTGGAAGCACTAAAGAAAATTAATTAAAAAATTATTGAATTAATCTTCATTGAACAAAGCCATTCAAATACGCAGCTAATCTCCTGCTAGCTTTTTGAAGACAATTTCAATAATCAAATCCATAAGCAAAATCTAAAAATGGAAAACATGAGAAATAAGGGTCCCAAAGAAGTACAAGCTTTTGCACATTGATGTCCAGAATACCCGTAAGAATACCAATGTGGTATTTTTGTGTTGTTTTGGCAGGGAATAATTAGTCTGTTGTTGGACTAATCATGAGGCTAATGAGTACCAGCAATCCCACAGAATGTGAAAAAGAAAGAAAAAGCCTAAGCATTTCCAGAAAAACTGATGCTATACTTGTGTGCATAAACCACATGATCACACACACATCACCTGTATGTTGCACACACCCTTGGCTATTAATCACCTAATTAGGAAAATACTGGACTTGAGCATGGTGTGTCCACGTGTATACCCATTTTGAAAAAACGAGGAGTTGTTTAATTCCTAGAGGTACAACCCAGAGGAATAAAACCAGCTAGTGAAATATTTGTATCCCATTATGTGGGAAGGTCATTTTGTATGAACTCTTCTCCAGTCAAACAGCTCTTTGCCTCACTCTTTGTCTGCTAGCCTATGACCAGCAGGACTGCCTACATCCCTCATCCTTGTCCCTGGGCTTTCCCAGGGGCTGCAAGGTGGTTCATCCCTGGGCAAGAGCTGGGTAGCAGGACTCGCCCATCGGGATAAGGCAGATCAGTGAAGGGAATGAGGCATTCAAATATTTAGCTGCCTCTAAGCCTCACTTTGCTTCCCCAGTGCTCTTATTTTAAACTGAGGGATGCACAACAAGAATATGAACTAGTAATCCCTAGAGAACCTCTGAATATTTGAAAATAAAGCAAAATGAAACAGAGTCCACCTTATCCCCAGACTCTGCGCTCCAGCATCACTTTCTGATTTCACCAGCCCAATGTACTCATAGACCTGAAAAATAATCAGAGCATAAATTAAATTAATTGTTTTATTTCTAGAAATAGCTTGTCATTCTATTAAATTGCCAATTTGTTACCCATCCAAATGAAAAAACATTTAGCTCATGGCTGCTTCTGCTTCAGGGAGGAAAGCAACAGGAGCAGGAGCAGGATATGAGTACTACTGGGCTGTTAATTTTCACTACTGTAATGACATGGGGTCTCAAAGTTACAACACCCAGCACCACCATGACAACTACGATGCAAACTGGTACAGCACCCTGTTCTAGACAGTGCCAAATCACACCCAGGACTCAGGTTATATAGTACAACATAAGTGGAAAAAAAGAAGGAAGAAAAAACCACCACAGCTCACAGCACCCCAGATGCTTGCAACCACACAACTGAACAGTAATACTCAGTTCTGGTTGTTTGCATTGCTTAGTATTATACACAGTGGACTCATTTCACAGCTGCTTGAAACAAACAGTGTTATCCACAGTGCCTTTGTATTTACTATGCTGCCTCAGGAGGCTTGAAGGATGTAGAGGCTATATGGAATTAAACTACATGTTTAGTTAAAACTTTTAGCTGTCTGGAGGTGTATTGAGTTGCTTCAAGCTACAAAACTGCCAAAGTTGCTTAGAGTATTTTGCTGAACTTCCCCTAATTTGTAATCAAAAGGTACACAGAAAAGGGAAGGGTGGCAGATCTCACTTTGAGAAAGAAATCATAGCGTTCACAAAGGATTTCCTACCGAGGCACACTATCAAAATAAGGTTAGTTAGGTGATCTACCTCCATTGCTTCCAACAGAGAAAGAGTACCTCTCTCCAAAACCTCAGAGAAAGGCAGAATGGCTCACAGAGAAAGCCCTCCCTGATTGGCTTTGTGGGGCACAAAGCCTGTGTGAAGACAGTTAAAGGGACTTGCTGACCTCTAGAAGACCAGCACCTGAGAGAGAGAGAGAGAGAGAGAGAGAGAGAGTGAGTGAGTGAGTGTGTGGGGGCCTTGTCATGCTTGTGAATTCAGGTTATCTCATAAGAACTTAGAATTCATGTCTTGTCCCAAAACTATGGCCAACACAAGGTCTGAGTCACCTGTTCCAGGGAACAATCTCCTAAGAAGTAATCACTAACAGGATTACAAACATTTGCTTGTGCCAGACCTGCAATCCTTTTCTTTGAGGTTGGTTTCCAAAAAAGTCCAGGATAATATCACTTAGCCTACTCCCTAGAAGAGGGAGATTTGCTTAGTACATTACACTCCTTTTGACACTTTTTGGGAACTTTGTGAGAACCTGTGGAGAGGGACAGTATTGGCAAAATACGGCAGCTTTCAACAGCTATTGATCTGTGCCTGCGGGTTCAGCACTAAGGTTTCTATTTTGAAAACATCCTGTTTCTTAAGGCCTTTTTCCCAGCGCCTAAACACCCCTGCACAAAGGAAGAGAAAGTGTCTCAGCAGCAGGTTAAGATGACGTTTCAAGCGAAAAAGGATGGAGAGAGCCCTCAGAATAGGTGCAAATAGGTGAAAGAGGAGCAATGTATCCAGCTGCTCATGCTTAAAATGCTTAAATCCTTTTTCCAGAACTAGCCCTTCTAACTTAGCCCACTGAAGTCAATGGTATTTTACATTGATTTGTCTCCGTTCGCACTCGTAAGCTGTAGCACAGCAGGGAAATACATCTTCATCTTCACAGATCAAATCAACCCCACAGCTACAAGGCTGTCTTTCACTATACACTGATATAACCTCCATCCTCTCCCTAACCCCATCACAGCCTGAATCCAGTCCTATTGCAACAGGCACATTAAAGAACTGAATCACTGGAATATATTGCAGCTTGGTATATTTAGATCGATATCTTGTAAGTCTGGTACCCTGCTATTTTTGAATGTTGTAAAAATACATTGCTCTACCACTTAGCATGTAATTTTAGTACTAAATATGACAGCAATGAGGAATGAGAGAGATATTTACTATAAACAAACCCAAAGAATAGTAAGACATAGCACCCTCTGGAATCTCTTTTCCCACCAGTTAGGCACGTTTTACTGACATAGTATAATCAGAAGCAATGAATTGTGTACCATTTAAAGAGCTGGGAGCAGAAGTGACACCTCTGGCAAGTCAGAGTCCTAGAGCAGGATGCAGCTACTCAAAGCAGATGTACCCATCCACATTTCCAGCTACAGGGAGAGCCCAGGGTCTCCCTGAGCCTGGGGTGGGAGGAATGGTGGCCTCAACAGTGGGAGGTAAGCCCTACTTGAGCTGCTGAGCTGCCAGAGAAAGGAGCTGAGGCAGGTGAGCACACTGTGTGGCACCAGCGAGGCTGCACCAGAGCCTGACAGGTTCTGCATGGACCAGAGCCCCAGCCCCACATTGCACAGGAGGAGGTATGGCCAGAGGCTGAGAACAGGGACTTCTATCATGATTGGAGCTGAAAGTCTGTGATTTCTGGCAGCAAGGATGCTCCCTCTCTAACTGCAGAGTTTTACTGCAAAACCGTTGAAGCCAATAGGAAAGCTTCATTAAAGGGGGGAAGTTGGATGGAAGGGGAAGGGAACATGCTCGTAACTTATGAACTGGAAGAGGCGAGTGTTATAGATATTAAAATCACAAGGGGAAGAGAACTAGGGAAGAAGTCCAGGGGAAAGAATTGTGGAAAGTAATGCAACCAAATAGTACAAACACGACATACTGGAAACTAACCACAAACCGATCTTACCACTGTGGCCTAACGAAAGTAGCAGTCATGACACCTGAAGGTCTGCAGAAAGCAACAGAGACCCCAAAGCCACTGTCTGGCTTCTGCTCTCCTCCTGCACTGGCCTGCAAGGATAGGTAAGGGCTTGGTGTGGGCCCACCAAAGCTTGCTGCAGTTCCCCATAGCACTGGGCCAAGCTTCTTTCTCTCTGGTAACCTCTCACTGCTGTCCCACCATCAAGGCCAAAGGGCCATCCACAGAAAGTTGCCATTTCTGCCACCTCTGAAGATCCTGCTGCTCCTAAGGCTCTGCCAAGCCTGGACTGAGGTAGACTGAGGACTGCTGTGTTTGGGTGCCTTTCAACCACAGCTTCCATGTCCTCCTCCTCACTTCTCTTTCCTCTGTAGTGCATCCTCAGCTGTGAGGCTCCAGCATGGCCTCCTGGTGCACACCCTGCTGACTGCCTGCAGCAGCATGGAGACAACATGCTGCAGTAAGGAAAAGGGAAAGTGCAGCTCCTCTGGCCCTACTCTTCATCATAGGGACCTGCAGAGGAGAGAAAAGCAAGCCTGTCTATCCTCGAGCATCTGAGAGACTACACAGCATCCCTCTCCTGTCTGTGGCCATTGCTGGGCAGCCCTCAGGCTTCCAAGGACTCAGTTTGGGCAGGGAGGTGTCCATTGTTTCTGCCATGACCCACCCATGTGAGGGAGAGGGAGATGGGAGTTGGGCTCTAGACAGGGTAACCCTCTCCCCCTCAGCCCCCACAGCAGGAGGGTAATGGGTAGGCTACTGGCAGCCTGCGGTGCCCCAGAGACTGTGTGTCCTGTGACCTGCTGTCCTCTGCGGCAAGCGAGGAAGCAAAGAGAGGCCCCAGGCATTACAAGAGTGGTGAACAGCAGGGTGAAAAGTTCATGCTAAGCAGTGAGAGTGGAAGGAGGCTCCTAGAGGGATGTCGCTCCCTCATGTTGGTTTTTAGTGTGCGCTGAATGGAGAGTGGGCCAAGAGCCTCCAAGAGCCCTGGTGCAGCTAAAGAGGCTTGAGGACAGCAGAGGTGTCCCTGTAGGTGTTTGGCATAACACTGCTCCCACCTTTGACTGCGTGTCCAAACTGATGAACAGCTGACCTCCTGCGCTACACAGATTCTGCGCAACATCGGGATGGCCCCCCATGGCCACCATGCAACCAACTGGACAGCTTGGTGGGAACTCCTGCACATGCAACAGCTCGCCTTCATCCCCCCCTCTGCTGGGGGAAGATGAGAATTGCCCTCCCATGAAACCCCAACCCCACTGCCGTGACTATTCAGTGTCAAGGCAAGACCCCTGGAAGCATGGGAGTGGTTGAGGAAGCCTCAGGAACATGACTGCACCATTTCTGCCCACACTCAGCCGCAGACTAAAGGCAGGTGACCCTGCGACTTTCTGACAGTATGCGCTTGTGGGGAGAGGAAAGGACATTACCACAACAGAATGCTGCCTGTGCTCAGCACTCTGAAACAGGAGAAACCCTCTGAAACTGCTCATTTCTCTGTGCGTTTGTGGCACAGGACAAGGGTCTGCAGTTTTACTGCATGCAGTGTCGTGTTATCAGCCCTTAACCTGCTGTGTTAGGAGAAGGAAGGAGCCACAAGACAGGATCTTTGCTGTAAAAGATGAGGGAGTTCTATTCTCACAAGATACTGCAGATGCCTGGGCTGAGCGGGGCAGCCATCAAAAGCATGCAGTTTCTAATATAGTTACACTAAGATTTCTCTCACAGCTCGCAGCCCTAGGGGAATTTTATGGTTCTAAATGCATATTTTTATGCTGTAAAAAAGCACAGAAACCCTGTTAGGCAGGCAAACTATAAACAGCTTTTTCACCACAGCTCTGAGCCCAAACCCCAGACTCCACCAGAAGCCTCGTGCACTGCCTGCCCTTCAAACCTAAAGATGTGCATAAAAGAGTAATTCACTTAACCTGGTTTGGGATCCAGTTCATAGGATTGTTGATGGTGGCTGTGGCGGGACCAGGCCAAAGAGGTATCCCTAGCGGTACTGAGACAGAGCCAGGAAGAGAAGGCACACTGGAGTGGCACTGGAGACCATGCTCTTCTCCAGACTGCACTACATGGTGGTCCTGGTGCCCCGGCATAGAGATGAGTGGGAGGCTTTGTGCTATGCTCCCATCCAAAAGTATCTTCAGTCTCTCTATAACAGGTATGTCTGTTGTTTCAGCTCAAAAGTATGGTGCAAAGTTACATCTTCAAGAACGCAGCCTTCATTTTCTTGACTGTAACACCACACTGCTCACCAGTCCTATTTTATCTCCTGGTGCTCAGGAGGAGGAACCTCCCGATATTGTTACAGTTATACTGTTTCTCCAGAAACTTCTGGCTCTCTCAGTGCACAAAGTGATAAGATGTACCATTTCCCCAAGGACTCGGGTTACACTGTATTCGTTTTCTGAGACACTGGAGAGGCCACAGATGTCACCAGTGCAAGAAAGATAAATAGGAAAGGAGAGATAATTTTAAAAGGTGGTAAAAGAAATAAGGGGTTCAGCATGTGGTTCAGCATAGAAGGTAAAGTGTGAAGATCTCAGACCAGAAGGATGGATGGAGGAGGCTGGAGCAGCACAGTCTCAAAGGACTGAGGGCTTGAGGTCAAGAGCTAACAGGAAGGCATACATGCTCTTTATCCTGTTATGGAGGACAAAAAGCGTGTCAGGATGTCTTGGGAGCTGTTGATGGTTAAGAATCATTTGTGGACACATGTACATTGGGTACGCCCTTGGGGACCTTGTGGGTGTACAGGCTTTTGAGCTCAGGCCCTAATGTTCCCTCAAGCACTGACAGCACAGCTCCAGTGTGTAGGATGTGGTGCTCATGCACACCAAAACCACATCTCAGAAACAAACCAGAGACGACAACAGGGCAGGAGCAGTGAGGGGTAGGAGTTGCTTTAAAACTGCCTGACTGTTCAAATGAAATCACCAGTGCAGGTACAGCCCCACTGATCTTCCTTCCAAGTGGAGCAGAAGAAATCACGCATCATCAATCCCCCCACCTTTATTTAACAGAATAAGAAATTATGAAGGCTGTAAAAAGACAGACTGTCCTGAAGTCCTAAAGCTCAGCCTTTTTGGATGTATGGTCATTTTCCAATATCCAGTGAAGTCAATGAAACCCTGCAATTAGTGGCAGCAGGCCCCAGGTTTCATGCTCAGTAAGAACACTCCTTTTGAGGATAGAATCTACCCATGCCTGATTCAAAGCAACTGTGCCACAGATGGAATACTAGTTTGGGGAAGGAGACATGTCTTCATAGTGTGAGAACAGCCATGAGCAGAGATATAGCCCCGTGTTGACTAAGCACCGATTAATGTAAAAGCAGATGTACAAAGTCATTTGTATGTTCCAGCAGCCGAACCACCCTCGCAGACAAGAGGAGTTCAACTCTTCTGCATCTTGCCAATTCACAGTTCATTGGCTACCAAGAAAACCACATGCAGACATCCCACACTCCAGGAATACGTCTTTTATAAATCAGCATAACTTATAGTAAAGAATGGATCAGGATTATGGATTCTGGTATCACAAATCCAGTTTCTGCATATGCTAACAGTCCCTTTCAGGAAAATCTTATGCAGAAGAAGATGTAAATGCATACGTAAATCCAAGCATGCATTGAAGTCTCACTGCAATCAGCAAAGCCAGAGACAATTTAAGGGAGACAGATTTAGGCCTGCATTTTCATGCTTTCCTAAACTGAAACCAACAGGAGCCAAATTTCATAGGACCATTGACCGTGAATTGGGCCATTACTCTACATTTCTGAACTCAGCATTGTCTGCGGTGTACTTCAGACTCTTATTGCATTTACTCTGGAGATCTTTCCTTGAGCATGAGGGCTTGTAAGCACCAATCAACAGATAAGTAGAGGAAATGACAGATGGCTTAATTTAGAAATAGGAAATATTTAACATCCACATACAGCAGAACTCCGGTTCTGTTCATCTGTCACTCTTCATTACTGTTTTCTGCATGGATGCTAAATCTCATAGTCACATATACCTGCTTGTCTTAACTAGGAGACATGCACATTGTTCATATTCGTTTAACCTAAGACAACTTTTAAACTCAGGATGCTAATCATGAATCAGATTTCTGCACTGTTTCTCACAGAGTCCTGAATCCCTGTCAGAGTTTTGCAATTCAAGGCAGGATTTCTCTGTGCTAGGTAGTAACTCAAGAAGCGGCAGCAAGCACAGCTTCCAGACAGTCCTTTCATGTTGATCCTTAAGCACTTCCTCAGATGAATACTGGCAACCATTTTGTTTCCGTAGTTTCATGTCACCACAAACCCTTATTTGCTAGACAGAAGTACTTTGTGCAGAAAGCAATGGTTAGCCTGTGAAGAAGCTAACTGAAGCTTTGGGAATGCAGGTGTGCTTCTCAAAATGCCCCTCTCTAGGCCCTATAAACCGTTTACAACATGACTTTTGTGGAATATAGCTAAATGACCTAGAATTCTTTTCAAAAACTAGCATACGATCATTAATAAAAGGTCAGAATTTGATGCTCAAAGTGTAGTAGATTTCTGCTGAAATTAAAACCTAGTCACTTAAACACTAATTTGCTTTCAAATATGAATCACGGCATCAGATGGGCATTTCAGCTTTCTCTTCCATATGTTAAGTCTCAAAATAAGTATTTGCATTTTCAAATTGTGATAAAATCAAAAAAAGCTCTTAACACAGAATTGAAGTACAGATCTTGATCCAGGTTTTTCATATCCCCATATTACGGAGAGGTAAGATCTGGGTTTCAGTTTGCAGAGCAATTTAATTACACAGTAGTATCTAGTTCTCCTCCTTCCAAGAAAATAACCCACCCATTTTCAAATTTATTCCTTTTACCTGCCTACTGAAGGCAGTATTTTGGTATTCTATACACTACTTCAACTACTTCACCTTAGATGTTTCATCAAGATTTGATGGAGAGTTGGTTACTGAGCCAGACAGTGAGCTAGGAACAGCGTTCGGTGAATGTCACATGCTGTAGAATATTTTTTAATTTCTGTTTTCATGTTGCTTTCTTTTTAATTCTATTACCAAATGGTAAAGTTGTGCACAGAGGCTGACTGTGGGACTTGTATTTGCAAATACATATTTATATGCAAAGGAAAATATATTATAAAGGCAATAGACAGTTTTCAGGTCACTTTAGCTTGGATATGCCTAGAAACAAGTATTTCCTTTTATTAGTGCTAAAGCTAACTGATGAAGAAAACTTCGTTTTAACTGGATCCTTGATACCAGTTTTCTTAGAAGTTTGATATACTCAGTGCCCACGGGGCTGTAATAAACGGTAAATTTAGAAATGGCTAAAACATTTCAGGAAGCTGAATGAATGGCTGTTGACAAAGCACTTGCACAGATTTGCACAATTCTGTTGTAGCTGAAAGCACTTAAACTGCAAGGAGAGCGATGAAGTCCATTAAAAACTTCAAACTGACTTAATCTGAAGCAAATATTGATACTAAATGACATTAGTGAGAGTCCACATGGAAGAAGGGACAAAAGTGAAGGAAATGGATTTAATATTTTCTACTTGCTGTCACCTTGCAAATCGGAAGGGTGACTAAGTTCTCAAGGAGAAAGCTGTAATTTTCATCACATGGCGAACTAGGAGGAGCACAGATGAGTACCCCACTGCCTGCTCCTAGCTCTTTTTTCAGCCAAACGACCTCCTCAGCCTGCTTTATTGACACACTATGCTTGCAAGACTTGCACCTCCATGGGCATCAGTTTACCCACAGGGGGAAGGGAGGCATGTCCTCATGGGATAGGGTCAGCTTTGGCACACATCATAGCTGCATAATAGCTCCAGCAATGGGCAATCTGTCATTGCTCATACAGTCAAAGAGAACAACAAACTTGCCCCATACACTTGTTTTATATATATTCAGTGAAACCTTCATATTAAAACTGTATAATCCTTGTAAATTTTCCTGCTTCTTGGATGAAGATGACCATGTTGGAATTGTTACAACAGGTTGCTGGAGACACTAAGACCTTGTCATTGTTTTCCAAGCAATCCAAAGGACTTCCAAAACGTGTTTTCTGTTTTCAATAGAAGAGCATGGAAAAAATTAAAGAGAATATTAAACTTTTCATTTTAGCCTGGTAAGCCAAGACCAGAATGGTGTTCAACAGTGTGACACTTGCGAAAACAGAGGAATGCTGCTGAGTGGACCAGTCAAAGACACTGCTAAAACAAAATATTATGAATCTTTTACCTTTCTGAAATGGAGCATTGATTTGGAATTTCTTCTTTAACTATGAGCAGAAAGCACTGTGATTGATTTCTTTTGTGATGAGTATTGAGTTTTATTGATCAAAGGACATAGATGGAGAAAAGAAAGTCAATTTTATCTGAAAATAAGTTTACTAAAGTTGCACAAAATTCATCACAAATCACAAATTCAGCAGAAATATGATTTTTGGTTCACTGAAACTATATGCAAAACTGAGTAAACAATATTGCCTAGTTTGAGTTGAAAAAAATATGGGTAAACAGAAGATTTTGACCTTTTGTTTTAAAATGGTATTTTTTCTTCACCATTTGCTTAAAGATAATGATAATAAGCCACGCTCTCCCTGCCCCGCAAAAAGAGAAAACAGGAAAAAAAGCTTTCATCATTCTGCAACAATGGGTTAGAGCTGTTGCGATGGTTTCTTCTTTATTCTCAAGTCAACATCAAATATTTTTAAGCATTACTTTCTAAGGAGTGTGAATTACATAATCTGATTTTTTGTGTGCCAACATTTAGAATAAAATCACATATGGCTGCACATAACACATTTTAGTACACTAAAAAAGGGAAAGAATTTGAAAATTACTTGCCTGTATTTCAGGGGATCGGGGAAGGATACTAGATATCACTGTCTAGTGGAAACTGGACCCCAGATCTCATGCCTCTGTAACAGGGAAGACAAAGAGCTTGGATGAAGATTTACCTTTGAATCCTTTGTCTGGTGCCCTTTTCAACTGGCCTGGGGATATGGCTCTCATTCCCTAACAGCTTCATCTCTGCTGATAGTCTGTCTCAGAAGAAAGATTGAAAGGAATGGTTCTCTAAGGGAGACACAGGCACAACTCAGTTTCCATTACCTCTGCCTGGCCTGTTACAACAGAAACTCTTTCCACATTTCCAGTCTTTACTTTTACCAAAAGCTCCATCCTTCAGAAGTGTGGCTTGCGCTACAGCACATGCCAAGGAATTTTCTGAAATCCCGTATTTCAACACCTCTGCTGGAAAGCCAACGTAAAGGAAGAATCAGACTAGACAAGCATTTCACCAGGAAACCTGCAGTCAAGCAAAGGAGCTAACAGACTAGGTATGGCACAACAGGAATGCAAGCATATCCAGAGCTGTTAATTTTCACTCCTGTTTCTGGTATTCACACTGGTGGATGACTCATTTCAGCCATTCTTGATGCTTTCCATCAAGCACTGACCAGGAATAAGAAGTACCATCTTCTGGCAGGCACCCCTGGAGAAGCAGAAGTGAAAATCCCAGAGTCTTTCTATTCAAAGAATTAAAACTTAGATCAGGGTTTTTAATAAGTTATTTCTGATTTAGGGTGACTCAATCTTTGGACAACAAATGTAGGCAGCTGACTAGTATCAGTCATGTATGTAGAGTTCAGAAACAAATATTTGATTGAAAATGGAAGTCCTGACTAAAGCATTGTCCTAAAACCAGTAACGAACTGCCTCAAGTAACTTTGAAAAATTCCCCCCACTACTGAGTCACAGGCACTCTATTTTTTTCCTCTTTAATTTGTTGTGAAGATTGAAAGAAGCCTTCTTAGTACTGCCATGACAGTGCATTCAAATCAGTTGTCAACAATGCCACTCTCATTCTGAAGTAAATTTGCATGCTATTTGTAGTTGCTCTACACAGAACAATTTTAAAACTCTAATCTGTGCTTCTCTATTCCCAGGAAAAAAGAACATATTTCTCAGATAAAAACAAAACAAGCAAAGCAAAAACCTCTGGAATATATTTGCTTTTGAAATGTAAATCTCTGAGAGGGGTAGTAAATTCAAGTGTTCAAGGATATTTTCAGCTGAGTACTTTTTAATTACACAAATAATGTTCTTTGCCATTTCCATACAGAGAGAGGTCATATTTCGCAATGAATAATCAAGAAATTTGTTGTGGATTGGCCAATTCAAATTAGCTGTTGTCCACAAACCCATGCAAATTTATAGAATGAGTAAGATTGAAACCTCAGGCATGTTTGGCAATTCCCAATTAAATGTATCAAGAGAATACATTTCCATTAATATTTTGATCCTAATGAAGTAAAATTTTCTTAACAGAAGAGCACTTAATCAGAAATGTTTAAGACAGTCCTACAAAAACATTTCATCCAACAGTTTCTTAGGATCACAGAATATATTCTTTTTTAAACCAAACCAGAACAGTTTTATTACAGGCTTTAAAATCTTTAAAAGAATTTATTAGGGAATAAAGAAAATCTTGAGGAATAAATGAGCAGCTTGACTTTTTAACAGAAGAATAGGTCTGAAAAGCAGCAGAAGGGACACTGAAGAAAAGAGAAAAGACTGTTCCACAGCAGAAGAGAAATTGTTCCATGATAAGTTTAGTTCTATTTGCTGTGCTTTTAACCCAAAATAAATGAATTTAGAGTAACCTGCAACAGTAAATAATTGAAACTGCATTCTATAGCTGACTGACACAGCTGTGTCAGAAACACGCCTTATTAATACAGTATTCTGATGTTTGCAACACTTTACGAAAAGATACAGAACTATCATTTATTTTCCCTTTTTCTGGGGAAATGGATTTGTGCTTTTTTAAAAAAGTGAGAAAAGCTATTTTACTTAGAATGGTGGAAGACAGTATTTTTATGCCATCTGTAACATTTAGCATAGGATGAAAAAGTTTGTGTTTCTAGCAGTGAGAATTGCCATAAAAACATAGAAAAACTTCTATAGTGATTGATAGATTTTTAGGAGGAGTGTTTACTTTAATGACTGTCACAATAATTCTTCAAAGCAAAAGTACAGACAGGGAATGAGATTAAATAGAAATGCCAGAAGAGGGACAAATTGTAAGAAAACATTTTCTCCCAGTAATATCACTAAGTTAGTATATTTTAGTGAGGTATTTT
Organism: Burhinus bistriatus; assembly: GCA_013397275.1. NCBI lineage: Eukaryota > Metazoa > Chordata > Aves > Charadriiformes > Burhinidae > Burhinus > Burhinus bistriatus. Next base: position 325,283 of record VYXH01011223.1, on the reverse strand, counting down.
AATACTGCCAGGAGCCGATATTTTTTAAATGATATAGAAGCTTTGAAATGTCATATAAGGACTGATTTAACTGATTTACAGATCTAAAATCTTATGCTAGGAGAACTAGTTATTACTGGAATCTAAAAGAATTGTGAAAGAACTCAAACTATATTTTTTCAAGAAAGAGAGATGTATTATGGTTAGCAGCGTATTTTCAGCACACGCTGAAGTAATTAAACGACATCTTCTGTCTTGAATTCACATTTATTTGTGTTTTGCTCTTTCTTTTACTATGAAACTATGAGACTTAATATACTAAGGAAATTACCATAATCATATTTTGTTTTGTCCCGGTTGACATGTATTTAACTTGTAGACTGATTCCTCAATCCCTACTCCATTATTAACCATTATTTGTACTATTACAAAATCAAGGAGACTTTGTCACAGATCAGAAACCCCTTGTGTTTAGCAAACTAAAAACATGGAAAGGAAAATATGTCCATGCAAGCAAACGTGTTAAGCGTGCGACAAGAGAAACAGTTTAATGCAGAGGGACCATAAAGTAAAAGGAAGAAGAACTCCAGCGTAATAGCCAGTGGTCTCAACAGCCTGACCACTGCCGAGGTCAGTAAAACAATCACATAAAAAGTGGATTTGTAGAGGAACAGCAAAGCAGGTATTCACCAGGGGCTACTCCCAAGGAGGATAGATGGTCCAGGAAACAGATTGAAGGCTTTTTCCCAACATTATTCAAATACTTCCCATTATTCAAATACACCAGCATTATTTAGAAGCAGAAAGAGAGGCTGACTAACTGATAATACCTGAGAGATTAGAGTGTCTGTCTCTCTGACTGTTAGCACAGCACAGGCTGGAAGAGCCTCAAAAGTGAATGAAAACAGACTGTGAGACTGGGGAGGTTGGACTCCCAGAAGGATACAGGAGCAGGGCTGATGCCCCTGAAGATGGTGGAAGACCTATTCATAAAAAGAGGCAATGAGAAGGCATTGGAAAGATTATACAAGTCAGCCTAACTTCAATATCCAAAAAGATACTGGAGTGTGATACTAGACAAACAATTTATAGCTACCGAGTCAGTAATACACTGATAAGAAACCATCTACATGAGTATGTCAAGAAGAAATCATATCAAGTCAATCTGAATTCATGCCAGGTTATCTAGCAGTTGAGACTGCTGTTGGTGTGACATAGCTTGACTTGAATATGACTTTTCTAACACAGTGCCCCACAACATTCTCCCAGGCAAAGGTGGGAAACATGGTCCAGATGACAGCACTGTAAGATGGATGCAGACCTAGTTGAAAAATAAGATTCAAGGATTTGATACAAATGGTTTCCTGTCAACAAAGCGAGACATAGCAGTATTGCAGGGCTCGCTCCAGAGCCTAGTATTATCTCACTTTTTTTATTACAAACTCTCCTCACCAGTGTGTGAGGTTATGCATGGGATGTCCTCTTTTGAGCACAGCTTTTTAATAAAGATGGAGACAAATTAATGTTCAGAGGAGAGCAACATAAAAACTTGAGTTTTAGAAAGTTGTCTCATGAGACATGGTGAAAGAATAAGATGTATAGATCTAGGAAAGGAAAGATTCAGCAGCATTTAAAAATATAAAAAAGAGTTTAGTTTTCTGTTGTCCACCAGTGACAGGATGAAAGGCAATCTGCTTAGCATTCCACAGGGAAGATCTGGTTGCACATCACAAAAGGCACTCCAGCTGCACATTTACGAAGCACTAATAGGTACCCTGACACCTTTATGGAAAATCATTTACTATTCTGCAGCAACAGGAAGAGGAGTGCATGATGACGGTTTAGTATCTGAGAAGCAAATTGGTCACAGACTACCTAAGAGGCATTGCTTTGTGGCTGGATGGGAATGCTCACCACTCACAGATGCCACGAAGGATGCCTTCACGACCAAGGCAAAAACCTAAAAGTGATGTCACACTGGAATTAGACATTAGACCACAAGAAATGGCCTACGGAGTCACAATGATGGTCCATCTAGCTCAACTGTTTGGTCTGCTCTTCATTTCTTTCTCCTTCCTATCCAGTGTCCACAGTGAAGTGGAAGGAAGTTTAGAGCAGATCTTCTCATCCCTGCCTGTCCATTCCCTATAGTGTCTGTTTATCAACCTGCTGTCCATGAATTTATCTAATCCCTTTTTGAAAACCTGCCAATACTGTCTGCTCTTTATGACCTCCTGTGGTAACAGCAAACTTCCACTAGTTCACTACTTGCTTTTATCTGTTTTAAACTACTGCTCGTTATTTCCAGTCTTCTGGGACTTGGTGAATAAGAGTTTGCCATGCATTCATCTTATTAATCACCTTCACAATTTTGTAAACCATGAGCATATCCCCACAGCTTTCTCCTCGCCAAACTGAAGACTTCCAGTCACCTACGCTTCTCTACAAAAGGTGGCTACTTCAGCCATTTAGGTCTTAGATTACCTTCTGCTGTTTAATGGATTTAATGACAGGCAGGATAGCAACACAGCCTACCATTTCAGGTTTCACATTTACCATGTAACTCTGTACTTCAGGTAAAACCTGATAGGAAAAATGGTGCCAAAGCCACACCCATAATGTCAATGAATGCAAATGTGTCTGCTACTCTGTTAAACCATGCTATTGCCTTGTAACTGCATGTCAGAGGAACACTTCATATAATCCATTCCAATGCTGTCACCATTGTGGCTGACTGCTGAAAGTAATTTGCTTTTGGCCTTTTGTTTACAATACCAGTTGGGCCATCTTCCTAAAGAACAAACTGCCATTTTTGTCCTGCCACTAAGACATGATAGGAGAGGTCATTGCAGTATTATAATCAAATACAGAATTACACCTGGACAACGGGGATGAAGCTAACAGGGCAACACAACAGCCCTCCCCCATCAGCACTTTGGGTTCAGACAGGGAAAGGAGTGAAATGAAATGGCTGAGTAACTCTTCTCCTGCATTCCCTGAACATTTAATGTGGTTCTGTTTACAACTTCTGTTTTCATTGTAGTTTTACACTCAGCTTCATACACTACATATTTTCAGTTCTTTGGTAAGCAGTTCTGGTGTTACATGAAAGGTGCCTGCCTCAGTACACAAGGGGATGAGACACCAGCATACACTTATCTTAAAACTTGGGAGAGACTTCTTGCTTAGTGAAAAGCAGATCCCAAAACCTGATATGAGACAAAAGCACTAGAGAGGAATAAGCAACTGCATTAGACAACGTCTCACAAAATTACTGAAATATTCACTCTGCTAAACAAAGGGTCTGACAGTGAAAAGAGATATCCTTAGAATAATGTATTGGGATAACGTTGACCACCCCTGGGAAAGGAAAAATTCACCTAGAAGTTTAAAGTATCAGCTCTAACAGTTTACTAAGAAAAAGGTAAATAGTAAGTGGATGTTTATGCATCATTATGGTTATGGAGTGTCCCATGAAATCATGGATCTATAGCAACAGGTAGCTCAGACGACTTGACAGAGCTCTGACTTTCCTGACTAGCATCATGGTCAGCTCCATCTCACATGTTGGGGGAGACTGCGCTGCTGTGCAAGTCCCTGCCAGGAGCAGGCGTTTAGCCTACAAGTGGTGGTATATATTTTCTTTCTATCCCATATTGTGATGACAACCGTAGGAGGAAAACTTTGTGATGGCCGAATGCACAGCCATGACATCATCTTTTATTTATCTTTGTGGTCCCTTGGTAAAGGACAGATGAATACAACAGACTGTGAGACTGTCCCTTAGCAGCAGTAGCAGCTTATACATGACATTAAAAGTCTACCAGAATATCAAGTTTCCACCTGTGAAAATCATTAAATTGAATGCAATTAACTAACTCCATTGTACTTACGATAATCTAGTTCATACATGTGGCAGGTTTACTCCTAATTTACAGGACTGCCTCTTCAAAGTATCTGAAATATTTTTTTTTTTTAAATTTCCAATGACACAAGTGTGTCATGATATTCAGTGATTTTGTGCCAGTTCCTAAGGGCTGAAAGCATTTGAATCCTGTCCTCATGGTGAAACACCTACAACTGTGAAGATGAGTAAGCGAGCAAAGGACTCAAATGGACTGACAAGGATTAAACCATGAAGTCTTACAGTTCTAAAATAAATGGGAAGTAATCTTCTGTCTTCAGAGGTGGCAGACAATTATTAAGTAAGTTCTACAGTTCTGTGGATGTTTTAGAAGCCCAGATGTTATGCACAGTATCTAGGCTAAAATAAACCAGGTGAACAATACAATGTTTGCAACTAACTAGCATATAAAGGCAGATTTTATTTAATGTTAAAAAATTCTCCGTGATCAGGCATTAAGGAATGTCTAACACCACAAGATTACAGAGAAAATCAATGAAACGTTTTTCATTCTACTATTAATTCAAAGAAAGAAAAATATTGTTCTTCCTGGCATAAGGTACTTAAATAATGAATTTTTTAAAAGGTGAGGGGCAGGCAGGTGCAAGGTTTTAAACAGTATCACAGCTCTAAGCTTAAGTATCATTAATTGCAGCAACATTAAATTGGCAGTTGTGTCCACAAAACCAGAAGCTGTAACAATTATTAGCAATTATTTCATCCAACAACATTTAGGAAGGATGAAATACAGAAAGACAATCTGCTGTTCTGCTGTCCTAATGTTCTGTGTGCATTATTTTTACTGACGTTTTATGGAATTTCATAATGATAAAATGTTTAGCTTTGCAAGCAGACACAACTATTACAAAACAATTTTTGTTTTAGCTTTAGACTTAGCACTTCACATCTTTCATCAATCTTCACATAACTGTATTTTAGTCACCATGAATATCCCTTGAGTAATGTTTATCTATAACCTATAACACTGACGGAAAGACACCAGTTGTAAAACCAAATACCAAATAATAAACAAACATTATACATTTACAAGGATAGGTGAACATTTGTCAGATTTCATGGTTTCCAGAGTCCTGTCTGGCAGAGGCTTTTATTCTGTGGGAACTGGTCTAAATGCTCTCTTTATCTAATCATGTCTTACCCAGTAAGGGTTGTATATGAAGAGTCTTGTCGTCTTCTTTTTCATCAATGAAAACTGGCAATTTAGAAATATATCTGTCATTCGCTGAGACCTGTAAATACATTTCCACGCTCAAGTTCATAAAAATGCACTAACAGGAAAAAAACGTTGAAGCAGTAGGAAAGGTAAACCATAAGCAGATGTCAGGCACTAGGGTCCTCATCCAGAGTTCATCCAAGACAGCTGGAAAACCTCCTCTGGGTTTGACTCTGGTGTTTACAAGCACACACTCTGTCTCCACTGTTGCTTATACTGGGTAAAAAGAACTGGACAATAAGGGAAGAGTCAGAAAAGGAGTTAGCTACCCAAATCAGGATCCAGTTGGAATTTAGCTTTTTTTTTTTTTTTTTTTTTTGCTAAACTTAGCAACCAAAAANCACTATGACTCTAATGGTTCAAATCCCAAGGAGGGAAAGAAAACAGAACCTCAGCTTTCTAGACTTGCACATTGTATTTTGTTTTTTTTTTTTTTTTTTTTTTTTGGCACAACTGCAGACCTAAAAAAATGCATTTCCTAGAAGTACCTAAACTTCACGTTCTTACGTGCTTTACAAGTTCCCACATACCCAGAACTGTTGGCCTGTGCCTCCCCTGACTATCTAACTCTTGATACACTTGAGCAACTTGGTGCCTATCTCAGGCCTAAGCCAAATCAACATTCAAAAAATACCAATGCCTCTGTCAGAATCCACTGTGGCTGTATCTATCTGTATTTGTAATTAAAACAGCACCAGGGTATGCTGCAAGCACTGGTTTGCAACCATCCTTCCTCTTACCTGTTTCAAGGTATCCTGCTATGATTCTGACCCATGTCAACTAACACTATCTTTGAGTCTGTCTTGGTGCAGACGACAGCGGACAGTTTGGGCCCAAAGCCGGTTTTGATAGGCAGTTCAGGAATAACTATGCAGTTTTACAGGTAACAGAAATAGGAAAAACAAGTTCAATTTCCTCTTTTTTTTCCTGGGGAAACCTAAACACATACTTTCTTAGTTTGTAGACTGTTCTGGACTGGCATACTCTGTATTCTTCCTACAGGAATATGCCACTGTGTGGAAGATTTAGTAGTAAGGTCACCTACTTGGCTATTCCAGAATCCTAGATAATTCCTACAGTTTATATAGACTGCCCGAAAGAGTAAAACAGAAAATGTGCACAAACTAAAATCCATAACTTGGTTTTATTGCCCCCAAGTTGGATGCGTGAACGCTCACCTTCGATGCTTGTGTTCTTCTCTGTATGGAAGTCCAGCCTCAACATCAGACCAGGAGTGCACCTTTATCACCATCACCACAGAGCTTACCAAATGGGGGATATGACACTGCATTGCGATACTGCAGCCACAAGTCTTTACAAGAAGAGGCCAGTAAAAAGCCTGGATCCTTTCCAATGCAGTCATCACACATAAACAGAGGAATTCTCAACATTTTAAGGGGTGTTAGCCCTGATCAGTTCTTGGATGGGGGAGAGGAAAAAAAACCTGAGTGGACATCTACGTATAAAGAAAGCATCCCAGCTGCAGATCCCCACTGGGAAGCAGTGCCTGCTTGCACATTCTCTGCTCACTGACTGAGCCTACCCCTACAGTAGAGTGGCAAGAAGGCTGACTCTTCTTCTCACGATGTTGTTTTAAGCATAACTTTTCATTATCAAGGTTTTCCACACTGTCTCTAGTATCCAAGTTAGAACTTCATGGCCTGGATGAGAGGACAGTTAGATTGGCAAAAAAACTGCTTGGATGGTCTGGCTCAGAGGTTAGCAGCTAATGGGTCATACGCTACCTGGATGCCTGTAACAAGTAGACTACTGCACAGCTCTGTACCGGGACCTGTCCTGTTCAACATCTTTATCAATGACCTGGAGGAGGTGATGGAATGCACTCCCATCCAACTTGCAGATGAAACCAAATTGGGAGGAACAGACTTGAGGGCAGGTCTGTCATTCAGAGTGACCTAGACAGGCTGCAGAAACAGGCTGACAGGAACATTATGAAATTTGACAATAATCTATGCAAAGTCCTGCACCTGGGGGTCTTGACAGACAGCAAGCTGAACATGAGCCAGCAGCATGTTCTGGCAGCAAAGACAGCCAACAGGATCCTGGGCTGTATGAAGAACAGACAGAAGATCCACGGAAGTGATTATCACTCTTTACTTGGCACTTGTTCGATCACATCTGGAATACTGCATACAATTTTAGGTTCCCAACAAAAAAGAGGTGTTTATGAACTGAGGTGAGTTCAGCAGAGAGCCACCAAGATGGTGGGAGGACAAGAGACAAGGAACATAAATCAAAACAAGAGAGCTTCTGACAGGATATGAGAAAAACTTTTTCACCATGAGGACAGTCAAACATTGGAGCAGGTTGCCCAGAGAGGTTGTACAGTCTCCATCCTTGCAGATTTTCAAGACTCAACTGAAAAAAGCCCCGAGCAACCTGGTTTGATCTCCTAGCTGACACTACATCAAGTAAAATGTTAGACTGGAGACCTCCTGAGGTCTCCAACCTCAGCTAGGCTGTGGTTCTGTGGTTCTATGACTCTTGATTGCTTTAAAGCTAAAGTTTTACAATATAATTTTGCAGGCTTTACTGAAATAATTCAACATTCTTCTGGTTTCTTTTGGGTCATGCAGTTTGAATTAGAATCACCTTATTGTTCTAAGACTCAGCTGAATTGTTCATCTTCACAAAGAGGACTGGAAGTGCTAATGAAGTTCGTGCATTATAAATTGTCAGTTTGGATATCTCAGCCGTCACAGTCATGTTGAAATAAATTATATGCATTATTAAAGGGTGAATATCATCACACCCATGTTATAACTAAGGAAGTCTCCAAAGAGAAGACTTAATTTTCTCATTTTCCTGAAGAAAATGAGCTGTATTCCCATACCACAAAACATGAATTTTAAACCACTAACCGAATTTATCAAACTTAGACACTTAAAGAGTGGTTTGAAAGAACTTATTAATGTGTTCTTCAGAATTCTGGCATATTTTTAAGGTAGTAAAACCTGCTAATATTAGCAGATGTATTTATGTAGACCATTTATGTCACCGAAAAATCAACATCTAGGGAATAAAAAGACAAGTCTTTTCCCAATGCAAATCTGACAGACATCATGACATCTAGGCAATAAAAATTTTTTTTTGAAGTTTTTTGTTACTGAATTCAAGGTGAAAACAACCATTGTTGGCCACGTGAACAGAATCGTATCCGCAGTTATCACTTTCTTAACTGTGATGTTACTTATATTACTTGCCTATTGGAAAAGAAGCAGATCCATCAATACAAAATAGCTTCTCCACAACTTTGCAATGAGGCAGCTCATTCAACCAGCATTACAACCACACAGGTGTCCAATAAAAGTATCAAATGCAAAAGTGTCAACAGAAGAGTCTGCATTAGTCTTGTCTGTGGTGAAAAAAGAACTGTCCTCATGGCTTGTTCAGCTGAAGACTGCAGGGTGTGTGCTCTGGATCTTGTTTGCAGAGTGCTCTTGAGTTGTGTGTTGCAAGTAGAAACAAGACCTTACAGGTAAAAGATTTAAAAAAAAAAAAAAAATCACACTGTGTGAACACAGCAAGCAAGCAGTTAATTGTCAGGTCTAAATGAGGGAGCCAGGCTGTCCTACACAAAATGTTTAAAACAGCATGCAGACATTGAACACAGGAGCCCCTTAAGGAGGGCAGTAGAGAGACATGTTTGACATTTGTTCTTTTCTTTAAAAGACAGAGACCGGGAAGAAAAGATAAGGTCAGCTAAGGTAGCAGCAGATGAGACCAAATAATTGCAGATGGTTGAATGCAGAAGCTGCAGGATGTACTTTACCATCAAGTGGGTACTTGATAGGAGCTATTTACGTATGAAGTGTTGCCTGAGAGAACCCACAGGAAAAAAAATGCCTGAGTGCTAGAGATACAGCTGGAAATCATGATGGAATTCAGGCAAGATCTGAGGATAGAATGAAGGCAGGAAGGTGGTTCAGCAAAGAAGAGTACCTGAAGAGCATGGCTGAACACTATCATGAGGAAGAAGAGACAGGCATTGAGAAAGGAATAAACAACAATAAAAACTTCCAGAATCGGTTTGTTGCTCCAGAAGACAAAGATAAGAAAAAGGAAGAAACAGACGATGGATGACAAGGGGGTGGAAAAGCTAGTGTGCCAAGAAGAGCAGACAGGGATACTGGGAGACTAGAAAAATAGTTGGGAAAAGGATTGAGGAGGAGAATTGGGAAAAAAAGAAGAAACGGGAAAGAGGAGCAGAGATCCACACCAACAGCACAAAAATGCAGTTTAGGGACTCACTGGCCAAATCTGCGTTAGCATTTCATTTTAAAGAAGTAAAACACTTCTGAAACAAATCCATTGAATGCTTCCACTTAGTACATGCCAGTTTTATTGGTGGAACTGCTTGGTCTTCTCCTTTAGGAGAGAGCTAAACCAGAAGTTGTGCTCTAAATGTAAATGAAAGGTGTGCCTGCCCCTGAAGAGGATCTAAAGGTCCAACTCAAATAGTGGGCTGCACTCTCAGAAAGTTCTACCCCACGTGCATGACATCAAAAAGCTTTTAGACCATCAAGTGCTTCTGCCATAACCTGAGGTCCTTCAGGTGCTATAAAATGAAACAAATGCTGTATATCTGCTGCCATATTTATCAACTGTCAGCACCTGACTGAATCTCTAGCACTCCTTACTCCACCATATTCTCTAATCCTAGCTTAGAATCCTTATTTAACTTCCCTACATCAGTTGCTGTCCACCCACCCTTTCTGATCCCTTCATGGACAACCTTGATTTTTTTTCTCATCTTTTTCAGTCGGTCTTTATCTCTTTTGCAATAGCAAGGTGCAAAATTTCAGAAGATCCAGCAAGGTGCAAATTATGCTGTGCCACGAAAGAGCTGAAAGTTTCTCCAGTAGCAGGCTAAGCACTGGGAGTCTCAGAAGATTGCATCGATTGATGCATGAAGAGGACTGATGAGCACAACAACCTGAAATCTGAAAGGATGAAAATCATTCTTGAACAGCAAGGGCAACAACCACTCTTTGGGGGCAGCATGGCAGAAGCGTCCCTGTTCTGCGGAGCACGAATAGGTCTCCTGGTGAGAATTACCATTGACTCTGTTGCCCAACTGGACTTCTGTGCTCTGGGATACAGGACAATATAGCTGTGAGCACACTCCTCACTGCCACTCTGGGATTCTGCCCATGGACCCCCACAGAAGATCACTACAAAGGCACAGACAGGAGTACCTCTCTGGCTCGCTTTCAGTGCTTTTGCCTCAGCAAATTTCTGTGTCAGTGCTCCACAGTCCAATCCGGGTCAGTATACTGTTTTTCTGTGCAGGTCATTATAGTGGAATGGGAATTACATGAGGTTTCTGGCACTTGGATCATGATTGAGAAGAGATGATGTATGTTACAAAGACTGTTTTGCCTTTAAAAATAGTCTGTGGTTATGAGCATGGGTGAACTCCTCTACGTGACAGCTAGCTACAGCAGAAGCTCCCCTCCTAGTCCCAGCCTGTGCAAGTGCCTAGCTGTGTGCCAGTGACTGTCCAACTGTGCAGGCAGCATGCCATAATACAACCCTGCTACAGTCCCATACAGAGGCTTACGCTTCATGGCATTTTCCTCCCCTTCAACACGGTGCTTTATAGCCTGATGGTATGGGGGCAGTGTCAATACACAGAGTAACTGTGTGGATCCCATCCCTGCCTGACCAATGAGATAGAGATTTTTTTCTTTTACATGGTACAGAAGTTATATATGAGCTGCAGTAAAGTGACAAATTTCCCCTGCACCCTTCCCTACCCCTCCACATCTGATGCAATGAAAACTACTGTGACCAGTGCAGAGGGCGAGAAGTGCTTCTGCAGTTCTGTTCTTGAGGTCTCCTACCCCGTGGTGCATATCCTGTACTCGCTCCAGCATGAGTGACCAGGAGCTCGTTGGAAGGGCGTCAAGTACGGAACTCTTTCATTCCTGGCTTTGGAGGGTAGCCTTCAGATAAGGGATCAGGAATGGGTGGTGGGTCCTGCAGAAGGGAGGGGAAAGCCGTTCTCTGTCACTTTTGCTGACATGCCCTATAGTCTGATGGAGCCCTAATCCAGAGAATGACATATCGATCAGCACCCAGGGGTATGGGGATGGAGAAAACCTTGCCTACAGGCAGCAATACCAGATAGCAGGTTGCATGGTGGCCACGGAGGGCCAGCCCAGGCTGTTGCACAGAGTCCCTAAAGCACATGAGCTTGGCTGTTCCTCAGTTTGGACAGGTAGTCGGGGGTAGGAGTAGGGTCACCACAAACACCTGCAGGGACATCTCTGCTGTGCTCAGGCCCCATCTGCCACCCCAGGGGTCTTGGAGCAGCAGGAGGCTCTTGGCCCACTCTCAGTGCATGCTAAAAATCAACACAAGGGAGCAATATCCCTCTAGGAGCCCCCTTTAATTCTCACCAGTTAATGTCAACTCTCCACCCTGCTGCTCGCCACTTGCCGCCAGCCTTAAGGACCAAGTGTAGGAGCACAGGAGTCAGTTTTGGTCAAGGGACCAGGCTAATCCTAAACTGGAGTAACAACCCCACAATGTGCATAATGAAGATGTGACCAACATAAGCACCAACTATTCTGGTCTACTGATTTACTCCTGTTGTACCAAATTACTTGCTAAGACAGACACAGATAGCAGTACCAGAACTGACAGATCTCTCGCTGCAGTGGATGCAGGAAATGGAGGGATAGGTTTGTTCTATGTCAGAAGCAAAGATAAAAAATGGGGGCTTTTCAGAGAAATTAATAATTCCTATAGCTGCAAAATGTAGCCGGTAGGAAAAACAGCTATTACTGCTGTTCTTCATAACACATTAAAAAGAGACTATCCTAATCTGTTTGTTTAGACAGAAAACACTGATCTACACCTGTATTCTCTGGAAACATAAATCAGAATGAAAGTCTGTTATATGTCTGTTACATATACGTAGTTATACAGATATTCATCAGTTGTCCAGTTTCAGCAATCGTGTCAGGACTAGCTATAAATTATGGAAGATATTTTCCACAGACATGTTGGGAAGTGAACAAATCAATTTTTGTGCCAATATCAAGAAGAAATAAGGGGTATGTGGATGAAGGAAAGTGAGGGCTGGCAGAGCGCACTGAAATGCCAGCTGTAATTATAAAAAGAAAAAACAATTTTCACATGCATTTCAGAGTTTAGTCACAGAGCTAAGTGCATCTTTATTTTATGAGCTTCTCTATTATCAGTCTGTGCCATGAAATTAACAGTCAAATATGGGCCTTAGTCCTGACATAAATAACGTTCCCACAAACAGTACTAGGAGATTTGTCAGAAAAATGTGTTCAGAACTTGAACTCTAAAAATGAATACAGGGTTGGTGGGTCCCTAATTATAATATCTCATTTAGCTACCACAATAAGGCAACTGAAGCAGTACGAAGCAAAAAAGTCAGTTGCTGCCAGATGGCTTAGTCTTTGCAGCCGTTACTCACAGAAATAATATTTGCTCACACAAGAAGGCCTACAGCATTCACTGGAGTGTAACACAAGTATTAGAAGAATTCAAGTTTCATGATAAATCTTTCTAAAAACAAGTTGTGGCAGAGAATCAATGTATCTTTCCAAGCAAACAGTTTTTGGGGGTAAATTCCCTACTTTTCATTTAAGTCATCATGGACAAATTACTTGTTTCAGCAACTTTAAAAGTCCAGGATTAATTTAAGAGTCAGGAAAACTTTAAGTGTCCTTTTAAACTAAATAGCTAGCTTGCAATCTGTATTTGATGTAGTATTAGAATATGTTCTTCCAACTCATCTACAATAAAACTTCACTAAAACATAGGTGTTTAGTCAAATACTATTTTAACTATTGTCAAATGAGCTTTTATACTTTGTAAGCATTTTCCTGACATAAGTGAAAGTTGTTATTTGGCTTTATGCTGGAAGTGCTCAAACCTGATTTGAAGCCCACTGATATCAGCAGGAATCTTTTCTCTGACTTCAGTAGCTTTCAGATTACTCCTAGAAGGGATTTGGACCAGCTGGTATTTCTGTGGGAATAGTGGGACCAATCAACCCCCAAAAGCAATGAGAAAACTCTTGTTGATTTCACCAATTGTGGGTCAAAGCCCATAGCTCTGGACAGGGATCAAATCCTGCTAACAAAAGTCACCACAGCTGTCAGAAAGAGACTGTAGCTGACTGGCACTTCCCAGGTACGGCAGCAAGTTGGATTGCTGATTCCTCGGTTATTGGCTCAAGTCTTCAATTAGACCCGTATGTGCCATTCAGTCAGTTACATCCTTTAAATCTGAAGAGTTTTATTATTTTGAAACTATATTTTCTTAAAGTACCATACATTAAAATGAAAGAAAGAAAGGTGCAATGAAAAGTACAATCTCAGAACCATACATTCAGAAAACGAAAAGGGAAGCACAATGGAATTCAAGTTCCTATTGTCAGCAGTGGGGGAAGGCAGGTCATGCTCTTTTTTCTTCCACAGAAACTGGCAAAGTAACAGCTCCCCAGAAATATAACAGTGTCTGGCTATTTGGCTTCACAGTTGCCAAATACCCTATAAGGCATAACAGGAGAAGGAATGTGTCCTGTTCCCCTGTGGTACAATGGTCCAGTCTTTCACTAATGCAATTTACTTTCCACCTGGGAAGACAGTAGAAGGTCCTTCTCTACTACTTCCAAAAGAAGACTAGGAGAATCTGTTCATCCCAAGTTCTGCTTCTTTTTTCAATTTGTTCTGATCTATGCCAAGTAGCTCAGGCAGTTTTTGCAGGACAAGGCTCTGCAGTCCAACTAGTACTGTCCAGGAGTAGGATAAAGGTCCAGTGATCTATAGGCCTACTCTGACCCCAGGAAAGAAAGATCTGATTCTAGGTAGTGTATTTCCTGCATTTGATACCTATAAGAATTCCTGAGTTGAAAAAGGTTTTATAAATGGCCTGAGATTCCTGAGAAGATCATCTCTGAATACAATAATACTGACAATAATATAATAATATATGACCTGTTCTCCAGGAACAGAATTTTGGGATGAAAAGCCCAACTGAAAGTGTTTGTCTCATGCTCCTGCCATTTGCATGTACAGACAGCAGCTGTTGATGTGTCCTCTGAGCAGGGTTGCTTCAGATTCAGAGTTAGGCTGCTTCTGATGGCAAAGCAAGCAATTCATTATCATGAAGATCTGAATTGAGACCTCCTTGGTAAAATATAAGGCACAACTAACAGTTCAGATATTGTGTGAAGTACGTACTGAACATACTTTCAGAACATCTTCGTGAGGGGCTCATCTAACTTTCTAAGCACAGACAGAAATACTGAAGAATGGGATTCTTGACACATTGATCATTACTGTTCACTATATCCTACACTTTATTTTCAAAAGAAAAATTTCAGAGGCTTCTGATATTACCCATGAAACCACATTAATAATGGACATACAGAAATTCACCGCACCTCTATTGCACGGACACTTTCTGAGGTTCTGTTGTTGTTACTGATACCAAATAAACTAAAGCCAACTAGTAGAAGCAACTGTAATTAATTAAGAAAGCATACACTCATAGGAAGGCTTTATCATCTTATTTGTCCTAGAAAATTAATTATGTGTATTCAATGGAACTGTAACCACGGTGCTGTCATTCCATGAGCAGTAAAAGAAAACAGAGAAACCCTGGAGTGCAGCAGTTTTAGTAATTACAATTCGAGGCACATTTCCTTCTCATTATGTTTGGACATATAAACTACTGGGCAGTAAACTTCGGTTTTAGGCATGATGTCACATTCTTGCTTCCCTTTTATGGAAAACTATCCAATTCAGCATCAGTATAAAAGGAAAGAACAAATCCTATTCTCTTCAGTGAGATGTGAATATCAAAATGTAACTGAAGTATTACCTGCTGAATTCATACAAAAAAATGCAATTCATTAGACACAAGAATCTCTCTCAGTGCAGTTGAATAGCTGCATATCTGAAACAGGAATAGACAGGAAATGTGAAAAGTACCATTCCAAAGCTTGTTCAGCCCCATTGCCCATCAGGTATTTTATTTTCTTGTTTACAGTTGAATTTACAGCATAACATTACAGTTAGGCTGCAAACAGACATTCTGCAGCAGTACAATCAGAATTCAGCAGCATTGCATTTTGTCCTGATGCCTATATAATTGCTAGAGGAAGACATTTTATTTACACAGCTGTGATGTGTTTTATAAACAGGTTGATTCTGACTTTCTGAAAGTTCATGGAGAATTATTGTAAAGGAAAAAAAACAGAAGCAGATACAAGTTCCCATGTGTTTGACTTCTTGCCA
Organism: Burhinus bistriatus; assembly: GCA_013397275.1. Taxonomy (NCBI): domain Eukaryota; kingdom Metazoa; phylum Chordata; class Aves; order Charadriiformes; family Burhinidae; genus Burhinus; species Burhinus bistriatus. The sequence continues at coordinate 309,856 of VYXH01011223.1, read as the reverse complement.
CGTTTACAGATAGGACCACAAACTACTGCTTTTGTCTAGTTTCTCTGGAAAGGGGACAAAGCTTTTTAAGGACAAGCAGCCCTACAGGTTCCTATCTGAGCATGGCTGCACCAACCACTGCTTTATAGTCCCAGAGTAACATGACCAGTCTCAAAGCAGTATGACTGGTCCCCACTACTGGATTAATACAGTTTGTATGTTAAACATGACCTAGTACTTTATTTTAAAAAAATAAACAAAGTTCATTTGCAAAGCAGAGGCAGCTTCTCCATTGCTTTTATAATGGCACTGGTATGACAGATATTGCTGTCATCACTTCTGGTGTCAACACAGCTCCCAAGTGGAAAAGCAGGATTTTAATCTCAAGTAGCATTTGTTTTCCTCAGATAACCACATTCTTTATCCGAAATGCTCTCTCTTCATCATGCCTTATCAATAATGTTACATTAGACTTACCTCAAAACAGTTTATGCACAAACGATGATCTGATCTAACAAAATCCCCAGTCATATGTGTTTAGCATATCGCATCAGTGGAAAGTTTTACCTCGATCTGTTAGCTGAAGGTCTTTTGGACTGCTGAGTCACACATGATTAATTCTAACAATATTTTAATTTCCTTCATGATTAGGTAACTAATGATTTGAAATGAGATTGGGTGTTCTAAACTGAATCAGAATTAGTATTTTTTTTTCTTTGATGAATTAATTATAATTGATTTATGAAGTGGCACTCTCTAGAGGTCTGACTTCGCAGTGCTTACTGATGAGGCTAAATTCCCATTGAAACCAATGAGCAATTTTCCTCAATAAGCATTGAAGGATCTGCCCTTAAGACTTAGAAGGTATAACTAGTGCTAGCTTTTGAGCCACTCTTAGGACTACAATTGCAAACACTCCAGAGCTATAATCCTAAAAATACATTTTGCTAAGAACTACAGCAGAATTGCTGAGAAATGTGTATATGGAGTTATCCCAAGAGTTTTATATCTTTCCATGAATACAGTATTTTACTAGCAAAATAAATGCAGGAAACTTGAGTTGGAAGTATGTGGACAGTATAGTCCTAAAGTCTTCTCCGCCAAAACAACTGTGGATACCCTACGCAGATGCAATTCAGTTATCTCCATAACACCCATTCCTCTTAATCTTTTTGTCATGATTTCTCGATGAGCTCTCACAATCAATATTAAGAAGCTGGCTGCCTTTGATGGTTTAGGAAAGGATTCAAAGGCACACCAATGCAGTGTTTTGGTGTTTTCTTAATTATTTGTTTCCCATTACTAAATAAAGCTATTTGTTTTTTCTAGAGCAAATGGATAAATGCTATTTTTTGCAATAATATCATTAAATAAACTTCAGTTTTGTGCTTGCAATAAAATATTTCGTGACTTTTTCTTTTTTCTGTTTTTTTTTTTAATCAAGGTGTTGGCCTTTCAAGATCCTATTCTTTATAGACTTACTTATCAAGAAGTAAGTCTCTCAAAAAAGAACATGTTTTAGAACCATTTTGCTGAGATAATTCCATATTGCCTTTTAAAGCAATTTGACAAGTATTTTTGACAAAAAAGTTCCTAAACAAAAGTGGTTCCACTTTTAACACTCCAATTTAAGAACAACTTTAAAAGGCAGTTTATCAGATATTAGTACATCTTCCGTTTTGAACCAGCTGTTGTATTAAATCTGCACATGAGTTACAGCACCTGTCATCTTCTGATGTCATTAGGTTGCTATGTAAGGATTTGAATGCCCTTTTCTCCATTGGCATCAGCGGGTGTGGAATGAGCTATGCAGCCTCAGTCCTGTGAGAGCTGAGGTTCAGTAGACTAAGAATGACCTCTGATGACTGAACACAACCATGGTTTGAGTTTCAAAGCTTTAAGAGATTTCAGCTTTTGTAGGATTTTGCAGGGAGAGAAACAGGGTTTGCACTGACATTTCATAAAGGTATCCCAAGGAATTTTAGGAAAAAATGGATTACCTGCTAATTTTCTGCAAGAAGCGATTATTTCCGTAGTGACCTTGAAAACAAAAATAGGAAACAGAGGTATCTCCCTATTAAGCTGAAGTGGGAAAGCACCTGAAGCTGGAAAAGACTCATTTCCTGAACCATACATATTTTGTGTAAAATCAAGCTTCTTCTAGAAGCTTCTATGAAGAATGAACATTATTGCTGGTGTTCATTAAGTAACCAAGTATTTCTCCATTGTTTTCAGAAAAATATAGTTATAACTGTTCGTTTCTACAGAAACACTCATATATCACTTACTAGTACATGGCTGTGCAACCACTGCTAAAGTAATCACTTTACGACATTCCAGTCTTAAATCCAGCAGCATATTTAAAAGATATATTCTTATTGTCTCTGATAAAAGTAATCTGCTATCACATCAAAAATATAATCTGGAAAATCTCTGGAATATATCAGAAAACTGCAAAGATGAGTCCACAAAGGACTCAGTTTGGGTATGTTACTGTCATCCTTTTTGGAGCAGCGTAACTTCAGCCCACTCTCTGAAGATATGGAAGAATCCTTTATTGTATCCCTCTGGATGGTGCCGATTGATTGCTACCTTGCAGCAAGTGATGCAGACACCGAAAAAATCTTTTGTCTCTTTACTTGTGGAAAAAAGGGATTTATTTTTATGCTGTTCTCCCTAACGTATCAGCAGCTATCCCCAAATAAAACAGATTATCAAGAAGCAAAGGCTGGCTAAAGCAACCACTTCAAACTAGATTTTACTAGTCTTCCATGTTAAATTAGCAGCACCATCTTCTGTCTGAAGCCAGTAGCATTTGCACAAAGGAGTGCTGCTCAATAAGTACTGAGGGGTCTAGGAAAACACAAGTTCTCTAAGCTCAACCTGGAGTGCCTCCCCAGCCTCCCATCACGTCACCAAAGAATACAGGCAGAGTGTGAACCACAGCACTGAGGACACCAGAGTTCACCATTTCTACGTATGCTGAGATCTCCCAATATTTACTCAGAATGAATTAGGAACTCTAGTGGTAAGCTTGCTATCTCACTGCAGCTGAAGATTCACTCAGCTGAACTTATTTATCATCCAGTTCCTGACAGCAGCAGGACTTTGCTGGCTGGTTTCTACATGATAACATAAAGTCGTGCAGTCTACCGTAGCTGGTAAACGCCACTTGCCCAGAGCTGTTTGTCTTGCAAGTGCGACAATACTGTCCTGACTGTGACACAGGACTGAGCTGAGACCTCAGGAACCAGATGCAAAAACTACTACAGGGGACTGTAACGATTCACACTCTCTATAAACTAGACCACAAATCCAGCAGATGATGACACATCTTCCCATTAAAAAAAACCAACTTGTCCTAAGTATCTACGGCACACTGATGAATCTCGGACAAGCCCCTACTGATGGGAATGGCTGTTTTCTTGGCCAACACATCAGGCATTGAAGCAGGGATGGTCAAGACCAAGAATATAGACACAAGTTTAAAAATGGTGTAAAAATTACCACCTGGCACAGGGTGAGCTCTGCAAACACCCTCACCAGAAAGGCATTTAAGAAACTGAAGATGGTCTACTTAGATGCCATATAGATTGAGGAAGCTTGTTCCACACCTACAGTTTCTCCCTAAAAAACATTATTGTGCTTTCTGTTACAAGATGAAAGCAGGCCTCCATTATCTGGATGTCTTCTGTGCTTGGGTTTCATGTGATTTAGATATTATTCTTAGTTTTGACATTTAACATCTACAGTGTGAGTTGTGTTTTAATATTCCAGACATTCAGGGAATAGGTATCAGGTTCTCTAATCCGAATGTTAATTTGGTTTTCTGAAGAGCATTGGGATGCATTCTGATCAGCACTTCTGCATTAGTTTCTCAGCTGAGTTTTAATACCATATGTGAAGATGAAAGAGAAGATCAAATATAGAAATTACCAGCTGATTTAGAAGGTCAGTATTACAATTGGTAAGTTGTCTAAGATCAGATTTCCATTTTCAACCTTGCATTGGCCTGCAAAATCAGATCTCAGTCCAAGCGTGAACAATGCATATTCTCCCAGAAGACTCTGGTCTGTTTGTTGAGTGAAACTGGCTGAACAGTAGGATTTCTCATTTGTGAAAAAGTTTCGAGGGGAAGCAGGGAGGGTTGTTTGGTTTTACTCTGAATCAGACCAAAAATATTTTTTTTTAATTTCCCACGAACTGGAAACTGAGAGAATATTTCATTCTGACAATCCCAGCACGTGAAACTTCCTGCAGGAAATAACCTCACTGCACCCAGCAGCTGCTCGGTGAAATCGACATTCTCGGCACTTTCACGCTTGCTAATCGCCCACTGCGGTTCCCCCAGCAGCTGCAGGGGCTCCCCAGCCCTGCGCCCCGACAGCTGGCATGGCTCGCCAGCCCGGAGCCCTGCCTCCCCACTCCTCCCCACTGCTACACCCCAAATCCCCAGTTCCCACAGGTGTGCCCAGGGCTTTCAAGCTCCAGGCTATGGAGACTGGGCCTGCCAAGCCTTTTGGCTCTCGGCTCTAGAGGAGCAAGAGAGGGAGTCCTGAGGCATGTGGCTTTCTTAGGGCCTCAGCTCTCAGGAGCTCTGGTCCACCACTGCTGGGTCAGGCAATCCAGTGCATCTGAATAAAAGTTTATTTAACATAAATGTTTGCAGAGAAACATTTTTGATTCAGCAAAAAAGCATTAGTTCTCAGGTCTCTGGCATGCAGAGGTCCCACTGAGAACACAAAATAAGAGAAACTGTTGTGGCAGGCAGACCTCTTGCACAGTCTCTCTAACTTTTACCCTCTATCTCGTCGTGGTTTCATTTTCCCTAAAGGCAGATATCCATATGGACATGGAGAAGAGAAATGGATCCTCTTCATTACTGTTGCCTTAATGGTGAAATAGATTTCCACTAAAGGCAATGTATTTTCTGTGCAGGATTCCAGGCTATGATTTATTCCAGCATGAAAAAATCAGCCTATTCATTCTGCCTTTTATAAGGTAAGATAAAAACCCTATCAATGCAGCCCTTGATTTAGAATTGTAAAATGCTGTATTTTATGGGGTGTTTTTAAGCCTGTGAGTTTGGCTGTTAGCAAGGTGCACATAAAAAGATGGATTTACATATACACATTGTAAAACAGTACTAAAGTTGTTCAACAGTACAGCCTATAGAAACAGAAACTTATTAAGGAAATTTCTGAATGAGCACAACACAAAATGTAGCACGTTTGAGACCCCAAGATTACATTTATACAAGTAATTTAAATACATCCAAACTAAGGCATGCAATAACCAGCATACATACTAAAAACCGTCTTCTCTTCTAAAACAGGGTGTCCACATGGCAACTGCCTGTTGTGCACATTCCTGGCCCATGCCAGTTCCCAAGCTGCACCCAACCATCCTGGGGAGAGCTCTGTTGGCTGTGGCCAAGAGTGCGCCAGAGGCTGTTCCAACAGTTTTGAAGTATGACGACGTCGCGGTGCTCAGGAGCGTAGTCTGACATGTATCCACACTTAAAAAGTCTTGAAGGCTCTGAGTTACTTAATTGTCAGAACTGTATAAATATGGATCAAGTATGCAATATTTTAATTGTATCAGGAAGCCACTGAAGTGTAGTGTGTATAATCTGGGTGAGCTACTAATGAGGATAAGCCAAATGAAAGCCTTGCTTAAGTATGGCATGTTGACTAGGAACCTTAATTTCAGTCTTTCAAGATTCATCTGCCCTCTAAGGGCAATTACCCACAAAATACTAGATGCACATTAGAATGACAGCAGGTCATGAATTTGGCTTCAAGTTTTCCCATGGGAAAATCATTATTTCACCAAAGTGTTTTGATTTTCTGTTGGGAAATACGATTCCATTAGGGAAATCTAAATACCTTTTCTTGAGGGGACACATGGGGAAAAGAAATATCATGTTATTTCTGCTGATAAACTAAAAGGACACATTTCTTGTCTGATTGCTTTGACAATTTTCTGTAACTGCCTGAGCTGCTGTAGCCTCATGTGACCTGAGTTCACATTCCTCCTGCCTGTATTTCCCTCTATGAGCTAACACCAATCAACAAACCATCGAAAAATTTTATTTGGGAATATCAAAATGCTTTCCATCTGCCTACTGTTGACATTTCTTATTCAGGATCTTTTTGAACTTTTTGTTCCCTATAAACTTCTGGTTATATTCTAAATTAAGAAAATTTTCAACTATAGAAATTGACAGTTGAACAACTTTCTGACCCCGTTTTTCTTATTTGTCTGATGAAACCAAAAAAGGAAATTGACTTCTCCAAATTATGGATTCTATTACGACACTGTACATTGTTTAAAATTATGATTTCTATTACACCTATGACACTTCAGAAAAGTCAATGATACAGTTCATGTTTTCGGCACAAGTGATTTTTCTCTTTTGATAACATCAATACCAATATTAAATTATATCACCTATAATCAGTACAGAAGCTTCTGCAAAATCTTCCCCTATAATGCACAGATCATTAAGAGGGCAGAAAAGAAGGCATCAGAATGGACAAATGTGATCAAATTTTACTCACAGAACTTCCAAGAGTCTATTGAGTACATGGTCACAAGTCTCCTTTCAGCATAAGAAATAACTGTCAGACTTGATGTAACGAAATAAATTGTGTAAAGTGATAAAGCAAGTCAAGAAGACAATCTAAATCATGTTACTCTTAATCCCAACCAGATATGCTGGCATCCAGTATATTTACATATGTCCATGTAAGCACACAGAGGCTAAAGAGAAATTAACCAACTCTGTGCATTTAGCTAGTCATTAATGACAATTTCTAGGCTTTTCTTGGACCCTATGACATATGCAATTCATTAAAGTCTTTTTTTTTCTATGCAGTTTTACAAGGATACAAGCGCAAACCTGCACAAAAGCCTTTTTGTCTTATGTTGTCCATGAGCCATATATAAAAAGGCTGAAAGAAAAATCTTTCACCGTGATAAATTCATCAAGTTGTATTTTTTATAATTAAGATGTGTTAATTTCACTGACACCACTATGTACAACACAGATCTTTTGCCATGCCTGCAGACCCTTTCAGTATTCTTGTCAGAGCAACATACATAATTGCATAACAAAAACCATGACTATGATGAGGGACAGAAGCTTTACACTAGTAACACTCATTAGAGAAATCTGAGCCACAAGACCTCTTTTTACTCCAATATTACACTCAGTACAAAATGTCAAAGAGTTTGTAACACATTCCCTCAAGAATCTTTTTAAAATGAGGCTGTTAGACATTCTGCTTCTATTAATTTTGCCTTCCTGTTTTTTATCTTCACCTTATACATCTTTCTTTTCAACAATTCCTCCCTACAACAGCATTTTAGGAAACTATTGCCACATTTTGTTGATTCCATTTCAAAAAATTAGTTTGTAATAAATCACCCAGTCAAACTGGAATGTAAATGCTACTACATAGCAATCTCTGTCATAATCAAAATAAATTTAACCTGCAGAATTTGGTGAGAGGGAAAAATAATTCTTATTATCAAAGTGAAAATGAAGAATTCAGTCAAACTAGCAGGAAGTATAACTATAATCCTAAATGTGATGATTGCTTCTACAGACAGAACTGCTTCACCTAGACCATTGTTCCCCTGTAAGTCATCAATATTGGGCAAAAAAAACATAGTAATTTTTTCTATATAGCTGTTACACTAATGGCCAATATTATATCCCGACATTAAACACACTTACATAGTCCTGATCCGAAATCCTAAACTACTTATCCCTTAATTATTCTATCACATAATATTAACCCATGAGGAAGTTAAATTGTTTTAAGACTGAGTTTTGATACACAATCAAAAGGAAGTTACGGATAATATGAAATTTTTTCATTCTAATTTTACTGATTCTAAGCAGGGATATTGTCAAGCTCCCATTTCCCAGCTTGCATTAATAATAAAATCATACTTTTCAAGGCCAATGATGTCACATTTAAGTAGTACAGAAACATGATTAATGAAATAACTGTGTGGTAACATTTTCAGAAGAGAGTTCACTCAAAATCCAGATGTGACAACATTCACCACAACAACATTATTCTCTAAGATTTTTTTTTTTTTTTTTTTTGTGGTAAGAATTATCGTCAAAGTTATGCCCTTGCAAGTGTGAGGCACAGGTTACAAACAGGTTACAAAAAACACTGAAATGTTCTAAGTGCATCTTTATTTTGATTAAAACTGATCCTAAGAGGTCAATATGAATTTGATCTGTAATTAGATTGCAGTAACCAACAAATATTGTGGGTTTCTCATGATGTATACCAGAAGAATATAACGCAGTACAGATGCAACACAATGCTTTATAATGGAGCTAACAAACAAGAGAATAAAGGGAAAAGAGACTAGGAGAGAGACTGGAGTCAAGAAAATATAAGCTACACAGGGAGATTAGGAGTCCATGGAATGAAGATGTGCTATTCATATAGGCATATACATGAATATAACATATAGGCAGACATGACAGGCTAGAAAGAGGTAGTGTGTTACACAGACACTCAAACTAGGAACCATTTGGTCATCTGGAAGGCAACCTGTTCACATATATCCTTTCACTTCTGACTAATAAACTATTTTCTAAACCAAAAGAAAGCCAGTTGTGTTAGAGTTGCACCAGAGTCCCTAGTCAAGATGATTTGTTGCAAGACCTGAACTGGTTTGCTCTCTTGGCCAGCAAAGGATCACTAGGGTTCAAGACTTTACAGCCACACCTTTATAACAAGAGACAGAACAGTTTCCTCTGACAGATAAGAAAATTTAGCACCTTGTACCTAAGCAGGAAAGCCCCAAATTTATACTGATAGAAGATTTCAGAAATGCTGACTTCAAGAGGCTAATTATATTTTCTATAGGTTTTATGAACATTAAGCTCAAAAAGTACTTTTTGTACAGCTGCATATCATTTGAACACAACTGCAAAGTGATCTAGTAATGCCCATTACTAGGAACCACTTACCTTCCTCCAATGCAGCCACAACAGCAACTGGTTGGAGGTTGAACAAGGCCTTTCTTTCAGCACACAAATTAAACAGGCACTTTTGATTTCAGGCTATTAAGCCCCAGTAATTATTTTTTTTTCTCCCCGAACAAATTTTAACAAAAAGAGAATTTGCACAGATCTTCCCTTTCCATGCATGATCTGAAATATGAGCTTCCTTCCTCTTCAGGACTTCATAGAACCTCGTTTTCCCTCATTTCTGAAATCTGAGATGCACATTCCTACCCTGGTTGCAATCTCAAAAATCAGTTCTGTTCCTCCTCAGAATCCTGTTTTACCCCACATCAGTTGCTCACATGGAAAGAACTAATACCAGGAAACTAATGTATTTTTAGCTGACTTTAATGTGACTTAGCAGCTGGAAACAAGGACAGCTTGTTCCATGAGAATGCCACCTGGTACTCCATCATGGACACCAGTTAGGAAAGTATTGGTACAACTTTAAATAACTTTCTCCAGCCAGACATGCTTTCCAGGAACTTTTGCCATCTCCAGAGCTCCAATCAGGCTCCACAGGCCATGTAATTACAGTTGTAACAGCTCCCTTGCACTCAGCTTTCAGCGAGAACGAGCTCCCACATCAGAGGGGGAGCCATCCCCAGCCAGCAGAAGCAGTGGGAGGTACTGCGGGCCATCCACTGGTAGTGATGCAAGGAGATGGAGGAATCAAGAAAACGTAAGAGGAGTCATGCACTTAATTATTTGTAAAGAGAATTAAAAAAAATCTGTTCACAATTGTTCGCGCTAAAAAGCACATCTAATATTTTCAGTGTGCAGCTAATTTTTTAAGTCTCCAAAGTCTAAGCTCCTTTCCACTTAACCTGAGAAACAATGAAGATTCTTTTTTTTTTTTTTTGCTGGTGTGGTGGGGTTTATAGCAGCATTTCTCAACCTATGTTAAACAAAGGACCACCTTAGTCTTTTGAAAAAATACCTGTAGGTCATGTTGAAAAAATACTTTTCACTTCTCCTGTGAAAAACTGCTGAAATTTTGCGTATTCATGCATTTTCCTCAGTTGATTTCCTTTGCACATGTGAGACTCTGGTACGGGTTTTTTGCTTTTTTTTAAAACTGCCATTGTTTCACACATCACCTCTATAGTCTCACAGACAACAACTGGCCCAAGTTTGAGAAACAGTAGGCTATAGGCCTCAATTAATCAAGCAAATACAAAACCAGTTTTAAGTCCACATAATGACTTCTGGAATGTCCTATAGCAATATACAAGATGCAAACTACTTCTAACCAGTCAAGCTAGCTACGCTCTTCAAGAGATGTATTTGTAGATGACTCCTGATGCCAAGTTGAGAAGCACAAAAAGCCAAAGCATCATAAAACAATTGGGTAGGAAGGACCATTTCTGTTTCTTTGGCGTTTCTATAATTTTATTTATTTCAAACATTTAGAAAACTTCTCACATTAGTCATAGATTGAAAGTGGCAAGTTGTCCTGTTCCAAGCCCTGAAAATGTTGACACTTACTACCCATGTTTTTCTGCCGTTCCTTTTTATTACTAGCGTAAGCTTAAAACTACTTGCTGACTGTTACAAATAAGCACAACAGAAAAATTCTGGTTGATTACTGTTTTGAAATGATTCATTTTCCTTCTAATACAGGTCAGTGCCAGCCAACACTTCCTTTCCATACCCTGGAGAAAAATCTACATCGGGCCAATACTACCTTCAAAGAGATTTGTCCTTCCATCGTATAAGCAGGCTCCGTTCCCTCAGTTGGCTGGGGGACCTTCACTACCATGAGAGCCCAAAGCACTCTGTACAGCTGAGCTGCAGCCATTTACTCATAAGGGCAGAGAGTGCTACATTTTGCAGACTTCTGAGCAGTACATCAGATTAAAATAAAATGTGCTGCCTCCTTATACTTGTTTATTTTTATACTAGCAATATAGTAGAGTTCATTGGTGAACTTTGTGATTTAGCTCCCCTGCAACTAAACCAAAACCAGAGGTTAGGGGATGACTGGCATTATGAGCTGGTTCTGCCCCCTGGCAGACGTGCAGGGGCTAATTCTGGTGACAATAAGACTCAGAGAAGTTTCAGGAAACAACCTAAAGACTATGTAAAGCCGAGTACCCAAAGCTAACCATATAACCCAAATTTAGCAGAATATGCAGCCATATTTCAAGCTTGTATGATTGCACAGTAAAGCTACAGAGCATATTAACTTCTCTCTAGTGATCGTAATTTTATTTTCAACTGCTTTTCCCCATTTGAAATTTGCAATTCAATGCAATCAATTTCACTTCGGTTAAACACTTTAATGTGCTCTAATAATAACAGGCAATTGATATTTTAATTCTGTTGTATTGAAACTAGCACTGTATTATGAACACATATGACAAAATATAGCAAGCACTATGGATGGCAGTTACATAGAGCAAGTTTCTTCCTCAGTTGTTTATATGAGATATACCAGTCTGTATAGCATATTTAATTTCAAAGCATTATAATATACTTTACAAATTATACCTTTAAATACCATATCACCTTAATTTTGATCTACCATTTTTGAGATGCATCAGGGTAGTCTTTTGCCACTTCATGGCAGTACCGCATCACAATTTAGGACCACTCTTGCAAATATTTTTTGCACACGCTTAAACTGGGAGCACTCAAATACATTAAATATTTTACTGGACCAGGATCTAGGACAGCAGGGAAAGACTGCAATTCACATTTTATTGAAACTGCATGGAGAAAGATTATATAGAGGTACAATGTAATTACAACAGATGGATTCTACAATTTTTCATAAAATCTTTTCTGAGGAAGTCTATTGACTGGATCAGAGGATGCCAGGGGAGGAATGAAACATTTTCTAAGTTTTTTTCTGTGTTCCCTTGCTGGGAATTAGTTTTAGACGGCATAGGTACCACCGATAATCTCATAAAGAAAGAAACAAACAGAAAAACTAAGTAGTGTCCTTAATTACCACTGACTAATGATAAGAATCTAATTTCTGACTGCTGTCTGTGTTTCGCCATCAAAGATCCCTGCAGTACTGATTCAGTATTGATTCTGGGCAAAGAGTACCATCTAGTAGTAGACTTTCATCCTTCCATGGAATGGAAGGATACAGGCTATTTAGAAAGGACAGGCAGGGGAGACGAGGGGGTGTCACCCTTTATGTCAATGACCAACGGGAGTGCATGGAGCTCCACCTGGGGATGGATGAGGAACCGACCCAGAGTTTATGGGTCAGGATTAAAGGGAGGGCAGGGACAGGTGACATTACAGTGGAGGTCTGCTACAGGCCACCCAACCAGGGAGACCGAGCGGATGGGACACTCTATAGACAGATAGGAGCAGCGTCATGTTAACAAGCCCTGGTCCTCATGGGGAACTTCAACCACCCCAGTATCTGTTGGAGGGACAACACAGCAGGGCATAAAGCAATCCAGAAGGTTCCTAGATTGCCTTGATGATAACTTCCTTCTCCAAGTGACAGAGAGGCCAATAAGGAGAGGTGCTATGCTGGATCTTCTTCTAACCAACAAGGAGGGGCTGGTGAGGAATGTGAAGCTCAAGGGCAGCCTTGGCTACAATGACCATGAAATGGTGGAGTTTGAGATCCTCAGGTCAGCGAGGAGGGCACAGAGCAAATTCACTACCCTGGACTTCAGGAGAGCAGACTTTGGCCTCTTCAGGGATCTGCTTGGCAGAGTACCATGGGATAAAGTTCTGGAGGGAAGAGGAGCCCAGAAAACCTGGTTAATATTCAAGGATCACCTTCTCCAAGCTCAGGAGCAATGCATCCCAAAAAAGAGGAAGTCAGGCAAAAATGCCAGGAGGCCTGCATGGATGAACAAGGAGCTCTTTGACAAATTCAAACACAAAAAGGAAGCCTACAGAGGGTGGAAGCAAGGACAGGCAGCCTGGGAGGAATACAGAGAAATTGTCTGAGCAGAGAGGGATCAGGTTAGGAAAGCTGAAGCCCAGATAGGGTTAAATCAGGCCAGGGATATCAAGGGCAACAAGAAAAGCTTCAATAGGTATGTTGGTGACAAAAGGAAGACTTGGGAAAACATGGGCCCTCTCCGGAAGAAAATGGGAGACCTGGTCACCCAGGATATGGTGAAGGTTGAGGAACTCAACAACTTTTTTGCCTTGATCTTCACTAGCAAGTGCTCTAGCCACACCGCCCAAGTCGCAGAAGGCAAAGGCAAGGATTGGGAGAAGGAGGAACAACCCACTGTAGGAGAAGACCAGGCCTGAGACCAGCTGAGGAACCTGAAGGTACACAAATCCATGCGACCTGATGAGATTCATCTGCAGGTCCTGAAGGAACTGGCACATTAAGTTGCCAAGCCACTATCCATCATATTTGAGAAGTCGTGTGTGTCTCTTCTCTTCTCCAGGAGAGGTGCTCCAGCCCTCTGATTATGTTTGTGGCCCTCCTCTGGGGTCGTTCCAACAGATCTATGTCCTTTTTATGCTGGGGGCACCAGAGCCAGATGCAGTACTCCAGGTGGAGTCTCACTAGAGCAGAGTAGAGGGGCAGAATCACCTCTCTCAACCTGCTGGCCACCCTTCTTTCAAGGCCAGGTTGGATGGGGCTTTGAGTAACCTGGTATAGTGGAAGGTGTCCCTGCCCATGGCAGGGGGGTTGGAACCAGACGATCTTTAAGGTCCTTTCCAAACCAAACCATTCTATGATTCTATGATCTAAGGAACCACCCACTACACTTCTATTCTTTGCTGATTATCCACAATTCTGAACCCAATAAAACCTTGAAATCCGATGAAATCACGGTGTGATGCATCTGGTGACAAATCAGCTCAGCACTTTACCTTCTCAGGCTTGACCTGAGATATAACTTTCATTAACGGTAGAGGCAATTCTGCTTGTAAAAAGGACAAAGGCTGAAGAAACATGGGGCACTACAGTGCCCAAAGGAAAACTGGACGAGTGTCTACATATCACTTAATGCATTTGTATGTGTCCCTTCATCTGAGTGCTTCAAGTCTTCTGAGCATCTAGAGCTTTACTCCACTGTAATTTTCCAAACAAATTTTCTGATGCATATCTTCACCCTCAGAAACAATGAAAGCTCATGCAAACTTCAAATAGGAATAGATTTAGAGTTGGTTTTGTTGGTTTGTTTATTTCAGGCAGATCATCGTACTCAAGGCAAAGGTATTTGGCATTACGTTATCAAATGTGAGCAGGATCACCTTCAGAAGTATTAACGGATTTGCACTGATGAAATATTGCAACACACAAGACATAATTATTGGTCTTACAGTTGACACTTCTCTCCCTTACATGTACTACCTACTAGCACTGATTTAATCATTTTTTCTTCTGAATCAAGGTCAGATCTGTTATCTCACAGAAAGCCAAGCTTATTTGTGAATCAATTACCTCCTATGTGTTTTTTATGCTATTATTTTTTCAATCTTTCTTGATGAATGAGAAGCTATTAAATTTGGACAAATATTTTTACAAATCAGTTGGTAGGCAGGCAACAATAACAATATTGAAAGATTTCCATAGAAATGAGCTCATTACCTCTGTCTGTTTGTAGTAAAATAGTTTTAAGTGGGTTTTGCATATGTGTTGCCAATCTGGTAGGCACAGATAGTTGCAGAAAATGTAATTAATAGATAAACATGGCACAAAGGATGGGAGGTTGTGTTCTGAACTGCTCGTTTGTTTTGTTAACTTAGACCTTGTGTAATTCCTGATTGATAAATCAACAATGAACTCATAGAATCATACAATCGTTTAGGTTGGAAAAGACCTTTAAGATCATCCAGTCCAACCATTGACCCTACTCTACCAGGTCTGCCACTAAACCATGTCTCTAAGCACCACACCTACATGACTTTTAAACACATCTAGGGATGGTGACTCAACCACCTTCCTGGGCAGCCTGTTCCAATGCTTGATAACTCTTTCAGTGAAAAATTTTTTCCTAATGTCCAGCCTAAACCTCCCCTGGTGCAACTTGAACCCGTTTCCTCTTGTCCTATCGCTAGTTACTTGGGAGAAGAGACCAGTTCCCATCTCACTACAACCTCCTTTCAGGCAGTTGTAGAGAGCAAGAAGGTCTCCCCTCAACCTTCTCTTCTCCAGACTAAACAATCCTAATTCCTTCAGCCGCTATTCATAAGACATGTT
>VYXH01011223.1:274092-294149 GCA_013397275.1 Burhinus bistriatus | reverse complement strand
CCTCCGCCAGCTCCCTCAGCACTCTCGGGTGGATCCCATCTGGGCCCATAGACTTGTGGCTGTCCAGTTGATGTAGCAGGTCACTAACTGCTTCCTCTTGGATTATGGGGGGTTTACTCTGCTCTTCATCCCTGTCCTCCAGCTCAGGGGATTGAATACCCTGAGGATGACTGGTCTTACTATTAAAGACTGAGGCAAAGAAGACATTAAGTACCTCAGCCTTGTCCTCATCCTTGTTGACAATCTTCTCCTCCGCATCCAATAAGGGGTGGAGATTCTCCCTGGCTCTCTTCTTGTTCTTAATGTATTTGTAAAAACCTTTTTTGTTATCTCTTACAACAGTGGCCAGATTAAGTTCTAGCTGTGTCAAAAGCCTACTTAGTTCATCCTGTTGTCTCTTTTCCTCCTCTCTTGTCTCTTGGCTTTACTCACACTTCTGTTCCAAAGTTGATCTATAAAAACCTTTTCCTTCCTGATTGCAGTTCTTAATTTCACTCAGTGCCTGCTATAATTTCTTAATTAACTCTGTAACTATATAATTAAACTTTGTCACATTTTCTGAAACATCTGGCAGGAAAGAAGCACTCCAAATAAACTTGCAGTATTACTGAATAGGTCGCTATTAACTATGGCCTGTCATCCTACCTACCTCTGTTTCTATTAACATTGACTATATTCTTCTTGTGGCTTAGCTGGTAAATCTTCTGGGCAGGAGCAGTGTTTTGGTTTGGTGTTTGAAAAGCCCTGAAGAGTAGTCTCCAACCACTCAGAGACTGACAACAGTATAATTTAAAGATACGTAATAATACATAGGGATAAAGGTTTCCTATGGAATTTGACATATTTAATAATGCACTGAGGTGCTTCAAAAACTGTTTCTTTATTCAAACTGGACCTCCATTTGCCTAAATACATGGGGTGTCAGTCCTACAGACCACATAGCACAGCAATAAAGGGTACCTTTTACTGGAAAGAAAAACTTCCCTACTTGGCCCTTCTTAGGTATACGCTGGCAGCATTTGGTTCTGCACACCTCTCGGCTAAATCTAAGAGCAAACTCCAACAAACAAAGACTTGAAACATGCTTGGGGAACCATGGGGGTTCCTGTGTCAGCACAGCTCTCCAGGCTTGCACATTAACATATGACAGATGCACTGAGTACGCTGCCGATTTGTTAAGCAATTGCCACAGAGCTTGCGTTGTTACAGGCAGTCCTTGTTACCAGACACCTACTGCTTTAACATCCACAATGAAGATGAGTCATTAAAGCAACTTCGGAGCATCAGTGAGCAGTTGCTGAGACAAATATATGTTTGTCTGCTGTGACGGTGTACGCTGTGACATCTAAGAGAGCACTGCCCCGCGCGTTCTTTGCATTATTCTCTCTCTTTCCCCAACGTCTATCTCAAATATTGAAACACCGCCCCTGTTGTAAACTTGAAAGGAAAAGGAATTTTATTCTTCTACTTTCCTCCAGCACCCTGCTTATTTTAGAAGATTTTATCAGTCTACCCAAGTCTGAAACTTTTTTTACTGGGGTCTTTCCTCTGACTCTAGTAATACAACTCCTCTGAGCTTTTCAAAACAGCAGCGGAAGTTTTATAAATTGGTGTGATTCATATATTGCCACTTACATGAAGCCATCATATGAATTTCAGTCTAGTATAACCTGGGAAAGTTATGATTGGCAGATGAACTGAGATGGTCTGTCTGCAGACTCAGAAAGCTGACTTTGCAGTTCATGTTCGGTTAGAAGATTATCCTTGTAATCCTCAGACAAATTCATTTAATGTGGTACTGCTTTTCAATACTTCCACCAGGAAAAGTTTCCCCATACTCCTGCTGTAAAAGGGATTTTCCTAGCCCTGGATATTCTTTCACTTTAAATTTTCACCAGCAGTAATCCACCATCTTTTTTCACTTTTGTCTTTTGGGGGAGTTTTGCCTCTGTAAAGATAGATTGTCCCAGGCAGAGCAGACAAGGATGGAAGAAGTTACAGAGATGGACTCTTTGTTTGGTCTATATGCGAGAAGAACACTGAGCAAGCATGTATAGAGAATATTAAAAGAGCTGTACATCCCTTAAAACAACGTCCTCAACACAATTTGGGATGAAATACACATTCAGAATAAATTTTCACTTAAATAACAGAAGGAATGAAAATAGGTCAGTATTTCAACCTCACTTTTTTAAACTTTACTTCTGAGAGTGACCTGACAATCTGATGCAAATGAACTGGACTTATGACGGTACTAGGACTTGGAGATGCAATTTGATCCATTGCAGATAAGCAAAGGACAGTGTGGCATCTTTATCTCCATGATAATTCACAAACTTCAGAGCAGTCAATTGGAGAAAAATGCTTCAAAAAATCACAGTCTCTGTTATATTTGATGCAGATCTGACAATCCTATTCTGTGCAGAGGGCTTTAGAACTAGTGAGACTTGCTCAGTTACCAAGTATGTTTATTTCAGATCCTGTATTACTAAAGAGTGGCTGCGATTTTTTGGGGTTGTTTCCAGCCACAATGAGCTGGAGCAGAGTTCTGCCACTTTTTCCTCTCCAAGGAAGGTGAACCTGCAGGCAGACCAGGAGGTGGCTGTTCAATTTGAAGAACAGATGTCCGGAAACGCTTTCTCATGCAGAGTGGAGACATCCCTGGCTGCTCAGTATCCTGCTCCACTACACATTCCCAAACACTTCAAGCATACTTGTTTTCCACCTGCAGCCAGTCTGTGAATTATCTATGTGCTTTCAGATGGAGTACTGGTTTAACTGAATGGACAGCTGGTACCTGATACTGGTGTCCTGTGCCAAACGCTAACAGCTTAAAGCATGTGCCTATTCAAACTACATCCAATGACATCATTCATATGTAGAATTATGTGCAAACCCATAAGCAGAGATGGGTTTGTAATAATATCCACTTCCCAAGCTATCGTCGGATTATTTCTCAGGAAGAAAAAAATGAACACATTTCAAAAACGAACAAGTGTAACAGAGGTAAATTAAATGCAGACAGTAGGATGTCACAATCTCTATTGTCAATTGCTCAGATGTAAACATGACATCCTAATCATCACATTCCCGAAATGAGTCCTTAAGTTAGACCAGAGTCCTTAAGTTAGAAACCACAGAAGTGGTTTCAGTAGCTGCTGTGAAGCTGTAGCTTGTTGTAAACTCCCTCAGACACTTGCTCTGAACCAATGAGGGAAAACGCATTCTCCTTCTCTCTTCCATTTAGATTCCCAAATACAGATTTTTTTAAAGTTTGAGGATTCCAAATTTGAGTCTTGACTTAAAGTCCTCGCAACAACATAACTTCTGCATGAGTCGATTCTGTGATAATCAATTTAAATTCTGCAGGAAAATGCTTTTAAGGGAAAAAAAAAAAAAAGCTATTAGCACCGTGTTAAAAGAATGCCACCTACTGGGCATCTCATCAACCTCTGGTAAAAGACCTGGAGAGGTAAGTAGGTCTGAGAAAACTGAAAAAGCCTGCTTTGCAGGAAAGCTCCCTAAAAGTGGAAAAAAAATACAATATTATAGCCCTCTGTGCTCCTTAAGCTCAGGGTTTCCCAAAAGCCTGTGGTTTTCTTTCCTTTCTGCCAGCTTTCTCATGCATCCTTTTTTCTCCTGTAGTAGCAGCAGCAGCAATAGCCATGTTTCATGAGTATTTATTCTGTGTATGTCCCTTTTAACTTTTCCCCTCCTGGTGCCTATGTTCCTGCTGAGAAGGCTGCATCTTATCTGTTCACCAGGTTTTTCCATTTTCTGCCCTTAGGCTAACAGGCACTGTCCAGGCTTCCCACTGAAAACAACTAAAAGATGCAATATATGCACACACATGTGGAGATACATACAAGCAAACATAATGGAATTAATATCATGCATTAGGGGAAAATCAGACTGTGCTTTAGGCTCTCCTTGGTACGTGGTCAAAAAGAAAAGTTAAAAATGAGGTTTCCGCTTCGAAACCTGTTTTTGTGAGACTACCTCAGCCCTGTTACTTAATTGTGCTGCCACTACATTCTGTTTCTATTACTGGTTTTGCTTTTTATTTAAAACATTGCTTTTTAGTAGGAAACTGTCAGGCACGTAGGGAACTACTTTTGTTCTATCTAATGTCCCTTGCAGTCATGGAGTGCCAAATATTAGAAAAAACCTGCAGAACTGGTATGGGTTTATGAAGTCTCCAAGATTAAACATACACCATCAGAAAAGTGTGTAGTTCCTGTGCAGTTTGATAGTCAGAGGACTAACAAAACAGAGGGCCACGTTCTCATTTACCATTGGGACCAATTATACTATTCCAGCAGAGTTAAAAGACTTTGAAACAAACATGGCTTACATTTATACCTACCATCTCTAGACTGCTTTTCACTAACAGATTAATGCAAAGGGACTTTAATTCTATGCATTAGGTCCTATTCTCATTTTCACTATGGTCACTCTTCAGTACACTGACAGTATAAAGAGGACTTCATATGAATCAACCGTTTGCAAGTAAGAATTAAGGCTTTAATGTAAGTGTGATTTACAGTGGGTCACAGGGTTGGTTTATGTAGTTTTTAAACCAGTATCACTATGACTACTAAGGGTATCCTCTTTTTTGTAATCGGAAGAAGTATTTGGTGCAGTAACTGATGTGGTAACAGCACAGATATGCTTTTTATCCATCAGTATCATACAGTTTCTTCCTCTCACCCACACCAGGATGAGCCTACTCACATTGTTCTAACTGACCACTCCATGGGAACTCTGTTATTTTTTACCATGCCATTTCTATTACCACAGTACAATAGTTTGTGCTTATCCAGCACCTGGGTGTCAGCGAGTCAAGCCCACTCTTTAAATCCATCCTCACAAAGCTTTCATGCCTCTAACTCCCATAAGAAACAATTATGTTACAAAAACATCTCACAGCATGCCTGCCCAGTGGAGGGACAAGCAGTCACATTTGTGCCAGGCTTGAAAGTGGGCAAACGTGCCTGCATCTGAGAGTGGCACCGAGGCAGCAAGCGGAAAGCGAGGATGCAGCAGTTTGTGTTCAGTGCTACATCAGCCTGGCAACACTGCTTCTGGCCCCCGCCGGCACCAGAGCCCCCCAGCATGGCTCGGAGCAGCGTCGCTGCGACCCGCACATCCCTGTCCCACGTGTCTGTCTGGCCAGAAAAAGCTGAAAGGACTGCTGGCATCTAGCTTCCCTGGATCACCGCTTCTGAGGCCACCATGCACAGCCTCAGTGCTGGGAGCACCTGAGATCAGCCGAGTCTCCTCATTAGACACCGAGTAGATTAATTTTGTGTCATGTATTTTTATTGTATTTTACCCTTCTACTTCCACGCATAAAAGGACAGATGCTCTGATTCCAGTCTGCATAACCGTTGATTTAAATGTATGAATTCACGCTAGTGATTTAAGTTGTTACGACTTCTTTATGGAAATGCCCATTAGTTTCCCAGTCCCTGAAAAAGAGAGTTCTGCCCGAGGGTGGCAGATATTATGGCAAGAAAAATGCAAAAGAGAGGGGGGTTTATTATTAGACAACCAGATTGGCTCTAAGCAGGACAGCAAAACAAGATCTGTAAGCAGATGGGATAGGGACTTTGTTTCAGAGTGACAGGAATTTGAATCATGCACACAGACCATGCTTTAAGAGTCTATCTTCTAGCTACAGAAAACCCTAATTATACCTACCTACACGTGGCAGATAGCTTTTCTTTTTTCTCCTTTTGGGAAAATTTGCATTGCACAAGTTAGCTTGTACAGTACTTTGAGAAGTACTACATTCCTTCTGTCTGTGTGGCAGTGCTTCTTACTTGCTATGTTTGCCTAAAGAGTTAAGTTCACTTAGGATGAGGATACTACGGAAAATAGTTTTGGAAAGGCTGCTTTAATTAAATTCTAAGAAAAATCTAAATCACCAGCTGCTAAGAACACCAAAGCCACCTTCTCACCCTTTCCACCTTCATGTTTTGACCATACCCAGGGATTCCAGACACCTTGATGAATTAAGAAGGAGGAAACTGCTCAGGAGTAACAGTGTACAAGTTAAACAAGGAGAAAGAGGAAAGACAGTTTCCCACTAGATCTCCCTCTCAAATGTATGTGTGAATACCTGAAATGGTTTCCTCCCTCTCCAAAAGTCTATCTCTTTTTTTGCTATTAACTTGGAGTTCTGTCATACATAATCATACTGCTCTTGGTTTCAGGAGGATTTGAGGAAGTCAGTGTACCAAACAGGATTTCACCAGTATGATAATCCTTTCCTTATGTTATGCACACACTACAACAGGTATGAAAACCTATGACTAATGCTAGAGGTGTCTTAAGTATGGTAAACAAGTATCTTTGCTATTTTACAGTATCACATATTCTAACTACTTTGAATAGCAGATCACATCTTGTATTAGTTCCTGTCACAGAAAAACTCGCTACTGACATGCTTCAGTCTCTGACAGGATGGCAGTGCTTCCAGTTACAGGAGCAAACACATGCCCTGGCACTCCTTCATTTCTCTTGCAGTGTGTGCAACTGACTCTTAAAAAAAAACCTACCAAATTTAAAAGGAAGCAGATGATGAAGAACAGAGGTGTACCTCTTGTATCAGGCTAATACTGATGATCCACAGAGAAAATGACAGTTCTTCACGGACTAGCATTAAAAATAAAAGCTAACAGACTCGCTGTCATACTGCCACCTTCTTTAAGATTGATGAGCTTTAACTATTCAGCAGCATTAAGACCACCTTAATATTAGCTCTCAATAGTATCCTAAGTACATCAGCTTCAGCTTTCTGAAATTTTTATTTGCAGCCTCAGGCTCTTAAATTTCTGCATTGTTTTCACTTTCCACCTTTGATTTTACTAATGTATGAAATTTTTAGGAAAAAACTCTCTGTTCAATGATGTTTAAAGATCTTTTAAACAAAAACATAAGGTACTTTCCTGCGTGTGTAAATCACTAGTGCCCATATCTCATATAGAGTCTCTTGGAATTACATTAATAAATCTAAATTCATGTAATAAAGTCAGTTGATTAAAGATTCTCCAGATTATAAAGGTAACTCCAAAGCTAGAAGCCACTTGAGTAACCTTTATTTAGCCTTATTGGGGATAGGTACTACAATTTTTAATTACTTGTCCTCACACTTCTTTTTCCATTGGAATCCTTCTTCACTGGGTTTCTAAGGATGAACAGTGCACATTGAATGAAAAGTGGTTCAATACTTTATCACTGGTATTTAGTGGATTTCATTTACTGTATATAGATCAAACTTTGCATGGCAGACAGATTTATTTCTTTACATGGCTCTTTCCTTGGTGCTCATTACTGCAGTATAAATGCTTCACTGACAACTAACTCACCTTCAAACTACTGCTGTTTGGTGAGAGATAGTATTATCGTGATTCCACAGATGAGGAGCCGATGTGTTTCCTTTTGGCATTTTTTTCCTTAAACAAAGAAAGACCTCTAAAACTCACTACCTGCTCTCAGTAGCTCAGCATATCATACACGTGAAAGATGAAGAAGCAAGATCTAACACATGGAAGGAAAAATGTTGAAAAGACAGCTGACAGTGTATTGTGTTTTCATAAATGTTCCCATGTATAGCACTAGCACAATGTCCCCCGTTCATGCATCATACTCTGTAGAGGTATTTCCCCACAGAACGCTTCATTTTATTTCAAGGTAAACTGTGCCCATATTTTCTAAAATTCTTGGGCCATTCTTGGACCATACAATAGAATCTCTTCCTCCTTCAAATTCTTAAAGAGGTAACATAATTTCTGCTATTTAGCAGGTAAGTTGCTGCCCCCGCTATGAGTTACCATTCCTTTGGGGTAATTAGTGCTTTCCGACCTTTTTCCTTCCACCCATTTTTGGATATGCTTGGATGCCTCCTTTCAAGATCACAGTAATTCCCTGAGTCATAGAAAAAACTAGGCTGGAATGGACCTCTGGAGATAACCTAGTAACTTCGAAGTTAGAACTAGTTATTCAGGGTCATATCCAGGCTAGTTCTGAATTTCTCCAAGGATGGAAATTCCACAGCCTCTCTGGGCAATCTGTTCCAGTGCTCAACTGTCCTCATTCACCTGCTTTCTAATGATTTGGATCTGACTGTGATTTAGAAATGTCCCCAGTATCATGTGATTAACACTATTGGGTTTTAGGGGCATTCACTCTGGTAAGGGTGTAAAATTTTCTGCTGTTTCAAGCCCTCTCTTCTTCGATATACCTTGTGGAGATGATATGTCAGCAGGCATTTTTTAAATGCTGCCTTCTGGATAAACCGTTGGAAGGCATTAATTAGCTGCCCTCCTTGTCCTATCTGACTTTCCAGTACCAAATTGTGCACCTAGCATAATGAATATGCTTGTAAGAGAGGGCTTGGAAGTGATGTCATTTAACATGAGTGGGTTGTTTTGTTCCTGTATCATTGCATGATTGTTCTTGTGTTGATTTGTTCCTGATTCATGTCTTAAAGATCTTTAATATCTATGCATACATGGAATACTCTATCATTTTTCTTCTCTACTGCCATCATCAAGTGTACCCTTTCCCATGGCTTCTTCACTTTTCTAATTAATGTCTTTATGGCCAAGGAGCTCAAAGTTGAAATAACAGTTATCACAGTGCAGTATTCACTTCTGGTACTGCCTTATAGCTAGGTTTTGCAGCAAGTAGTTGACATCCTCTGTCTTCAAACACACATGAAAACTTAGTATTGCAGAGGCCTGCCAGGCTACATCCTTTTCTAGTTTTCACTGCATTTAATGTTTTTATCAATTTTAATGGATAGCTAAACTTTACATCCAAAATTAATCCTGTAGGAGTACCTGTTATACATATCTGGATGCTTACTTGCATCCTTGGAGTTTCACCTACATAGAATAAATGTTCTTGTATCCTACTGGCCTTATTATGCTTTGTGCCCTAGGTTCAATTTTTCCTGTAGTCAGTCCCAAAAATTGTACCCCAATATCAATGGCTATTTCTTCTTAATTTATTTTTAAAGTTGCATATCTCACCACTATAAATCTCCTTTTTTTAACAGCAACATTGCTGCTGGCTGCTTTCCTCAGAGACATTCTTCAGCTGCACACATTGAAGGCTTTGATCTCCTCAGTTTGCTTTGCACTGTTTAACAAACATCTTCTCAAACACGTGCTTTTCATTTTTCATTGCATACTTCCACACTCACTGGCAATTTGCTGGGTTTGTGTCTCTGCAGTTTGCTTCTTTTCTAAAATGAACTGTGGTTGATGCTTCTCTCTGTGACTGTGTATACCAGTGACCGCTGACCTCCCATACTTTATCATCTACATGTCATCACCATTACTGAGGTGTCCTCTCATTTGCTCTGTATCTCTTATGTTCTAGCCATTCTAGTGGTATTTTAGGATGTTCAAGTGTCTTCCACTAATATACATACTTTTATTTCTTTTTTACCTCATCCTGTTAGAAGTTCCTAGCACCCCATTCTCCTCTGCAAAAACAACTGGCTCATTCACTTACACCAAAGGACTCAGCATGTCCTCAGCTCTCCCAAGATTTCTTCTCTGAATGAAGAACATCACTCTCTGAAACAGTACACTTCAAATCACTCCAACTGTCCATCCACATTTCTTCTGTTAGCTTCAAAAGTTTTCCTTTATAGACAGCTATAAATGTTTTCATCTTTCTGTACAAAAGAATATGAGAAACAGAGAATCCTTCTCCTCCTTTGCCTGATTTCATCAACTAAACCTGTGCATTAAATGAAGCTTTCTGAAGTTCAGGAGGTGCACACTTCTTGCCTTTCTCTGTATGAAGAACATAAAATTTTCTCTAGATTAAGTCTGTTAACTTGGTTTAGATTATTACCATAAAGACAGTGGGACCCAGCTACAGTCAGCAAGTCCTGCTCACACACTAAATAACATGAACTAAACAGAGCTGCTTAAATTAACCAGGTTTTCAGATAGCTTCTGTGTCTACATCTCACCCTCTGAAGCTCAGCACAGTAAGCCCATGGAGAACAAATACCATTGTCTTAAGATCAGTACACCAGTGTTTTAACCACACATGGTGAAAATGGCTCATGAAAGAGACTAGAATCTTTAAAGTCCACTGCAAAAGTCTGTGCCAGCGGGGCTGAATTGGTAACAGCAGTGGCAGACTGCCATCCTGTACATTTCAGTCCTGAAGGAAAATAAAACATCACCAGAAATCTTTGCAGGTATCTGCTGACACCAGACGACTAGTGAGACTCAGGAAGGTCATGCAAGACTGGCGCATTGTCAAAGGTATCGCCTCTCTCACCCTGAGCTCCTCCATTATGAACTTTATTCTGTTCCACTCCTGTCTCCTCCCAGACATTAGCTGCTGTTTCTCACCCATTTTCACTCTCCTTTCTTTCGGTGCCATTCATAAATCCCAGTCAAACCTAGCTCCTTCCAAGCTTTCTGCCACTGCGGTATCAATCTCTTTCTCTGGCCTTGAGTGTCTCCCCTTCTTAACTATCTCACTTTCCTGGCTTCATGAGTCCAGCATATTTAGTGGGGAAGAGAGGGGAGGGAATTGTCTCTTCCAATGCATCTTCCTCCTGTTGCCCTGATGTCCTGCCAGCTCCCATCCCTACTAGCACCTAAATGCTGCTTCTTGGGAATGCCAGTGGTTTCCAGAAACCAGTTTGTCCCTCAGAATCTAACTTGTCAAACAAGCTTGTCTCAAATGCTTCCTGTCCCAAACTCCACTGGCCGTCAGTACTAACTTCTAACACCATGTTCAGTATTCCTCTTCCGTGTCTGAAAACATTCCTATTTTCCCACACTCCATGCTATTTATACCTCTTTCTGCTCCTCCTTTGTGCTTTAGTCTTGTTCTATCTGCCCTCAATTACACAGCATAAACTGGCTTATGCTACCTCAAAACTGTGATTGCAGACCAAAGCTCTAGGAACATCAAAGCTGTACATGTGTGGGTGTCTTCTTACACAAATGGTAAAAGGTTCAGTCCTGACTCCGAAACCATCTACTGCCAAGTCCATTTTCCACCACGTGGTAGCATAAGAACTTCTCAGAGACAAAGAGCAACCAGAACTTGTGGACATACGCAAAACAATATATCCTGCACTAGAGGAGATTCAGAGACAATGAAAATTATCTGGCTAAAATTTTCCAAATAAATTCAACAGATTGAAGATTGAGACAGTTAAATTTTCTTTTTTTATAAGTATGCACTGTGAATAGGACTGTACTCTCTCCCAGTATCTCCTCTAGGTTGTTCCATCCTTGTCCATTCAAACCATGTCCATCGCAGAGTACGAGATGCTTACTATATTATGGTGCACTTGTTAGAATTAAAATAGTACCTTACTATAAATACAATACTTTCATACAGAATTGAAATTCAGCTCACCTGCAAAAGTATTTTTATAATGATAGCAAAAATCTAGATTTCATTAAAAAATTCCTGCAATTCATTAGTATGTTTCCTTTTCAATTGAAAAAATGGAATATTTTCAACAGTAAAATTAGTTCTGAAATACATTTTATAAAAATCTACACTGAAGTAACTGGCATAACTAACAATCTTTAAATGTTATACCCATGTGATTTCTCCATGTGGAAATTACATGTGAGTTGAAAACCACAATTCATCTCTTCAAGAAATCTCTTATCGACCATATTCTTTGATGTGGTATGTGGCATGGCTGTAACATATTTGATGAGCTGCATTACAGCAAAGATTCTGACCATATGTTGCAAGTTATTTATGTAAGCAGAGAAACTATAGGCTTTGATACTAATAAAACATTGTCCCAATATTTTGTGAGGGTATGAATATACCTTCAGTTAATAGTTGAGGTTCCACACAATCTTTTCTGTGTATAGTAGATACATACCTCCTTCTGGCTTAACCATACCAATTTCTCATGCTATATAGGCCATTACGCCTCACTTCTTTTGCCCTTGTTAATGGGGAGGCCGCTCCATTTTTCACCACAGACTAGTTTAAATGCAAAGATTTGTGTCATTTCTATCACTGCGCTGACAACTCAAACAGCTACAGCGATGGCAAAATGCTGGAGTGGGCTTGGCTTTTTAGTTTGCATGTAGATCTCAGATGTGAATTATTTTGGATGGCAGGTGAAAGAGAAGAAGATACAGTTATACTATTACTACCTACAGGTTTTTCCAGCAACGACCTCTGATGACATTGGGCATTTCATGGGATGCACACATTTCCTTCAAAACACTGCAGATCTGCCTGCCAATAAAGTCAGCAGGATTTTAAACACTTAAAAATCCAAACATACATGTTTTCTTTTCAGTGTTGAAATTACTCGTCTTTAGGAAGCACATACTATCAAATACCACGAGACAATAAAAATGAAAAATACAATAAAAAACAGCAGAGTAGAAAATACTGGGTCTGCTTTATCTGTGAGAACATATGGTAACAATGATTATTATTTATTACTTGATCGTGCTTCAACCCAAAATGTACTTGGCAACATTTGGACACAGAGGAAAATATTGTATTATAATGCAAACAGCTCAAGAGCTTAAATGAGTCAAGCCCTTGAGCAGCCTGTAGTAGGGGAACTGGCCCTCAGAAAATTAAAGGAAGTCTCCTTGCACCCAATTTGTTCCCCATCACTGAGTCTTTCTCGAGACCATGGCTTAAAGGATTTGCTAAACTCCAAGCACTACAACTCTGCACAGTCAGGAGCACATGATTAGCTGTCTATGGGTTACTCTTTCAGTTTCTCAAGGGATGATCTTAAACAGCCTGAAGCAAAGCCAAGGATTTACCAGAGATGCTCTAAATTGGTCAGACTAAACTACCCTTTGAATCAGCCTCACACTAATCCTGTTTGCCATTTTCCTTTGTTAGAAATAGAGTTCCTGGAAAAGTTGTAATATAAAACATTAAGATTCAATAATCCCCTCAAACACCTGTATAAGCAACCAAACTAGTATCAGTGATCTGTCTTATCAATACATTACATATGCAAAATTAAACACTGGAACATAAGTTAAATTTCCCCTGCTACAATATATGTAAATGGAAGACAGTGCTGTCTAGTAGTTAATTAGGCATTTTGTAACGTAACTTTCCAGAAAGTCACCTCTACCACTAAATGCACAGATGCACGTATCATTTAAAGCATCTCTTTCTTCTGAGTTCTCCCTTTTCTGCAAAACGTTTCCTTGTCTAAATTATTTGTTATTTGATGTAATTTCTGCATGCCATACCTTTCAGTCTTCATAGCGTTTCCACCCCAGCAGCAACAGCACAGCTGAGGATAACAGCAGCAAACCTACCCTTTCACCTTCTGAACTGTTTGGAGAGTAGGGATTTGGAGACAAACGAAAACGAGGATCTCGTTAGGAGCTGGACTACCTGGTGAGAACAGGAGGAGTTCTTAACAGAAGAGATTCAACTTTCAGTCATATAAGGAAACTCGGCAGTCTTAGACACCTTTCTCTACCAGAGCCAAGAAAAAATTAAGTCTGTCTAAGCAATCGAAGTAGTGAAGGTCTAAGCATCCTCTCTCTCCTGTCCTTCAATATTTAAGGCTAGAGGAGATGGCACAGAGTTTGTTTAAGAGAATGAAACGCTCACACACACAGGGTGTTTCAGGCTGCTAGTAGGGTTTGGAGAGGGACTATCATGACAATCTGAAGATCATCAACTATCTTTTGTTGTTCATTGCACCCCAATGGTCAAGAGATGACAGTCCATAACATAAAGAGCTGTAACTTTATGGGACAGCATTCATTTCTCTTCTGTAAGGAGTCACACTTCTCCATTCACAGATGCTTATCATCTGCTTGTTAGCTAATGTACAGCAAGTTACACCATCATGTTTCAACAATGAAAAGGGAGTGCAATGTACGAGAAGGGCCTAGGGATGAAGCAGCTGCACAGCTACAGGTAACTCAGACTACAGAATGCAGACTACAGATTAAGGCTATAGGGAACTAAAATTACAGGTAACTAAAACTACACGAAAGGAGACAAACATCAAGAAAGCAAGCTGGAGCAAATCACACGGTGATAGCTCTGCACAAGAGAATGTAGCTTGTGCAACGGAAAGTGAGACACAAACAGGTTCTCTACTGAAGGTAGTGTGGAGCATCACCAGTTTGGCACGGCATCATAACAAGGGTAAATTTAAAAAGGGAAAATCACTTGTGGGTGTCACGTTACTTCTTCACAGATCACTTAAATCAAGACAGCTTGATTTGCTACAGATAACTGCTCTGGCACACACAACCAGCAGGGAAGATACAGATACAAACAGTATCAAGGAAATACAACTGCAGAGCTACCTGTGATTTTTCTAAGCAGTTAACACTCGTTACTGGTATCAGCTGGAGGGAAATCAAAACTAACAGAAATGGAGTCATCCATCTGCATACATCACAGTTGAAATGCTACAGTCACATGAGCTTTCTTGTGTCAAAGCATGCCTCAGTGCCGCCGGAGAGAAACAGAATTAGCCACTTCACGCTATGAATTTATTCAGTCTTTGATTACCTTTCTTGCTCTTCCATCAAGCTCTAAGCAGTGCAATGGATTACAGCAATTTTTTGTTATACAAGCACTGAAAACCAAGTAAATACTTCACCATAAAAAACCCACACACAGCATATTCAGTTGACCTTTGAAGAGACCCTGTGCCAAACGTGGAGTCTCATTACAGTCACTAATAAAAAAGTAAAATAGAAGTTTAGTTTCTTTTTATTTTACAAGTATATCTCAGCTCAATCTTAATCACGGAGCCTTGAGATCTTTGTAATAGCAACACTGTGCTTTCAGAAGCATTTCACATTATTTAAAAGAGATTTTTTTAAATGTCAGCTTGGTTCTGAGAAGACAACTGTGAAGACAAGATACAATTCATCTTCACTCAAGCAACCTCCAAATATGTCTGTGAACTCGCTTGGCATTGCCTGCAGAAGTGTCCAGTTTCTAGGACAAAACAACAGAATAAAAATCTGCTTTTCTAATTGTGAAGAGGTAGTTCAGCACTTTGTAGCAAATCCAGGAAGAGAAAGGCATTTCAAACACTTGCTTTTGAATAACACCAATTTTCTATCCTGTGCTTTACCCAAGCTACTGAGGACATCACAAACTAAAGTTAACATGTCAAAGCCACCAACAAGCATACATCATATGGTTCTACTCCTTCAAAGTACGTACCGCTACAGCTGCTATAAATAAAACATAGTGAAACCACAGATTAAAAAATACTGCAAAATTTGTCAAACGTATTATTAATCTAATTCTTGGTAATAGTTAACAATATTCATCAAGAGCCACAGACAGAGTAATATGGTTCATATATACGCTGCTGGATATGACCAAACAGGAAATTATTTGCTAAACAATGTCACATGAAACTGCGACACTGAAATGTGACACGTGAAACTGAAATGCATGCTTATTTCCAAAAACACTATTGAAAGTGTGGTGTAAACAGTTAATTCCGCCAAATTTGCACCAGGTCTTTTACTAAGTATACCTGAAGTAAATGATGAAAAAGCCAAGCTCCAGAGGCTTATTTTAAAATAGATGCCATTCCATGTCACCTTTACTGAACCACACAGGATTACTGTGCAAAAAACAGGTGTACTGCAATCATGTCGAGGTGCAGTAGATGAGATGCACTTGCACTAACTGCATTTTTCAGTTTGTTTTGTGTATGGTATGTACCGGCAAGTACACCAGTACTGCACCATCAGTCCACCTCCCCCTGGACCCAAGAGAGCTCCTCCCTGCAGGCTCCCTGGGTCTGTGGTGCATGCATTTAGCTGATCCTTGCGGTAAACCACCTTTCAGGACTAGAGCACTTCGGTATACAACTTGCTAAAGCAGTACTAGTTTGCCTGTGCACCATACAATCCTAATTCAGAAGGCATTGTGGGAATCATGGAAAAATCCATGGCATCATCTACTCTTATTCCCAGTACTATTTCCTATCAAACTACGTTCAATGGCTCTACTTTCTCCTTATGGTCGAATACTAAAATTTCTTGTACTTCCTTGGTTTAATAGTAAATCTTTGCATACATCCATACAAACCAGCACAGGCAGTCAAATGGAGCTCTCTACCAGAGGGTAACTACCAGCCCCAGGTCATCCCCACCGTGGGGACCCATATCCTTAACCAAGGGTCACCTCAAAAGCATGGCGCCAACTAAATGGCTCACAGGCTCACCGGTGAGGCAAAACCATGTCTTTGGTTTGTTCAGCAGATCACCTGAAGTAAGACTCCTCCAACATCTGTGGATACCATCTTGATTAAAAAGGTGTCCAGCTGAAACACGCCCATAAATACAACTGTTAGCATGAGGCATGGATTTTCCACTTGTAACTTTTGGGTGAATATCAAGCCCAGCGTTGTTAGCAGTGCTGCTTATTGACCGAGATGTAGAAAATATCTCTGCCATAGTCATCTTGTATTAGCTAGTTCTCCATATGAGCAATTCAGTGTGTCTCTCCATTTCATAGGCAAAATCAGTTCAAATTTTATCCAATATGAAGGACAGTTTTAAAAACAGTCTTGCATACAGCTTTTCCATTCTTTCCACCTGCCAAATCCCACCATCAAAGGCTATGCATGTAAGCATAACTGTAACAAAAATAACAAAAAGCTTCAGCACAGAATATCTAGGGTATATGTGTTACTGGCCTTCAAGCAAAATTATTTTTTTAAATTAACGGTGCAATTCAGCTGTGTGATCTTTCACAGTTGCTCCTCCTGCTCCAGAAGAATGAGAGTAACTTTTTAGGAAATTTACGTCTAGGCTTTCTCTGCATCAGAACCACTCATTACAACCCCTGTATTCTAGCAAGTCCTCATACAAAACACCACCTCTGTAACGCACCATGCAGAGGTCCCAGGGCTCATCCTGAAGCAGTCATTTCAGGTACCCGAAGCAGCTCTGTCACATAGGCATGGCAGCCATCCAGAGATCAGCGCTTTGCTTCTCAGGACTGTGCCACAGGGCACATCTTGCTGCTGGCACCTGCATTGCACTCATGTATGAGAGGCTTCTAGCAGCCAGACCCACTCCTTTCTAAGCAGGGAAGTGACTAAAAGCAATGTCAAATAGAAAGTGGGTGTAAGACCAAAAAAACAGCACAGAACAAACAACATGTAATTATGTGCTGTTCTTTGGCATGCTAGTAAACATTGAGGTTAATTGTGAAGTAAACAAGATCAGAGGGAAATAACGTACAACTGTAAGGTACTGGTCATTCACTTCTGGGCACCTTTATCAAAGAATCGATTAACATTCAATCCTGTTAAAAGGTGCTCGGTGTACTCTTCTTAAGTATGGAGTACTCGTGTTTCAGACCTAGGTCATCTGTTGGCCTCCTACACGGCCTTCAGCAAGATGTCTCAGTCTCTCTTGACTATTTACACTGCAGATTTTTCAAGAGAGTGAATTTTACTATGTTCTTGCTTTACTCCCCCAGGCAGGGACCCGACTGGATGCCGCTCTAACACAAACAGTGGTTGAAAGTGCTCAGCATATAACAGTATCGCCCCTGAAAGGCACGGGTGTGATCTGTGCTAGCATTAATATGAGTTTCAATATTGACTTAAATGGCAACAGTTAGGACCCAAACATCAATTATCAGAAATAAAACAAAACTGAGCTTACCAGCTTACTAATATGTAGAACCAATGGGCATTTTCAGAAGTGAATTTCATGGTACTTGCCAGCACAACTTTCAGTCAAGTGTAGCTCGATTATTTAGTTGCTCATTTTCCCAAAAACTGTATTTGCATGCATAATTTTTAAAATAAATATAGGAGAGTCTTTTTTCTATAGAATGCTTTTCAGGAACTCTAAGTCACGATATGCTCTTTCTTCTTCCATTTTCACTTCCACAAAATTAGTGGAAATTATTGGCAGTTATGTTGGTCATGCCATTATTATTATATAACAGGACTTGCAAGTGCACATTTAGCTTCTTAGAGGTCCGCAGATGCAGATTTAAAATTAACATGTAATACTAACTGGCTAGCTTTTAAGTGTTGTTCCATTCTACTTTGATCTGGGAGACAGCTGGAAGAAAAACAATTCAGCAAACACTCTGCAGAACATTGTTTTCATCTTAAATTAAAATTTTCAACTTTTTTAGATAGTTTTCAAAACCACTCTACTGTAGACATGAAGGAAAAGAAGTTCGCTAAACTGGATTCAGTCAGTTTATTAAGCTAACCCTTGTGAATATATTATTCAGTAATATTTCAACAAGTTTTTTAGAAAAGATGCTTCTGTTCCTTCATCTCCCATTAAAGCTTATGAGCTGCAGAGAACTAAACTGTAACATAGCTCAATTGTTTGCTGACATTTTTATAGTAAGTCAAATATTTAGCAGTTTATTTGTGAACTTTTTTGCCATAAGCAACATAACCTGATAATATTCCCCCCTATATTGTCTGGATACCTCTGTTAAAATATGGTACATATGCAAACTGCAATCTAACTCATTTATGATCCATTCTGATGAAACTGCCCATAAAAATCAGAGTGTAAGACAAAACTGAACTGCCTACTCCTCTTGAAAGCAATTACAGTTTATTATATAGAGAGGTTTTTTTAAATATTAACATCTGTGTGGCTCTTACCCATGATTCTAAAGCAGTGCTATGGAGAGTTGTTAGAAGTGCCATCACTAGCCAAATTTAAACATTGCCACTTGAATTTCTAACCAAAGTTGGCTGCACTCACTATAAATTACAATTAAGACTTATGGTGAAACCCACTCTTTGGAGAGGTTAATTGCGATTTTGCCATTAATCTTAACAGGGCCAACATAACATGGTCCCAGGAGGGTTTTATAAAGTTAGCATACTTTACTACATGCCCGTCGGTACTGAAACACAATGTTTTAGTTCATTCAGAATAATTTCATGTCAGCCAACATATGACAGAACCCGAGAGGTAACTTAGCAGAGGTTACCTACTGGTACAGGTTGTCAGATGTCTGAAGAAATTAAAAGGAAATATTAGCTCTCCTGTATTTAATTTACCTACTTGACAATTATGCTTAGGATTCTGAGTGGTGCATTAAATTCCCTCTTCAGCTCGACACCATCTGCAGTTTGAGCTGTTGGTAGCACAGAAATGTTACCCTGGTCAGCCCTGACACATTCAGCCCTAGAGGAATGTGGGGACCGTTCCACTGACCAGACACGAGGGTTCCCCATCTGAGTACCACTGTATGAACACTGGAGCTTTATTTGATTCAGTACCTACAAAAAGACAAAGGCATTATCATGCAATGGCTTGATTAATTCATTCTAAACTCCCTTTAGCCACATTACTTAGCTGTATTGTAACAGGGCAAGTGCACAGTTGTGGGAAGAATATCACATGCTGTATTACCCTTAAGAAGTTCAAGTGGTAGCCAGTGTATGTAAAAGCATAGCAGGAAGGCATCTGTTGGATATCGACAATATTGACTTCAAGAGGTCTTGGGATACACTCTTTCTGTTTACTCTTTCTATGAATGAATTTTTCTCATTCATCATTTCGGTTACAATTTACATTCTGTAACTAAAATAAAACAGAAGCTTTTTCTTTTCTTTACAAATTGCCAACTACATTAACCTTGTCAAAAAGCCCACAAGAATGCAATCAAAATAGCAATTCAAATACAAAATTGGCAGGCATTTATATTGTACTTGGACACATCCAGTAAATAGTCTCATGCATCAATCTACCGTCATCAATGGCAATATTCTGAAACCTACTAATGTTGGTTTTGCATTTGCGGTGTCAAATGACAAAAAAAGTACAAATATGGGTCCAGCAGATGAAAAATAACGTGGAAAAAAATATCTGACATGAACGAGAGGCACGGACTAGTGACTCAGGTGTTATTTAAACGCCCTGTACTTGCAGGATGGACAACGGCCGCTCTCTATAATCCATACCGTCCCGGCAGCGACCTGCTCGCCGGTGCAAAACCCGCCGTGGAAACTCCGGGATCCACCGTCCCCGCCAGCCCCGCGGAGCCCCCGCGCC
>VYXH01011223.1:230358-273666 GCA_013397275.1 Burhinus bistriatus | reverse complement strand
GGCAGCCGGGAGCCCGTTCTCCCGGCTGCCCCTCCCGTGCGGGGCCGGGGGCCCTGCCCGCCATGAGGGCGCGTCGCCTCAGGGCGCCCCGCTCCCCTCAGTGCTAGGTCCGCGCTGGAGCGCGCGCCCTTGTGCGCCCAGGGGCCCGGGCGGAGCCCCCACCACCCTCCTCCTCTTCTCGGAGAGGTTCCTCTGACCCGAGCTGGCGTTTCCGTCCCGTTTCGGGCACCTTTGGGAAGAGGAAAGCCGGGGGAATGGAGGGCGCCGACGGCGAGACCCCGCCGCTCGGGCACCCGGGCGGCGGAGGACGGGGGGCGGGGGGGGCTGCCCCGGTCGCGGAGGCGGCAGCGTCCGCCCGTCTCCCCCATCGCCTTCAGCTCGCGTGAGCCATTTACCTACCGTCCACCGAGCCGGGGAGCACCAACAAGGGGTGGCCGCAGCATTCACCGGACGGCAAAGTCCTCTAAATTCCCGTTTCTGCTCCAGAAGCTATGTAAGCCTTTTAAGCGAAAGGAGAGGCGGAGGAAGAGCCCGCTCTGATCCCCTCCGGTCTCCTCAGGAGAGCAGCCCCCTGCCACACGGGCACCCGGAGGCAAGTGAGCCGGCGCTCCCCACGTTGCAGGAGAGCGTCAAGTGATTGTGCATGAGGTATTTGCAGGGGAGGACTTCTCTGCTGTGGCTGCTCCAAGCTGCCCAACATTTAAATATCCAGAGAGCCACCGTAAGGCTGGGAGAGCGAGCGAAGGCACGGTGATTCACCTCTGCACTCCTGCCAAACGTGGCAGTGCGGGCAGCAGGTAGCAGGGTGTCTTCCCAGCAGGTGGAGTCAGGAGGCAACCAAACTTGCCAAAAAAGTACCACCACCCGGCTAAGAATAGCTTGTTTCTTTC
The DNA here is from genome assembly GCA_013397275.1 of Burhinus bistriatus. Classification (NCBI taxonomy): domain Eukaryota; kingdom Metazoa; phylum Chordata; class Aves; order Charadriiformes; family Burhinidae; genus Burhinus; species Burhinus bistriatus. Next base: position 272,776 of record VYXH01011223.1, on the reverse strand, counting down.
GTCTCTCTGCGCGAAGGACGTTTCTGCCATCAAATAAAAGGAACTTTGATACCGGCTTTTAAGTCGTCTGGCTTACTTCTGAATGGAAAGTTAGCTCCTATTGAAGTGGTTCTCATGGTTTTTTTTTTTCTTTCACCTACCGCTTTCTCTTAGGCTACCATCAGATTTTACAGCTTGCCTTTCTCATAGAAGGCTGCGTGCAAACCCAGCCGACTGCCTTTCTGCCGGCTCCACACAGCTCGGGCCATGCTGAGGAGGGGGGGAGAGGAGCAAGGGAGCTTAGCGCTGAGAAGGAGGCGCTGGGCTGGGTACGCACCGATTTCCAAGGAAAAAGGAACCTCTTGCCACTTTTTGCAGCAGCCCTTTAAAAGGGTGCCTCTAGATAGAACCATGAAAGAAATTTGTCCTCCTTAGGATATATGGGGGGCGGGGGGGGCAGGGGCAGGCAGCAGGGAGAAACATAATAAAAGATGAGACACNAAGAATTGTGTCCTCGGTGGGATAGGGGGGGGGGGGGGGGGGCAGGGGCAGGCAGCAGGGAGAAACATAATAAAAGATGAGACACTCAAGGAATACTGATGCAAATCATCATCCCTTCAAGATTTAAACTTTCACGGTAGGTTTCACCTTTACTCTTCTGGAGACAGCAAGGAGAATCAGTGGGAACTGCTTTTATGAGCTCTCATAATGCTACAATTAGTTCGCTATTCACAGCTTTCTCCGGCAGGAGCAGCGCAGTTAGGGGAGGTTTTCGTTAGCTGCGCTAGGTCTGGAGCCTGCGGAGCAGCACCCCGACGGACCAGCCGCAGTCTCGTCCCTCTGCTCCAGCTACCCTTAGGTGGGCTCGGATGAGTCATGGTTCTAAGTGCTGGAGATGTTTGTGGAAGAGGAACTGCTGAGAAGCAAAACCCTAAGCTGAAGCCTAGGGAAAGCAGGAGAATCCCCCTTCCCCTCATTGCAGCAGTAAGTTCAAAGAGGAAAAATAGAGAGCTTTTTTCATATGTGATAGCCTGGAATATTTTCTTTTCCAGAGGTTTTGGGGGAGGTGGGGCTGAGTGGGTGGGTCACCAAATAAATACAGATTACTTTAAAAGATACAGAAAGCAGCTGAACTACACGAAGGCAGGTGATGGTCTGTTTACCAGTGGTTTCTTCCATAGTCCACCCGTTTAGGGTTTTTTGTGTGTTGTCTGGCTAATACCGTTCATTCTATGAATGGAAAGCATCACATTCTCAATGACTGTTTTTATACTTATTTCAAAACAGATTTTATGTTGCTCTGTTTTCTTACTGAGTAGTGTTCATCTGCTGAAGTATAAATCTGTCATCCCATAATCTGGAAATAGCTTTTCTAAGCTTTGGGTTTGGTTGTTGATTTTTTTCTTTTTTTTAATCAGCTCCCATTTTGTTAACCATTACCTTGCACACAGAAGCAACACTCTGATTTGCTGTAAGCAATCCTACTGTGCCCCATGGGACTGCAAGCATGAGTAGTTACTATTTGGCATGCATGTGAAATACTGATCAGGCCCATAAATAACCACTGGAAAATTATTATTAACTGTACCTTGATGGTTTTATTTTTGTTTGTGCTCAGGAGTCATTGCAATGCTTTGAATTCTGCACAAAAGAGGTGGCTGGGCTACTGGTTTATGTTGTGAGATTATAGTGTTGCTTTGTACATGAAAAGTTAAGAAAGTCAAAACCTGGTTCCAAGATTTCAGTGATTTCATTCTGTTATAAAAAAAAATGTTTTTCCATATGGTATGGAAAGCTGTGCATTTTTGTAGTTTGTCTCGTTTACACCATGTTTTTTTTTCCTAAATATATTTTCTCTACCTTTAATGGTACTGCAACTAAGGGTGCCACTTATGAAACAGGCACTGTCCTAATTTTGTTTCTCAGGTGCAGAATTTGAAATAAAAAAACAAGTTCCCAGCTGGACCTATAAACTTTCCATGAACTGTGCAGCAATATTTCCACAATCTTTTGCAGATGCCTGCATTGTGAGCTGTTTGGAGGTGAACTATTTCCTGTCATGGTTTGTATATCTTTCTTGCATGGCATCGTGCACCCCATAGTGATTACCTGGAGCACAGTATTTTCAGATAAGGGTTTGTTCACATGTAGTTTGCTTGAAGCACAAGAAAAGTGAGCAATGAGCTGTCTCCAGAAGACCCTGTAGATGTGCTGTACCCTTTGATAAACAGATTATAAATAATGCATTTGAATAAGGGCTACATTTTTATATTGGACTACAAAATGGACAGAGTAAAAGACAACATTTAAACTAAAATGGTAATAAATTTGGCCTAATCCAGTTCAGAGTGAAAAGAATGGGAATTTGCCATTAGCTTCAGGGCAAGCTACATTGGCTCTGTTCAGACTTCCATGGGAATATTTAATTCTTTTGCATACAACTTTGTAATCATGACTTTGCACTCCTAGAAGTGACTTGACTGAAAACTCTGAGAACAGTTACAGCCCTGTCAGCAGCAGTGCGGGCTTCCTAACCTTGCCTGCCTGTGAACATGTCAGCTCTGTGAGAAGGAAATTCATGGAGTGGGTATAGCTTCTGTTCAGGCCATGCATCCCTGAGTGAATAACTTTTTATTTTCAGAAAAAGAGCTCACTCTGGAAGTAGGGATTTGAAAAATGACAGGTAATCAGTTTTATGAAGCTACTGCCACTTGAAGAAGTTCATTCCAAACAAGAAGGACAATATCAGAAGTATAGAAATGCTCAAGCAGCTGGAAGGCATGTAAACAGTTTAGACTAGGATTACTGGGGGAACAGAACAGTGCTGTGCCATGAGAGACAAACGTGAATTAGGAAGATTGTTACAGGAAGATGTGTGAGTACATTTGATCAATGGGGAGGTGTAAAACCAGAAGAGCAGAACAGAAATACTCAAAATGAGGCACAATATGAGTTATTCAGGAACCTCGGGCTCTGATACACTGCATCACTTAGCTCCTTAATTTTAGCGGATTAGTATAACATAAAAAGAGCTACTGCATAATATAGTACAAGACATCTTTAAAGATACATTTCCCGATATTTTCGTTCTCTCAGCAAATACAGAGACAATAACAATCATTGGGTTTACCCATATTTGAAATTCTGTAATAGATGGAGTGTCTTTCCACAGGGCAAAATATTGCAAATTTCTTATACGCCTTGCAGTGTCATGTTGACCCAAATGTCCTCTCTTGAAATGTGAGAACCACTGTGCTTGGGTAAGGGTTAATTCTGATTATGCTACAATGTAGATGTTATTTTTGCTGCCATGGTAGCCTCTGTGAAACCTCCTCCAATGTGAAGCTCTAATTCTCCCAAATAATTTAAGAAGGATGGAGAAAGATTTCAGGAACGGCATTTTTGGAGATACGATAGAATTCATACTGTGGTAGAGAGACCAAAAGAGAAAATTAGAATAACGAATGAGAGAAATGAAAAAGAATGTGCGTCTGGACAATTCCTTTAATGCTTTGGACCCACAAGGGCGTTTACTTTTAGAACTATTCTGAGAGAAGAAATGGCATGACTGGGAAACAACCTGGTGCAAGTGTCAAGAGGACACCATATCTAGGTCACGAACAATTCAGTAATGGGAATTTTGTGTGTGTTTTCTTTCTAATCCCAGAAGCCATCAAGGCATCCAAGAAGTAACTGGTTTTTTAGACAGTCCTTTTCAAAAGGATTTTGTTTAATTTTATGTTAGCTTTGCTTTTAGAAACCTGAAAATCAAGACTTATGTGTTTATCCAACAGGAAACATCTCATTAAAATGATGTACAAACTGTCTTATTATCACAATAGATTTATTTCGATCAGTTGCTTAATGTACAATAATTTCAATCAGTTTCTTAATGTACAATAAAACATGGGTAATTACATTTGCCTCCTTGCTTGAATTTCTAGTTTTAATTTATGTTCTTTAATCTATCGAAGTATTGATTTTTCAGTTCACGTCTCAGGACATTCTTAAAAGATCTCCAAAACATTTTGGAGTGAGAGCAACAAAGAGACATATGTCTTTAAAAAAAAGATTTTTTTAAAAGAAACCCCCCTTCAATCAGTAACTAGGAAACACAAAAGCAAAAAATAGGAAATGATAAATATAGGAACATCAGTGGTATTCAGGTTTTCAGAGAACAAGGAAAAATGAATAGATCTCCTAACATAGAAATTTCAGTTATTAGTATTTATACTGTATTCAATTTCCTATATAGAAAAGACTATTTTAATTTAGGAGTTAGCAAACTGTGTAGAGCACTCAGTAATTATACATATTGGTAGCAGAAACACAGTGGGCTTTGCTTGCTCTGTACAGAGGAAGGAAAGGGAAAACAAACAGGATAATCAAAACCGAGGCAATGGGAACGTTTCCAAAGAGCGAGCACCTGATTCCCTCAGGATCATCAGGTATTTTCCAGCTTTGCCCAGAAGCTGATACGCTGGTCCTCGCTAAGCCAGTGCATAACTGTACGTGATTCTAGAGAGAACCCCTGCCAAGCATCAGAAAGAAGAGCTTTCCAGGAGAACTAAATGCACCAACAGCTGCTAGAAATGTCTTTCCCAGTGTATAAATCATAGAATATTATAGATTATACAAATCTTCTCTGGAAATTATTCCAAGAGCCCTATGAAATTTCTACAAACCACCAGCAGGCATATTTCATAAATCAAACATATTTGCAAGGTCCCATCAACATAACCTTTACATTAATTGATTCACTAATGTATTTTTAATATGAGAAATTTCACATTATTTGGAGTTACAGGAAATGCAAGAATCTATGTATTAGTACTCAAGACTCATCTATGTACTTTTGTACAGATCAAATTTCCTGTCTTTGTAAGAATGGCCTTGGGCCTATGTATCATTCAGGCTTTACTTAGTCCCTCAAAATATGTTTTAAGTAAAGCTAAAGCAGTGCTATAAGCTCATATTGTTTCTGTGAACAAAGGTGAATTTTACCTCAAATCTTTATTCTGCTAGACAGAAATTTTTATTACGTCTGTAAGTCTGACCAGCACATTTTTTTAAAAAGTCACATTGCTTGGAAAACGTAACTTGTAGTGGGCACATAACTGACTAAACCCCAGCTCTTGACAGTAAGTGTAGTCTTAATCATTCTCATTATCATCATTAGTCTGTCACTCAGTTTGACATGTCTAAAATGAAGCCCTGCCCCTCCAAACAAGTGGGATACAGGAATCTCCTTATGTTGGATGTGAAAGTTATCCCGCAGCAGCATGAGGAGTGACTGGTACAGAGTTACTCAGGTACAGACATGTTTGCAGGATGGAGGTGTTAATCGTAATCTTTAGGGGCAGATTGTACTGTTTCTGATCAATAAAAATGCCCAACAGAGGTTTAGCATTATATATGCGTGTATATACTTGATATATCCGTGATATACTTGAGCAATGTGAAGGGAGATGCCTTATGCATAGTTTGTCATAATATCATATAGTATAGGAAAGCTGGGAAATGTTTCAGCTACCTTTGTGGTTGATTATCAGTATCCCAAAGACACATTAGAAAATAAATCTTCTGGGGTTTTTTTTAGCTCTTTAAGTAAAAGTGAAATTGGCAGAATTAATTTCAAATTGGTAACCACCTTTATTCAATATTGAGAGACAGCGCGGCTGAGTTGAAGAGGCAGATGTTAGATGGTTTTGAGCAGATACGTCTGTATTCCCGTGTAGTCTTTGCTTCTTCTTGACTCTGCAGTCTGTAAGGAATCTGTGGAATAAGGACTAATTCTCAGCATTTCATCCAGCATCTTAATTACAACCCATGTTAGTCTAGAGAGTTTGATTAGCATGAGAAGATCAGTTACTACTTTTATGGCTAACCTTTCTGTAGGAAATGTAGAACATAATTATGACTAGATCTGTAAATATACAGTGCATATTAAAGACAGTAGGATGAGAATGTTTGCATCTGGAAGGGCTTAAATTTAGGTTCTGGTGACAGAACAAGTAGGAGCTTGCATGCATTGTGGACAAACGCTAGGCTGGAACAGGGAACTAGCAGGAAAGCACTACAGAGACAAGATAGATGCTTATCATGTTGATTCATGTAACTCAAACTTTCACCTCCTCATTTCCACTGTCATTCTTCTCTCCTTTCTCTTCACACAGGCACACAACTGCAAGTACACATTTTTTCCAGCAATGTTATTGATTGCCTATCTTTGACACTGGTTTTCCAGTGCTGCCCATTTAAATCTCACCAGCCAAACTGTTAACAGAAACGTAGTCACTGAAGGTCAGATGCTCAGAGAGCTGCAAATCACGGAACACAAGTATTGAAGGAAATGTCTGAGTATAAAATTCTTGCTCACCTTCATCTGAACCTGATGATTCACTTTGTATGGCAGTCCTAGCTGTGCCTCTGAGGTCTACCTTAATTGCACCTCCTTTTCTCCTGATACGTAAGTGAAATCACATGTAGAGCTCCTAGATCAGTCCTGTATTTCTGAAAAAGCACTATATGGTTGGTCCTTCTTCAGCCAATTAAAACAGATATAGAGACACCGTGCAGAGAGACATCTGGCTCTAAAGCTCCCAGACATTAAAATCTAAGAAGGTCTCCCAGAGGAACCTTATTTTCTCTGGCACTTTTTCTATTCCCAGTCTATTTTATGGCTTTGAGGCAAAACCCTCTCCTTAGTTCGTCTTATCATCATAAAGTGTTTGCAGGTAATCATGTCTAAAATACTCCTCTGTGTTCTGTTTTTGAACACACCTTTATTCCAAAGGGGGAAAAAAAAAAAAGTTGGAAAGGGACAAGACGCAGTCTTTTTAGTTATTGTCATTTTTTGAGAAGCAAGAGTATTGGAAGTTTTCAATCAGAGGGCTGCCAATGCATTTCAGTCTTGGCCCACAACATCTTTTCTATTTGAGTTTTGGACCTTGGCTGTAGAATAAATTTGGGAAAATATTCAAGTTTTTTTTCAGATACCAGTAAGTGAAAAATCTGAAATTTGTACGTAAATAACAAATGTCTCAGCCAATAAATTGCAACTGGAAAATAAACCTTCTGCCATAACTTCCTGTGTAATGAGTTTTTAATGCATTTTTTTAAAACTGAAGTCTCTTTTAAACTGTCACTTTTCGTTGCCATATACTGAAAATAAAAACATGGCATGGTTTCCAGTCCTGTTATGTTCTGAGTTGTGCATCACCTCATAGGGGTTTAACAAGGTTCATCTTTTCACATTCGTCATAGCCTGATTTCTATCGCTTAACTTGCAGTTTTACAAAGGAGTGTGAAAATCATTCAAATTCAGGCAGCAAGTATACCAGGGACTCTCACCTCTCACCACACCACTCAGGCATACACATGTACACAACTATGCCTTTATTCTAGCAGTATTATTGACCCATTTGTTGTCCAGTTAAATCTCACCACCTGAGCTGTGAACACAAGCTAAATGTGATCACTGGTAGCTGGATACTCAAAGGAGGCTGCAAATCACAGAAGATAATTTGAGAGACGTGTGCTTAAAATTTCTGATCCCAGTTTGAGGACATGGTATGAATTCAATAGTTACAGTTTTCATACTCTCTTTCTAAAGAGGGTGAATTCCAAGGACAACATTTGGGAGGTGGTGGGACTGGTGCATGTCAATCCAATGCAAATCCTGATCCTTTGTGCAGGTCGACATCATCTATCTGAATGTAACATCACTGAACTCACTTTGCTGCTACCTGGTTGCAGGCTCGGAGATTATTTTTCTCAGTGATTTACTCATCCAGATTTCAGTATTGGTTGATGATTAATGACTTTTGTTGAGGCATGGGAACTGGCTCTCCACATGTCTTTACAAGGTCTAGTCGTTAGAAGCTGAGTTGGAAACTGATGCTCAGTAATTTTTAATACCCAAAGAAAGTGTTTAGCACTAATATTGTTTCCATATTTATTAACTCATAATGAAAACTGAAGCATCCGTGATTTTTATTCTTTCTAACAGTGTTGCTATTTACAATGCCCTGGAAGAGTATGAGATGCTGTGTGGTATGAAATATGTTTCATACTACCCAATTCTTATTAAAGGTCTAGTAAATGAATTTAAAGATGTTCCCAATCCCTTCTAAGGAAAGTCAGACAGGGTATAATTCTCTTCTTCCAAAAATAACTTTACTCATACATCACCAGTATCATATGTCATTTAATAACAATACGCACATGATGTTCAGTGAGCTGAACTTGTTGCTGTAAGTTCATTTTACTTTCCAGTACAGCCTGTAAATTGTTCATGAGATATTCTTTCAGCTGTTCAAGATTCAAGAAAGCTTTTTCCTGTGAGGTGAAGGACTCTGTTCTTTTTCCTGCTGTTGCTTTGCATTTTCATTTTTTTCAGGACAAGGTTGAGAATGCAGAGACGTTTAGGAAAGGGGACTACAGATTTTGTTTGATTTATCTTTTTATTTTTTTGTAGCTATTATGAAGTTGCTAGAGAAATTTGTGCCCAGAGGAAGGCCATTATATGAAGATGAATTTTCTTACTCTGAGAATGTGTTTAGTTCGGATGACACAGCAACCCAAATATTGGAGGTTTTTATAATGGGACCATGTCTATGGAAAGGATCTTTTCCTCTGAGTTCACAACAGACAGGGCAGGAGATTATCTTTTGATTCGGTAACTGCTATGAGAAGGGTGTTCTTCAAATACGAAGTGCCTCAGAAGGATATAGCCATCAGTCTAGTGGACCAAAATGGAAAACATCTAAGTGGGATACCTTAGTAAAAGATGACAGTGAAAACTTCATTGACATCAAGGCTGGATAACCTCTGAAAGACAAGGAACTTATTTAGTTGCCTAAAAATAGATTTGAGTACTCTACTGAGAATGTTTGCTCAGGAACATAACTTCTGCAGTTCCTTTCACAGAATCACCAGGGTTGGAAGGGACCTCTGGAGATCATCTAGTCCGACCCCCTGCCAGAGCAGGGTCACCTAGAGCAGATTGCACAGGATGGCGTCCAGGCGGGTTTTGAATGTCTCCAGAGTCGGAGACTCCACCACCTCTCTGAGCAGCCTATTCCAGTGCTCTGCCACCCTCAAAGTAGAGAAGGTCCTCCTCATGTTCAGAGGGAACTTCCTATGTTCAAGTTTGTGCCCGTTACTGTAGACAAGAATGGAGAGAGGAATATAGAAATGCTGAGCGGAAGTTTGCTATATTTTTCAGTGTTGATATTGCTATTTCTAGTAAACAGAAGACAAATAAAGTTGGTTGATTTTTTTTACATGAAACTGGACATATCTTACCAACTTGTTGGTGACCGTTCAGACTAACTGGATATGTGTTTTACTAGCTAACTAGTTAGCTAGTTAGCTATGTAACTGAAAGAGGAGTTGTAGCAAGCAAATACTGAAGTTGCCAATGTTATAATTTGTCAGGAATCTGAATAGCAGATGAAGAACCAGACAAAATAACACATTGAGAAGTAAGACTGGGGAGAAGGGAAATCTTGTTCTCCTCACCCTGCCCCATGCTCTAGGCTGAGAGAATTTAGTCATTTTGTAAGAATTGTTGCCTAGTACAAAGTCCACTAGGACTTGTTTTCAAGTTTTTGGAACTTATTAAATTTTTCAGGTATAAGTATTTGTTAAAAAAAAGCCAAACCAGCCAACCAACCAAAAAACCCCAACCCCAAATACAAGAAAAGCACAGTTCCCAGTGCCTCAGCCAGCCAATTTTAACTTTATTCAAAGATTTCCAAGACATTTTACAATACAATATTGCTTTAGAAGTGTGTATTCCAAATGAATGAACATTTTTTAAGCTTGATATAGACCTAGAGATGGATGAAAATTCATTTAATGCAATTAAATTATGCGTCTTTTTTTCTTAAAATAACAGGGCTGGGAATTGTATCAGCGATGATTCTTGTAACTAAATACCAGATCTCAAACGAAGGTTATACAGCCAGTCTCCAGTCCTGATTCCACTGAAGCTCATGCCCAGTCTAACACCAAGTTCCCTGGGAACACGATCAACCCATCAGTCATCATTTTGTTGCTTCATAACTTTGGAATAAAATCAAAACATTTTTTTTCATAATTTCTAAGAGACATGATGATGTGTGCTGCTGCCTGGTATTTGACTGTTCGGGCCCGTTCTGCAGGGAAGTCCATCTGAAGTAGCTATTGTGCTGAATATTCACTTCTTACTTTAGACACAGTGATTTCCTCCAAGACTCATTTAGACCATGGGAAAGGCAAGACAGTTCTCTCCGTTTTCAAAGTAAAGTTGCCTGGCACAAAGGCATTCTCTGCACACACTGAAAAGTGTCACTAAGACATTAGCTTGGAGGAGTGATTGCGTGGTAAGTTTTTGCCTTAACTTCCTGTCTGCTAGTTTCTCTTTGTAGGCAACTTGTTGGCTTCAATGACAGGGTCTGTCATTTCTATTCTATTACTACCATCTATGCTTGTATAAAAGCTGTTTGAGCTAGAGCAGCTTCAGAATAAAGAATCCATTTGGATTTTTTTTCTTGCTTTTCATAGTAGGATCTCTAGCTATGGATTGTTATTCTTTGCTTATTTATAGCCTTTTTCCCCTTTTGTTGCGTCTTTCTTTCTTCCTCCTTTTCTCCGCTTTGATGGCAGAAGCTATGCTTCTAAATTCACTCTTGAACAGCAGGGTCAAATTCTGAACAATACCCCAGGCATTATTTTAGCACATTCTTCCTGCAAACCAAGTTACCAGATAGATTTTTTAAAAGCCAGTTTATCCAATTTCATACTGTATTAGCACTCTCCCAAGCAAGAGTGCAATTTTGCTTTTCACATTAATGACATCTAAGAAGTTTTTGTAGACAGAGATAATCACTCACTCTGTATCCAAACCATGCTTTTAGATCCCAACCCCTTTGCTCTTCCTTAAATATTTGTGTTGAAACTTTTCTTGCTAGGTGAGTACCTATTCACCCATGCCTTAGGCTGAGTTTTCAGGGGAGTTGTGAAAGAATTTCAGTTAAAATTTTGTGCTTGGGAAGAGCATGTTGATTTGGTAGTGTTCAGCTATCATGACCATTTCACTGATGTGAACTCCTGTCTTCAGGATTTGGAGACAGGAGTTGAAAGTTAGTACGTGGTCTGCACAGATGTCAGAGATATACTTGTGCTTTTGAAAGAAGAATCCAATTGGAATAAACTGTAAACCTCCATGGTGGAATGGAAACCTCCTTCTCTCATGCTACAGACAAGATTGTGGTAAGTTAGCAATAAATTCATTAAAGATATCACCTGAAGCAAGTGTATTCTACCCATTCTCAGTGCCTACGTGCTGACCAAACAGTACCTGTTTATGTGCATGCTCCATTCTGGTTATGTATCAACTTTCTCTGCTCTGCATTTTTTGTACTGCTTCCTCACCCTTTGTCTATCAATGCTCATGGCCTTAAGGATGCTGAAATTGAGAACACAAAGCCTGCCTCCTATGTTGCTTAGCTGTTTTCTTACCCAGCAGTTCTGTAAAGTTCCACATAATGTTGTTTCTGATTTACTGTCTTGATTTTTCAACAGCAGGGGATGACTTTCACCTGTATCTTAGACTCATGTGTTTCAGAGTCTGGCAGGCAGGACATGACTTTTCCAGCACCTTGGGATAAAACTGTCCTCTTCTTCTTGCATTACAGATGCCCAAATGATCCCACAGGCTTCCAATCCCTACAGCTGTGTTTTGCTGGACACAAAACATTTGAGTAGAATAAGTAGGTAAAACTTCCTCTTCAGATGAGGCAGATACTGATGTGCTGGGTGAGACGTTAAACAAAAAGGTTGAAAATAAATCTCACTGCCAGTTGTGTCCTCAAGGATGAGGCCTTTCTTCCAGTCCTTCTTCATAGCTTGTAGGTTCAACAAACTGCACCCAGCCCTTTCTGAGCCCAGAGAAAATCTCTTTCTTTGTGTCACTTTGGCACCTTTGTGCAGACTTGCTGCAGGCCACCTGCTTCCAGTCTTTCCTAACCCCTGTCTGCCTCAGCTTGGAAGGTTGCCCAAGCTCAGCCTGCTCAGTCACTTCTGGGAACTCCTCTACTCTCCAAGAGGGTTGTGCTGGACTCAGAATAACTCTGCGTCTTCCTCACTGCTCCTCATCGTTAGGTAACATTATTGCACATGGTCATGTGTGCCAAAGTTTTGAAATGCCTATACTTCTCCACACAACTTTAACTTTAGACCACTGAGTGTACTTTTTATAACTAAATTAATTTCTTGCACCTGTTTATCTTTTTGTTTTTCCCTTTTCCCTTTACCTTGTTTATTGCCAAATTTGGGAGAACATCCTCTTTCTGTTTATAAAACCAGACTCTTCCACTCCACACAGCCAAATTTCTGCAGCACGTAAATCGCTGTTAAAGATGTTTTCTGCTGCCTCTGGAGGATGACATGTTCCCCTTGCTGCTCTCAGGGATCTTCTAGATAATGCTTAGCAATCTATTTAAACGGCATTTTGCACATTGGCCACTAATGGTCTGTTCTGTGTTTTCATGAAACATCTGGGATCTGAATATCACAAAGTCTGAGCATTAATTCAGTGCTGTCTGCAGTTATAGCAGACTGTAGCTGGGTGGTGAACGCATCAAGAGCTCTCAAAACCAAATTGCTTGAAAAATCAGGTTCTTTCTAGGTTCTGCTTCCTGTATTCATTATTGCTTGGAAACTGGGTAAGTAACTACTACCTTTTAAAGTACCATTTATTCCTTAGAACGTTGACAAGAATGCAGATTTTCCAATACACTGCCCGGTGTTCTAGGAATTTGGTTGCTTCCTAACTCAATGACTGAGTGCAGGATAAAAGCGATGCCAGGTATGGGTGTTAAAGTTCTCAGGAAGATGTATGAACCTAATCTAGCAACCCGACTTCTTGGATCTGCTTCTTCCTCCAAAAGGTTTTATGCTCTTGGAAGCAAAGGCAATACCATTCCTTTGAGCAGAAGGCTCAGGTGTGGAATCTGAGTATGTGGGTACATTTCCCTGCAACTCTTAAAAAGATTCCTGACAGGCAGTGGTTTAGAAATCATCCCAATTGTCTGTATCTTCCCACTAGCCAGTTAAAGGCTGTTTTACACTGAAGAGCGTGAATATAGTGGCTCCTTGTTTATCTTGTCATCTGCTTATCTTCTCATGTGCTTTCGCTCACCATCCTGAGGTTCCTAATCTGGATATGCAATAAGAGATCCTGGATGAGTGCTGCTCCAGGACCCTAAGAGTCCTGTACTGATTCTACTTTCAACACCTATTTTGCAGGTTTTTGTGAGGTCTTAAAATAGAACTGTTGGGTTTTTTTTCAATTTGGTACTCATAGATGAGAAACCCATCACCCTTCATTTTTTATAAAATGCCTGTAGCATCTCTTTGTCATTGTATTTGAATTCTTTTATTCTTAATTGTCTTTATGCACTTCTCTTCCCTTAACATCCATTGGAACTGCTTGAGATAGAAAGAAACAGTATGCTAGCAATGTAAGAGAAGCTCTTGGGCAAGTCAGGAATTAAAAGAGAGAAGCTTATTCGTTCATGGCTCAAGTCTTTTTTTCCTACGTGAAGATGATTGGTGATTCCCAATCCACAATTACTCTGCGGCCTGCTGTAGGCAAAGTTAGTGTGGAAATCACCAGGGAGAGCACACCTAAATCAAGGAGAACCCAAGGGATGCTTCAATCAGCCTGTATTTGCCTCTAGAGGTCTCCCAACTCTTCTTACGTTTGAAAACCCAAATGTACAGACTTGGCAACTCTGTCAGCTGTCTTCAGAACGTGCTCTCTCCCTTCCTTTCCTTCTCCTGATGTCCTGGCCCTCAAAATGAGCTCTGTGGCATTTGTGGTTTATGGTTCACAAATACAATTCTTTGTTGTCGCTACCTAACATAATTGTAACCTGCCGGCTGACCTCAATACAGCTCCTACAGGGAGATTTGGCATTAAACTTATAGGAGCTATTTTGAGGAAAAATACTGGGTAACGCAGACAGTTTGTGTCATAATGGGTAAATCTGGTGACTGGAAATGAACATTTAATTGATGTACTCCATAAGCACGTTTCCACACAAAGTATATGCAAAACTAAGTGAATTTGAACTGTCTTTGCAGCATTTGTCTGTAGAAAAATGAATTCCCCACAAACACTGGTATAATGGTCTTGCTCCACTCCTTGTAATATCTCAGAACACGTCAGTTGGAAAAGCATCTCTGCTAGGTTTTTTCTTCCTCAGTGCTGATGGCTGCCTGTCTGTCCCAGCTTTTGCGGATGGGATTCAGGAGTTATTTCGCTAGGGTTATGCAGCCTGATTCATGTTGCTGTTTTATATGGGTGTCATGACTTCAAAGTGGTTTTGTCTAATTTGCATCAGTATAGTGAGAAGATAGATTCACTCACTGAATCAGTACAATCTAACACTTTCCTGTTAGCATGATCCACATGCAGACTGAAGCAGAATAGGGTGGCATGCTATACCCCCTGTTTCTATGTGAATTTAGACCTGTTTTCCCACTCGGAGGGAGGAGGTAGTGGCTGCATTCAGAATGCCAGCAGGAACTCAGCAGGAGCTGCTGCCTCTCAGGCACAAGATAGAGGCAATCAGGTGCTTCCTGCAGGTGCTGTGGAGCTGCTTGGTTTGGATTGCTTCCTCTCGCACCAGCGGGATGCTGTCGGTCCTGCCCCGAGGAGAGGCAGCGGGTCCTGGCCCGCAGCCAGCAACCTGGTAGCAGCTAGTGTCTCTCACACACCTTGCCCCTGGGAAAGAAGGGTTTCCGCTTACTCCGGAATTTTAAACACCAAATATAGCAGGTTAAAATGGCCACCCTTATTTAAACCAAGGAAAACTGAAAGCATCCAGGCAATACAAAAAATGTGGAAGAATAAACTTAAAGGGCAATTAGCTAGGGGAGCAACCTTCACAGAAAAAGGTTTTTTGCGAAAAATCGGAGGAAAACAGGACCACAGAGTACCTGAAATGTACAGTAATGCTGTTCTGCCCCAGCTGATGTCTGATGTCTAGAGTTTAGGGCTGAAGAGGCATTTGGTTAACTAATGATTATACAGGGGAATGGGAAAATGCTGTTTCTAAATATCTATTATGATTCAATGGAAAATGACCAGAGATTTGGAGGCAAGAGGGTTTTTCAAATCATGATGTGCTATGAAGAAAATTAATTCCCAAGTCATTAGCAAAGATATATAATTCACATGCTATATTTTCATAATAATATAATATTCTTATAGAAATGTATGTATTAGATGCTTTAAAGGATGAAACTTGAAATTTGTTTAAGAGCTAATTTTGTGGCTAGGATTTTTAAAATTTTCCGTTAAAACATTCAGAGATGTATGGCCATTTTTTGTTTTAGTGAAAATAAGTCAAAGGATTTTCTAGCTTACAATATTGGTTGTTAACTATGTTTTAAAGTACTTTTCTTCTTGGTGAATGGATTTGGGTAGGGGTATTGACCTTTTGAATGAGACCCCTAAAATTTGTAATATTTTCTGGTTTAACTTACAGCAATTTTCATTAAGAAAAAGATGACTCAAACCTTTCTGCAAACAATGAGAAGAGACTGCTTAGCCCTTTTTAGGAAGCTAACTGTCGCGAGGAATTATCTTGTTTCCATGTTCAAATAGCTTTCAAATGTCATACCCAGACAGAAAGCAAGGAAGACCATGGCTGTGGTTTTTAAGGAGATAGCTGCTTCTTTTTGAAGAACTGTATTCAAACATCAAACAGCAGTTGGATAGAAAGAGGCCCACAAAGAGCTGTGAGAGTGATCAGCAGCCAAACAAGCATGGGTTAGGAAGATTTAAGGAAGTTTGTTCAGTCTAAAAGATACTGAGAGAAGACCTAAGAAATCATCAAAAAGGAAAGCAGGTTATGATCACTTACTTGCTGCAGGTAAGAAGTAAGATGTCATGGTCTTAACTTTAAGTAACCAAGATTTAGGGATGGATATCAGGAAGTACTTTTTGACGGTAAGCAGGGTGAAGCAGAGGAATAGATTACCTGTGGAGGTGTCACATCTTTCTCACTGGAAGATCTGAAGAATTGGTTAGACAATCCAAAATGGTTTGTAATGCAGGACAGTCTGAGATCTTAGGTCTGGGTGAGCCCTTACTCTGTCCCAACTATCAGAACAAAAAAATCATCTCCTTCCTTTTCCCTTCCCTGTTTTCCAGGCAAAGGAGACAAAATGACTTCCAGTAGATCCCTGGTCCAAATGATCTGCGGGGTATAACTGTGAACTTTCACCCCGAATTGCAGCTATTTGACAGCCACTGTCATGGATTAGGCAGAGAGGTGAGCTGGCTGACTTCTCTCTAGATTCCCTTCAGTCTTGTTTTTTGGTGATCTGTTGCAGAAAATAATCTGAGACAGGTTTGAGCTGGCAGCCAAACTGCTTGGTCATCTAATCACGCCCTTTTATACAGACTAAGAGTGGAAAACCCCACGCCCTAGCACAACATTTGTACTCTGTAATGTCACCATGTGGAGGTGACAACTTACTGTCAGTTGTAGGATTAGAGACCTGGTACCATGAGGAGAGCACATCATTCTGGCCCACCAGTCCAGAAGGCAAAATATGATGTGAAGCTGTGACAGCCCTGGGGATGCTGTGGTAGGAGCAGAGAGCAGGTAGCTCTGTAAACTTTCACAGCTGCTCGCCTGAGTAAGGAGACACTCAGTAAAAACCATTTAAGATTTTCCTGTTACGATTCTGCCTCTTGAGTGTGAAATGAATTCATTTTGACAGTTCCAGTGGAGATGGGAGGATATGCATTGAGCTGCTTAACCCTTTCCCTCTCTGCTCCCCTTCTTCCCCTTTGTGAACTCATGCCTGCCCGCCAGCTTAGAGGGGTCAATATATACGGTATTCAGATACTTCAGCAATGGCCTCAGTCCCTTAGGACTCTTGGAAATGTCTCCAAGGACTTTCTCCTTCATTGTCCTCCTTACTTCAAGAGTGATCTCCAAACCTAGCAACTTCTTGGAAACGTAAATTTAGAAACCTGTGTCACAGCAATAAAATGCTATCTTCAGAACTGATATCACTATCTGCTGTTGGAGACCTCTCCAAAACTACTCCATAGCTTGAAAATGAGACACTGAAGAAACACTCAGAAGACTCAGAATCATTTTCTCATTCCCTGGCTATCCTTTTAAAGACAGTTCTCAGAGTATTGTGCACTGCATGTTAGACAAAAGAAAAAATAGTCTGCCAGTGCAATTTAGAAAAGCTGATGATTTTAAAGACCTTCAACACAGAGAGAGCTGCCACTGATAAAAACTTGCTGTGACTCAGCTATGCTTTGCGTGAGAGCAAGTCATTTTGCTACTTACTGTTGATTACTGAATTTGAAACCCTCTGCGGTCTTCGAAGGGTCTGAGAACTGTTACGGGGTGAATGCTAAGAAGGGGATCTATTAATGGAAAAAGTGGTTTTCAAGGAAAGATTAATAAAATTTAAAATATAATTAAAGAGGCTTGGGTCCATGTACATAATAAATGGTCCATTTTTTGTCTTATTCTACTGTAAAGCACAACAACACTCAAGTCAAGGGTAAAAACAGGTGAAAAGAGTTTACTCACTTGAGGCTGTAAAAGGATTACCCACTTCTGTGTACAAAGTAGCAGAGTCTTTCTGCTTTTGTGTTCAGTATTACACCAAAGAGTAAAGCAAAGATGGTAACTGAATAAAGTGATAAAAAAGCTCCAGAAAAAAGGATTTGGTCAAAATCCGTTTGGTTTTTTTGGTGGGTTTTTTTGTTGTTTTTAATAGGTATAGATATATGTAAATTAAGAAATTAATACGTAAAAAGGCTATTCTATACTAGACAGAGTAATGCAGCTGGGTGCAAGCTGGACAGAAAGCAGCTAGGCCTGGGCACCTTGGAGGACAGCAAGTTTAGCACCAGTCAGTAGTGTGCCCTTGCAAGCAATGAAGCCACCTACTGATCTGCTTTAGCAAGAACATAACCAGCAGGTCAAAGAATGGGCTGGTTACTAGGAGGCATTTCTGAGGCCACATCGGGAGTGCTGTGTCCAGATCTGCCCCTTGTAAGGTGGGGCTGGCAAGAGAGGAAATGACGAATGGGGGAGTCTAGTCCACACTAAAATGTTCTGGGGGCTGGAGCATGTGATTTATGAGGACAAGCTGAGGGAGCTGGTTTCACCCAGCCTGGAGAAGCAAAGAATATGGAGGGACCTAACATCTGTCTTCAACTATCTAAAGGTGAATTACAGAGAAGACAAAACCAGGCTTTTCTCAGCTTGGCACAGCAAGAAGACAAAAGCAAACAGTCCACAAGCTGCAATAAGAGAAATTCTCACTGGCTATAAGGAAGAATTTTTCACAGTGGAAGTGATTAAGTATCAGAACATGTTGCCCAAAGAGTTTGTGAAGTCTCCAACCTTGGAGACCTGCAAAACTCAACTAGTCAAGACCTTGCACAATCAGATCTAAAGTGGAAATTACACCTTCTGTGAACAGAGGCTTGGGCTAGATGATGTTCCTACAATTGTTCCACAATTCTATGATTCTGTGGTATTCATCTAGTCTGTTTTTAAAGATTTCTTATGATGGAGACTCCACTATCTCCCCAGACAATCTATTGAAATGCTTCTCAAGAGATGAAAAAAATATTCAAAGCAACTGTATGTTTTGACTGGATTAAATCGGCTTCTTGAAGTATTTGCAACCTTTACATTGCAATGCTGTGACAATGCCTAGCAGCCAGAGGGTGAGACTGAATACACTGTATTTCTTACAGCTGAATTGAAGGAAATGGAAATAATTAAGCATTTAAAATCATATCATCGCATAATCTAAAGCAGGGGTTGCTAGAGAATGGATATGTATTTCAAACACCTTTGGCAGCCCCTGTATTAAAGTTTTCCAATATTAATGCTGGAAAAAAGGATATGGCAGCAGAATGTATGAAATGATTTCATGGCTATATTTCCCTATCTCTATTTTTGTAAGAGAGAAAAGAATATATATCAAATATATTATACCTGATTTATTGATATTCTAGGAATTTAATTACCACAAATCCATTGTTGTATTGCCTGAAGATTGTTAGATCTAGACATTTAGGATGAACCCATGAAGTACATGCTTCTGAAAAAAACCACAGAATCTGAATCTTAAATATTACTATTTTGTCCTCATTTTTGTTTTTGCCATTGTATTAAATGGTATCATAATATCTAATTTTGTTTTGTTCCCAGGAGTACTAATGAATCTTTCATAAACTCTAACTTTGAGATAATTTTGAATCTATTGCCCACCTTCTTGCTCACTTCATTTTCCTGTTTATTTTAAAACTAATGCTGATCAACCTCTTTCTCTATAATAATGTCTTTTATTTATGTCGTATTTGAAACGTGTAATTTTTTCCTTTGCACTCATTAACAGGCACATACCATCAGCTCAGTGGTCTC
Organism: Burhinus bistriatus; assembly: GCA_013397275.1. Taxonomy (NCBI): domain Eukaryota; kingdom Metazoa; phylum Chordata; class Aves; order Charadriiformes; family Burhinidae; genus Burhinus; species Burhinus bistriatus. The sequence goes on along the minus strand of VYXH01011223.1, from coordinate 253,319 downwards.
CAGAGTCTAATATGCAGCACATATGTTGAAATGTCTTTTTAAACAGTACAGAAATGGTGTTGAACAGAAAATAATACTATACAGAAAGTAAGAGTGTACATGAAGTGTGCATCTTCTTTAAACACCAAGATCTATATTCATCAGATATATGTATGTCACCTCTTCTTTTCTTCCAAGTCTTATTTCTACTGTTAGCAACTGTGGCTGAAAGATTTTTGTCTGTAGTCACTGAAATGACATTGTTTTTGCAGAGTATCTAGCCTCATCTTTTCAGAGTCCCCAGTTGCATGCTTAAATTCAGTAGTATCGTTCTACCAAATAAAATATTTGTATTAAGAATGGCAGAATCAGGTCGTCAGTTCCCAACAGAAATCAGATGGTTGATTTTTTTTTTTTTGTTCTAACAAACAGAGCTCTGACACTCCCAGCATTTTGCGTATTACCCTAGTCTATGGCTTGATCCACTGTAACATCCTGTGCGAAAATGCAGGTGTATCCTACAAACAGTAAAACCCACCCTTTTTAGGGTGGCATTTCTATACTTTGGAGAGAAACTAAATAAACCGATTTTGGTTTATGGACAGAATCCACTCCCCTTAGTTTAGAGCTGGGACATGAAGTGACTGGAAAACCTGTCTGTATTTGCCTCAGAGACTTTCAGACAATTGGATCATAACCTATTACACTCCAGAGAAGGTAGATAAGGTGCTTAATGAGAACAAGACCTTGTCACACATCTTCCCTCATGTCTCCTAAGTTTTGTTCAAGGTATTTCTATGAGGGCAGGTCCGTAAGGGCTGCAGAGGCTCCTGTGTGGCTTTTCTGAGGGCTGGTTCCCCTTTGCAGCAGAGTTGTGCTCTAGAGCCACCCTGGGAAATACTTGCACCTGCATGGAGAGGCAGAGAACAGCATGCAGGTCACCTGTAGAGGTAACATTTCTGCAGGTTTTATATTTCAACCCCCAGCACAACCAAACTGAGGATAAAACCAAGGATTACGTTGATTATTTTGGGTATTACTCAAGTTAATTCAACATGACTGGATCTCATTTCTCATAAGAGCTGCATGAGTCAGACCTGTCAGATTGAAATATATGTAAGTATATAAGGCATTTTTCCAAACAAATGGATTTGACAGTGACTGTCCAAGTCAAAACATCATAGATAGGACACTTCTCACCTGATTTTAAAAGCTTGCTCCTAACAAGCATCCTAGAAAACTAGTATAGTTTCTCTTACAACTTATAAAGGGAAATATATATACTTCAAAGCTATGATCTAACCGATTTTAGACCTACTTTCCAATGAAATAAGTTGCTCACAAGAGCTCCCTGACAAGTTCTTGATTAATGATAAACAGGGCCTACTGTGATTAACTGAGATGAAGGTAGTCAGTGTTCTTTGCATAAATTTTGCTGAACTGTGGAGCCCCTTTGACAACAGGCTCATTTAGGTTTATGGTCTTTTTTTCAGAGCTGATTTAAGACTTTGAGCTGTTGCTCAGCGTTCCTTATTTTGCTGTATGTGTTCTCTCTCTTCCCTGCTTTATGCGCTGATTCACCTCTTAGCATTCCCAACCTGAACAGCAGACTAAAAGGCTTAACTAAAAGATTTTGATTGATTTCAGCTTCGTGTGACTTCAGTAAAGAAGCAACAGTACTTGAGCTGTGGCAGGATCCTGAAGGCATCTGTAGAATTGTGAAACATGGCCCGGAGTCATGCTTTTACAGACTCTGGCTTTTCACTAAAATGCTTAAGAGTATCAGTAGGGATGTAACTGCTCTGGCAGCAAAAGTCCCCTTCTCCTAACAAAAAGAATTCTCTTTATGACAGGAATTTGTACCTGTCGCAGGTGGAGTGATGCCCTTCACTGATAGAGAGAAGCAGCGATACATTTATTGATGCAAAAGAACAATTTAATAAAGTTTGATAGTAAACGTGACACTGTTTTAACAAGATTCGGTGGCAAGGCACTCTTGATTATTTACTGCATAGAGGACAGGGTGAGACACAACTGCCAGGGAGACCCTCCCATTGAGTCGAGGTTTCAGAAAGGACCCCCTTGCTTTCTAAATTCCTTCCCAGAGAGGAGTCTAGGTGCAACTGGATCCAATTCTAGTCCCAGACTTGGTCAACGGTTTGTGTCTAAAGGATTATATATGTGAAATCAATCCTTTATATCACTTAGCTAAGACTTCAAAGTTTATCATGCTGTCAGCCACTTACCCAGGATCTGTTGCGGCAAGGAATCTCAATCTCAAGAAGTAACCTTCAGAGGCGTCCCTACTCAAGGGGAGATCCTGGTGTGCTGCCTGCTGTTGTGCAGGAGAGCTCAAAATGCTTTTGGGCTGTTCACTATTTATGAGGGTAAAACAATTGATCTATAGCCATATTTGCATACCAACTGCAGTACCAGTAATGTGATTGGGTGGGCACATTGCTCAAGTTAGCCCTTGGCTATTGCGTTGTTATCTGTCTCCCCAAAACCATGTTGAGCCAGATGCTGCCATCACAAATAGATGCACCCAATATGACCACCACAGGTGGTTCTCACTTGGGTAGGGTTATGGGAGATAAAGGTCAGGTTGGTGGTGGACCGCACCATCACACTACCTCATGTTAAGCAGTACAATACCCATCTGGTGGTGGTGTGCTGCACAGAGATCTCATTACTCCTTACTGTGATCAGTAGCACAGGAGAAGCAGCCGTTGATACTTTTGATGCTAAAGGAGACATTCAGAGCACATAGCTTTAGGCTCAGAGATCTTTTCATGGCCCTGGCTCTATCTAGGCACTTTCAGTCACCTTCTGTTTGTTTCTTATCATTTAATTTCACACGTCACCCTTCCTTTCCCACAAGTACTTATGAGCGTTTCTCCATGCTACTGTCCTCTAATGAGCCCTCTGCCATTACAGTTTCCATTCCATCCTTCAAAATGCTGCCATCAAACCCCATTTATCAGTTATTTTTTATGTTCAGGACATGCTACTACCTCAGATTAATCAAAAAAATAGCATAATCAAGGAAATATTAAGAAAAAATCCACCTATACAAATCTGTAAATGTCACTGTGTTTTCTTTTGCTTTGGAAATTTTACCTCCAGCTGGTGCTCTCTCTTCATTATCTCTATTACACAGTGCCCTGAGAGGCCAGGACCCATTTTTGCTGTGTTAGTAAATCATCTTGTACAACTGAACCTTGATCCCAGAAACTGTTTAAGAGTTTGGCGCTCAGTCAACTTTGGGATTTATCACGTGTCTTAGATATTCAGCCAGTAACGGAGTGCTTTGCAAGATCAGCAATGTATAAATAACAACTAATGCAATCCAGCTCTCAGCCTCTGTCTTTGCCTTAGCAACCAAAAATTACATTGAAGATGTGGAAACTGTGGATGCATGAGCCAGTCAGGTGGACAGCAAAGGATGCTTCTAGCCTGTTAGAGGTCTTTTGTGCTGATGGTGACCTGCAGTTACAATCAGAGGAAGTGAATTGTAACAGGAAAGAGTGCGAGATGCCCTAGCATATTTTCTATAACTTCTCTGCCTGGTTCCCTAAGGGAACAGGTGATTGTACTCTCACTTTGTGAACCTGTTTATCCACCTGATATAGCATTTAAAGTAATTAGTTGATTTCAACTAAAATTGACAATGGATAGGATATTCCAAAATGTTACATTCTAAAAACTATGATGAAGACAGGCTGGAGAGGGACTTTTTACAAGGGCATTTAGAGCAAGTGTGGGGTCCTGCACCTGGGGAGGAAGAATGCTAGGCACCAGTATAGGTTAGGGGTGGACCTGCTGGAAAGCAGTTCTGAGGAGAAGGATCTGGGGGGTTCTGGTAGGTAGTAAGTTATCCATGAGCCAGCAATGTGCCCTTGTCGCCAGGAAGGCCAATGGAATCCTGGGCTGCGTAGGGAAGAGTGTGGCCAGTAGGTCGAGGGAGGTCATTCTCCCCCTCTACNGGCATTCCTGCGTCAGCAGGGGAGTTGGACTAGATGATCTCTAGAGGTCCCTTCCAAGTGTAAAAATTCCATGATTCTGTGATTTTGTGATTCTGTGATAGGACAAGAGGTAATAGCTTCAAGCTGGAAGAGGGTAGATTTAGATTAGATAGCAGGAAGAAATTTTTCACCTTGAGGGTGGTGAGGCACTAGAACAGGTTACCCAGGGAAGTTGTGGAGGCTCCATCCCTGGAAGTGTTCAAGGCCAAGTTGGATGGGGCTTTGAGCAACCAGGTCTAGTGGGAGGTGTCCTTGCCTGTGGCAAGGGGGTTGGAACTAGATGATCTTTAAGGTCCCTTCCAACCTAAACCATTCTATGATTCTATGATTCTATGAAGATCAGTGACTGGGTAGACTAGCAAGATCCAAATTGGTCATACCAGTGAAGGAAAAGATGTTGTAGTTCTGCCCAATATACACCCTGAAGAGGAGCAGCAGATCATTCAGCAGCTCTGGCTTTGAACTAGTACTAACTAAGCGGCCACTTGCTCAGCTCAATAGGCGTGGAGCATGTGAAGGAGCTGGAGGCGCTCTGGGAGATAGGACACAGAAAAGATTCAGTGGTATTGTGTGTGGGTGGAGATGCACAGCAGACACAGGACATGGAATCAGTAGGAGCTGCCATCTGTTGCTACCACTGCCTGTAGACAAGTGGCAGGGTATTTTCGATTGTTCAGCCCTGAAACATTTAAGGAGAAATACTTTAAAGGAGAAATACAGTAAACATAATATTGTATTTAATTTTATTGTTATTACTACTGTTTTTATTGTGGTAACTCTAAGCAACCTTCTCTGTAGTTTTTCAAGTACCTTTAGAAGTCAGTCAGCTAGTGGCACTTACTTCTGCCCATCTGGAATCAAATCCTATTCAGCTATATGGGTTAAGTGCATCTGTAAATTTTTATGGTTTTACGTGTTCAAAGTTTTGGAATAAATATGTCACAAGATGCTCTGTTCTGGGCAGTCTGAAATGTATACAGTAGGATACACTTTCAAAGGACTGGAAGCTCTTCCTGTCCACCCATATTTTTAAATACATAAAGCAGATTGGAAAAGGATTTGATAATTTGCAGCATAGTTTTTGCAATGTGAGTTTATCTAATCTGTCACAGGTTTATATAACCCACATTTTCGTGCAGCAAAAAGTCTACATGAAGTAATTCAGTTTTGCGATTGCTTTCAGAGTCCATTAAAGGAAAAAAAAAATAAAAAAAAGAGAAAAAACACACTTTTTTTCCTCAAAGTTTAATTTAGAATTGTGATTGAAAGTTTTGCTTTCATACAACCCAATGAAACTAGATCCTATAATTTCTTTTCAACAAGTAGTTTGTGAATGTTGCCCCAAAATTACAACATTAGATGGGAATTCCACTTTGTTTTTACTTCAGGCTAAAGCTGACTTCACAGACTTTGGATAAGTGAGGTCATATAATCTTGCTCAATGAGTTTATTCTCTTGGGATATAATAACTCTTGTTATCATGTACTTTTATGGGAAGTACCATAATAGAATTATGCAGAAGTGGCTTTGGATAAATATTATATATAAATTACTAAGTTCTGTGGTCCTACCCAGCTTACTATGTAAAAGTTACAAATTACGTCTGCAGTTCTGATTTTTTTTTTGTAAACCATATCTACTCCATCTCACAAATGTTAGTTATTCTTCTCTCTCAAGCTGTCTTAATTTGATTAACATCATTCCTTCAACTCAGAACAATTTGTGCTTTGCTCAAAATGTGTTGCTTCTGTTATAGAAGGCAAGTGATTTTCTTTGAATGTAGAAAAATATTCCTCCTTTTTTCTAACTGTATCATCTGGTCTACTATAAAATACAGTTTAGAAAAGTTGCTTTACAAGGGTTGTCTGTTTAAGCATTTTAATAATTGTTATCTGTTTTTGCTTCAAAATTAGCTGAAAGCCATTTTCACTACGTGTTTATAAAATTTAAAATGACTGGATTATTAGTAATGCTTTATTTAGCCCTTGTCTTGTAAGTGATGCATTTTATAAACACAGTAACATGAGAAACAAACCCTTACAGACTGGTCCCCTCACTCCTGTTTGTCCCTCTAATCGTAGACGCTGAGGATGTAGCTTATAATACCCATTGCTGATGTGCTGTTGTCACATATTCAATATATTAATTCTAATGTGCTTTTCCACGTATGAAAACTAGCCTGCAGCTTCTAGTATGGATTTCCACTCTTAACACAGGCCAGGAAGCAGCTGACCACTTTGAGAAGGAACACCAGAATGATGACTCTTTTACTTTTAGAATAACTTTATAGGGTACCTGCTTTCAATTTAATTAACTTTGACATTTCTGACAGCACTACCTTGGCAGTTGTAAAATCTCAGATTTAAATGCTACTTGAATATTGATATCACTCTTCAAATAAAGGCTTTCTAAGCTCATTTAGAAAAAGCACAAAATATTTATGTTTCTGTACAATTTAGCTTCAGTACATTTCACTTTGTTGGGAAACCCAGTGCCATGATGGTGTCATACTGCTCATCTTGTGCGATCAGTTTGATGAAGGAAAAAAGAAGGTGAACCATCAAAAAGGCATGTCCTTGAAACACCTTGTTTGTCATGTTACATTAATTTTTAATCAAACATTTTCAGCTTCCGTTTGCCATATTCAGTTACAGTGTGTCAATTCCCTCATGTCTCTCTTGTGTGGGCATCCCTCTTCCAGCTGACCCTACTAACTAGGTGCAGGTTTGAGGGCATTGGCCAAAGGACCACATACAGATTCTGTTTTGCAGATCTGACCACATTTTATCGATACATTGAAATGGATGAAACCGTTCTGCAAGACACCACCACAAAATTTACTTACATTCTTCCGCTTCTCTGAATTCAACTGTTTCCTTTTGGCTTTCAGGATCAGGACATCAAAGGGCTGTAAATCTGAACAGCCTCATCAACTGCAGTGGAAAAAAAGATTGATTTCTCAAGCTTCTGTTTAAATCATAAAGAGCAACACAACTTTTCAGAGCTACAGCCCTCTGCTTATTCCCTTGACATACTTTAATCAATGAAGGGACAAATCTTGCTCCCTAATGCAAACAGTAACATTGATCACAAAGGAACTAATCTCCAATTAGAGAAATTTAAAAGAATATCAGCCTTGAACTGGTGCAAACAGTGATTTGCTTCATTTGACAGCGAGTTTTGTTGCTACCATGTCTTCAAATAGCAGTTACTGTGTTGGATAGCAATACTAGCTGAAAATAGACTGACTGGTAGTTCTCTGCTGCGGTACAGTTGCATCTAAACAGTGTTTTTCTTCCTGCCTGTTCTCTTTGCAGTTTTCTAAGCTGCTTGTTTAATGACATGCAAATGCCTGAACATTTATTGCAGAGGAGGAAGCATTTTATTTCAGGGGTCAGGAGGTTTTATTATTTCATTTTGTTGATTCATGAGTTTATGTATGCATTAACCAATAAAAAATACGTTATTACCTGTTTGTTCCTTATGTGTTGGTTTATTAATTTTTAATTGATTTTGTATCTCAGGAGTATTTGCTTTGTTTTAATATAAAAGATACAGTGAAGCAATTTTCACATTGTATCAAGTTGCTCCATCTATCTTTGGAAAAATCAATAAAATGAAGTGAAAATAAAGGTTGTGACTCACTGGCTGATATACACAGAAGAATGTCACTCTGCAATGCATTATTTTTAAAACAACTGCTTGAAAATTCAGTGTGGCTTGGTTCAGATTTGACCTCTCCACAGCTCTAAAATCCTGACCACTGACGTTGTCACAGGGAAATTCCGTGCAAACCAGCAGACCCCAGTAGTGCTGGAGCAGAATGCCACAGTATCTTTTGCTCAGCTTTTGACTGCGTTTCCATGGGAAGAGTCTTCAGATGCTGCAAACTGACACGAATACCCGAGTACGCGGGAGCCTCTTGAAACTCTGGAAGCTCAGAGTCTCCTCCGGCACATCTCTGTCCTGCTGCAGAGGGGAGACAGGTTGGGCCTGGGGGGGCTGCAGGGAGGATTGATGGTGTCTGCCTGCTGAGCAGGCAATGCTGCAGGAGCAATGCTAGCTCATTTTAAAAGCCCCAGACATACTTGGGGTGGTTTTAATATGGATGAATTTGCTGCTTGTCTTTCCATGGGGTGATGAGTAATTTAATTTGCCTTTTCTTTTCCTCTAGTTGTTAAAATGAAACGCATATTTTACAGTAAGGCTGTAGGACACTTTCAAAATTGTTATTTTTCATCACAGCTTATCTAGATGCAAATTGCTTGTAATAAAAGATTAACATTTTACCTGCCACAGTGTTCGCAGTCTTCAAAAAGACAGACTCATTGTCACCTGGCCTCTCTTTAGCATAGCACAACCTGCCCTTAAATTAATACTGTGTATAGCGTTGTTATTATTATCCAACTTCATTATTGCTGCTCAGACTTGAGACTGACCAGATTACAGACCAGCTGTATGAAGGACCATGTATCACAGACTAATGTAAGATCTCTGCCTCCGAAGATTCTGCAGTAATTAGACATTTTAACTGAAGTTTTTGTTCTACCTTTCAAAGAATATTATGCTCCAAACTTATGAATGAACCACAAATATTTTAACTCCTCTTCTGATGTTTTACAAAGTATTCTCCTTTCTGGTTTCTTGATCTCATTTCTGGCCTTGACACAAGTGCTTTCCTCCTCCTGATTTCCTGTTGAGGGTGAATTATTTCTTCGTGTGTCTGTCTTGTCCCACAGGCTCTTCCATTCATCAGGTATTCAGCAGTCGTTTTGTATCTCTTCTCCTTGATCCAACAACTAGGCTTCCTGTAATTTCTCAAATTTTACTTTAATGAAGTTGATTACCAATCAAGAGTGCAAGGAGTATAGGCTATGATTAGACACATGGAGATCAGACCCACAGAAATGTAATTGTGCTTAGACTATACTTGTATAATCAAGATACTCTGCAAAACATCAAGTAGATCTGAGATCAGCCGTGGCAATTTCTGTGAGAAACATTATATGCACTATTAAAAATGCTACAGAGAAGGGTCTGATATAACACAGCAGCTGCTCCATTCATATTGCAATTTTAAAGGGGGTTGTTGCCACTGAGGAAACAGAGCAAGAAACAGAAATTAGGTATAGCAAGATACCAGCTAAGTCTCTCTATGCTGAATTAGATTCAATACCATTGATTTTGGATGCTTTTGTACCTGCTTTTAACAGGTTCCAGCATAATTCTTTAGTATCTGTAAGAGACCTTTTTTACTCAGAGTCCAGGTGGGATGGATTTTGTTCACATTTTCCTCCAGACTTTCAAAAATATTCTAAATCATTGCCGGCAATCCATAGCAAAAGAAAGGGTGCCCATATATTTCGCTTCTTGAGCATTTTATTCTCAAAATGCAGGGCATCTTTCAAAAGGGACCGGCATGCAATTGCACTCACACAATTACATAGATTTGTAATGTGCATGTATATCCCGTGAGTGCAGAAAAACTGGGGTATCTGGGTACGTAGCTGATGTTAACTCAGGCTTTATATAAAAATGTAGCATTACTGCTATATTATTTTGCTATTTATTATAGTGTATGTGTTAAGTGGAGAAATCAAAAATAGCCTCTGAAATTACAAATCTAGCATCTTCAGCTGACAACTATGAATTTTAAAAAATGTCAACTTAAACAAACGATGACAGGCTACCTAGTTTCAGTACTACTACGTGTCAGTACTACGACTACTAGTGTCAGTGCTACCATGATTTGCAAAGTTAAAAGAAGTTGAGTGATATGAAAAATAAACGTAAAGTCACTGAAATTATTGGGGAAAGGCACCTTACAGAAACATCTGCTATGTAGCTCCTCTAAACTGCAAGGCAATGGCCCTGTCAGAGTCAGAAGTGCCTCCCTTGGCAATGCGACCTTGCAAACAGCTCCTGTAGGAGGAAATGGGTATGGCAGAAATGCAGCCTCTAGTTCTGACTAATGGGAACGTAAATTAATTTAAATTGCCACAGGGAAGAAGTTGTTTAAATGTGAGAGGCCTGAACTTCTTAAGTTATGTGAAAGCCAGATAATATATTTTATATCCATAGCTGCCTCAATGATATCACAATGGTAACTACCGAAGTGTGAAGGAAAGGTACAGAAAGTAAGAAAAAAGAGAGGAGTGGAAGGTTATGCCTTCCTGTGTTGACTGAATTTGTTATGGCAGATAGCCACCTGTGTTCAAAGCAATGATGTAGATATTCATGGAGGATTGGGATAGGAAAGTTATGAAAATAGAATCATAGAATCACCTAGGTTGGAAGAGACCTTTGAGATCATCAAGTCCAACCATCAACCTAACACTGCCAAAACCACCACTAAACCACATCCCTCAGCACCACGTCTACCCATCTTTTAAATACTTCCAGGGATGGTCACTCAACCACTTCCCTGGGAAGCCAGTTCCAATATTTGATAACTCTTTCGGTGAAGAAATTTTTCCTAATATCCAATCTAAACCTCCCCTGGTACAACTGGAGGCCTTTTCCTCTTGTCCTATCACCTGTTACCTGGGAGAAGAGATCGACCCCCACCTCTCTACAACCTTCTTTCAGGTAGTTGTAGTTGTATAGTCTTTGAACCATATCTTTCTGAATGGACTCTTTATTTCCTACATATCTCAGGTTTTTATTCTGCAATAACTCTGTATCCTAATTAAGAGAAGGAGGATGGGTTATGTGTCTTTGAATCAAATAAGACGTAAGTGCAGTGCGGAATAGGATGCTGTGATTTATATTGGTGTTCTCTGCTGTAGCTCTTATTTTAGTGTGATGCGGCCTTGGTTCTGGTTTGTGTGCTTTGTGATAGACTGGTCTGGAAGGAGCTTTTTAATAGCTTTACTCTTTCATAAAATGAGGGAGTATATCGTGCATGAACTTTTGTTACATGTTGAGGATTTTGATATCTCAGCAGGTGTTCCAGTCTTGTACTCCTACAGCAGAGGAAAAAAAAATGCAAGTTAACTGTGGGTTCCTGTTGTGATTGCAGTGTGTCTGGAAAAGTTACAGTTTGTCCCTAAGGCAATCCTAAAGAATTTTGTTTGTGAGATGTATTCGAATGCTGATTGTCATTTTTCGTGTTTTAGTTTGTCATGCTCTTGTGTGCTCATCTGTGTTGCTTACTGATTCCACTGTCATTAAAGTAAGTTGTGATGTCTGAACCTTCGTTTCAGTGAGTTTGTCTGAACCTTCGTTTCAGTGAGCTATGGGGACGTATATACACATTACAGTCAATAAGAAAATTCAATTAAAAAGTCATCACAGATAAGCATGTCTGCCAGCTTCTGCTTGCAAGCTGTAAATAGCTGATCAGAGGCTTATTTCTCTGTGTGAGCATCTAGTGAGTCATAGAATCATAGAACGGTTAGAGTTGGAAGGGGCCTTGAAGATCATCTAGTTCCAATCCCCCTGCCATGGGCAGGGACAACTTCCACTAGACCAGGTTACACAAAACGCCATCCAACCTGGCCTTGAACACTTCCAGAGCTGGGACATCCACAACTTCTCTGGATAACCTGTTCCAGTGTTTCACCACCCTCACAGTAAAGAATTTCTTTTTTCAATCTAGTCTAAATCTACCCTCTTCCAGTTTAAAACCATTACCCCTCATCCTGTCACTACATTCCCTGAAAAAGTGTCCCTACCCATCTTTCCTGTAAGCCCCCTTTAGGTACTGGAAAGCTGCTATAAGATCTCTGCAGAGTCTTCTCTTCTCCAGGCTGAACAATCCCAACTGTCTTAGCCTGTCTTCGTAGGAGAGGTTCTCCAACCCTCTGATCATCTTTGTGGCCCTCCTCTGGATTTGTTCCAACAGCTCCATGTCCTTCTTATGCTGGGGGCTCCAGAGCTGGACACAGTGCTCCAGGTGGGGTCTCATGAGAGCAGAGTAGAGGGGCAGAATCACCTCCCTCGACCTGCTGGCCACGCTTCTTTTGATGCAGCTAGGATGCTGTTGGCTTTCTGGGCTGCAGTTGCACATTGCTGGCTCATGTTGAGCTTCTCATCAACCAACACACCCAAGTCCCTCTCCTCAGGGCTGCTCTCAAGCCATTCTCCGCCCAGCCTGGATTTGTGCTTGGGATTGCCCCGACCCACGTGCAGGACCTTGCACTTGGCCTGGTTGAACTTCATGAGGTTCACACAGGCCCACTTCTCAAGCCTGTCCAGGTCCCTCTGTATGGCATCCCTTCTCTCCAGCATGTTGACCGCACCACACAGCTTGGTGTCATCGGCAAACTTGCTGAGGGTGCACTCAGTCCCACTGTTCATGTCGCTGACAGAGATGTTAAACAGCATCAGTCCCAGTACTGACCCCTGAGGAACACCACTCGTCACTAGTTGTCACTTGAACATCGAGCAATCGACTGCAACACTTTGAGTGTGGCCATCCAGCCAATTCTTTATCCACCGAGTGGTCCATCCATCCAATCCATGTCTCTCCAATTTAGAGACAAGGCTGTCGTGTGGGACAGTGTCAAATGCCCTGCACAAGCCCAGGTAGATTATGTCAGTTGCTCTTCCCTTATCCACCAACACTGTAACAGTGACAGAGAAGGTCATCAAATTTGTCAGGCACAATTTGCTCTTAATGAAGCCATGTTGGCTCTCATTGATCACCTCCTTATTTTCCATGTGCATCAGTATATCCAGGAGGATCTACTCCATGATCTTGCCAAGCACAGAGGTGAGACTGACTGGCCTATACTTCCCCAGGTCTTGCTTTTTTCCCTTTTCAAAAATGGGGGTTATATTTCCCCTTCTGCAGTCGGTGGGAACTTCATCGGCCTGCCACGACTTCTCAAATATGATGGATAGTGGCTTGGCAACTTAACCTGCCAGTTCCCTCAGGATCTGCAGATGAATCTCATCAGGTCACATGGATTTGTGTACCTTCAGGTTCCTCAGCTGGTCTCGGGCCTGGTCTTCTCCTACAGTGGGCTGTTCCTCATTCTCCCAGTCCCTGCCTTTGCCTTCCACGACTTGGGCAGTGTGGCTAGAGCACTTGCTGGAGAGGACTGAGGGAAAAAAGTCATTGAGTACCTCAGCCTTCTCCATATCCCAGACCAAATCTCCTGTTTCATTCTGGAGAGGGCCCATGTTTTCCCAAGTCTTCTTTTTGTCACCAACATACCTATTGAAGCTTTTCTTGTTGCCCTTGATATCCCTGGCCAGATTTAACCCTATCTGGGCTTTAGCTTTCCTAATCTGATCCCTGGCTGCTCAGACAATTTCTCTGTATTCCTCCCAGGCTGCCTGTCCTTGCTTCCACCCTCTGTAGGCTTCCTTTTTGTGTTTGAGTTTGTCCAGGAGCTCCTTGTCCATCCATGCTGGCCTTCCAGCATTTTTACCTGACTTCCTCTTTGTTGAGATGCATTGCTCCTGAGCTTGGAGAAGGTGATCCTTAAATATTAACTAGCTTTCTTGGGTCCCTCTTCCCTCCAGGGCTTTATCCCACATATCCCACAAATAGATGATACAGAGAATAAATGCAGACTGACAAACAAAACTAATAAATCAAACACTGCTAATGTATTAAGCTCTGTAGTCTAGATAATTTCAGCAAAATTTTTTTCTATATTTTATTACTGAAGCTGACCTCAAGGTTTGTGCCTTTCTGAGAGTTTCTCCAGAGGATAAAAACATATTTGGAGACCTGCCAATGATGCTTAAATAAAAAAACTTGTGTGTCTTAAGGTTTCAGCATCACATCATACAAGTTGAGACTGACAAGTGCCTGCCACTGTCATCCAGAAGCTTTCGTTTAATATTTCTGATTGCATTCCCAACTATGAAGTCATGAGACATAGCAAGGGATTCAGATGTGCTCTTCAGCCACCAGAGACACACTTGAATGAATTTCTAATCTCCCCAGACACCTGGAATGCAGATAATGACTTGTATATGTACAGCCTGATCATCCACCTGGCTAACTTGGTTCATTCCTCGCTCTGCTGTGGCAGGAGGATTTTAAAGCTACTATTCTGAAACTCCCCTCTTGGTATTGGCATGGCTAGATCCTCCAGAGCACTCACAGCTGTGCTGACTTTTAACAGCCATTCCTTCAAAAAGTGAGAAATGATGAATTCAGCAACACTATATTAAGCTGATAAAATGCAGAGGAATAAAACACAGTCCGAAACGATTCTTCAAAGCAGCAGCTGACATGATTCATGATATAAAGCCCAGTGGCTTGGCTGCATGAGATTTCTAATTGTTGTGGGTTTGGCCTGCTCTACCAGCTACGGGCCAGCATTACTGCTTAAGCTGGGACACCTAGCTTTCAGTAAAATGAGCACTTCATCAACAGCAACATACACATCAGATAAGAGATACCATGTTCTTCGACAGCTGGCAGGATCCTGCCCTCTTCTCTCTATGAGTGATTGCCATTGTCTTTCCCAGGAGCTCCCTCTGCCTCCAGCAGCATCCCACTGCTTTGCTGGGATTTGCTCCCAGCTGTGCGAGAGCACTGTCCTCAAGCAGCATCCTTGAGTCCTGCAGATATTGTACCGTTGTGTTTATAGAGAAGCAAATTCTGGGGATGGCTAAAGCCATCTCCAGCAAGCTAGAAGGGGGTGTCCTAGAAGTCCCTTTTTCTGTGCGTGACTGTAAATCTGGGTGAAGGAAGAGCCACCAGAAAACAGCAGGCCAAAGAGGGAAAAAGTGTGAGAGAGTGGTGTGTGAAAATCTCCCCAAAGTGCTAAGCTTCAGAGGCTGTTGAGCCTGCAGGAACCGATAAGCTCACACCACCAAGCTTGCTGAATCTGCACAAGGCCACTGGCACACATTAGTGTTGAGAGTGACTTGTGTAACTCAGTCTGCATCCACGAGGACAATGGCTGCTGTACGCAGACAAAGTCTACAGGATGATGTACACACCTCATAGGACAAAGAACCCTCTGAGAGGCTTTTCAAAATCTGACCTCAAAGCCACTGGTGTGGTAGACCAGTCCTCCACTTCTGAATATACAGCTGGAACTGGTCTCCCAGCTCTTGCTCCAGCTGGGTAACAACAACAAGTGTATGAGTAAATTAGATCCCCTCCATCCCCTCTGAGGGAAAAGGGCGTTTACAACAGGCAGAATGAGTTGTCTAAACTTCCACGTTTGTTCAGAAAATAGACTGATGAGGACTGCTCACAGTTCTTATAGCTCCACTCACATATGGTAAAATACTGTACTTGGTCCCAACATTTCCTCTTTACCTTTCAAACAAATTTGGCATCCTATAACTTTATCACTGCATCAGAAATGAAGGATCGTGCAGCTGAGGTTGTGGACAGTCTCCTTTGCTTTGCAGAGATAAACCTTACAGCTCTATATTTCTTGTGCAAGCTTTATGTTTCTTGTTGCTCATGTGTTCTTTGGCAAGGTGAGAAGATTTTGTGGGTTACAAGTCACATGTATGACAGCAAGGGAGAGATGAAATCAGTAGTATTGTGCTTTCCTTATACCTCAAGGGATTTAATTTCCACTAAAGCTCAGGCAAGACCCAGGGGTGAAAATGAATGACACATGATTAATAAATAACCTTAATAAGCCTTTTACATTTACTTTTCAAGTAGCCATTAAAACAGTTCACACAAAACTGTCTTTTAGGCTTCCCTTGAAATAGCCGGTTTTCCTCTGCTCTGCTCCTAGCCCTGGTGCTATCCCTGTTGTTTGAAAGGAGTTTTACAAACTTACGCAAGGAGGAAACTGGCCCATTCTAGTGCCACCTTTGCCTTTCAAAGGTCCTTGTATTTGTCAGGTATAAACCAACAATTAACAACGGTGCAAAGACCGTCCGTCTTCTACACTGCATAATCACTTAAAACTAAAGAGTGTTTTCTTTGGTTTCCTTTTTTTTTGAAAGATCTTATGCTAGCTTTTCTTTTCAAGTGTGTTTTGAAGAGGAGGTCATCTTCAGGGAATTCTGTATGAGCTTATTTTATGTTTGTTTATCAGATGTTTTCTGTAAGAAACTGCTAATTAATTGCCTATTGATAAAAATGAAGTAGGCTGCCAGAATTCCCCGAAGCAACGAGCAGCAGCTGAAGCCAGTGCTTTGGGGAAGAAGCTTTTCCAGGGACTGTTGGTCTAATGAATATATTGACACAACAGGTCAATTGCCTCTTCTCATGTGGGGTTTTGTACCTCCTTCCTTTAAGACAGCCCAGACTGTGTTAAGGATACAGGCACCTGCCTACATTTTATTAACCTCTGATGTTGCTGTTCTAATCCACTCAACTAGTTTGCTGCTGAGGAAGTCAGAATTTTGGTGAAAGATAAGATTTTGATGTGATTTGGTTTGGTGGTTTCATTTTGATTATTTGGTCCCATTGACCAAATGGGGCCAGTGGCAACCAGTCAAATGTTTCAATGGCTGATCTCTACCCTGTGGCAAAAGACCTTCCAAAGGTACAAAGTTCACCTATAAATAACAGTGTCTTTTTATTTCATTGTTAAGCCTCTTTCCCGTAAAATAAATTGACATGAAGCCACTCCTATAATCAGGCTCCAGAGGGACAGAAACCTTTCCAAGAACAGCTGTTCCTTCAATACAGAAACATCTGCCAAATAATATCACGGGCTCAGACTTTTTCTTTTCCACTTAATAGAAATTAAGTCACTGCCATACTAGATTGTCACAGGTTTGTCAGCTAACCTGGAGATAAATCCTGCCTCTGACTAAGTGTTCATTTTCTGTCTTAGGAAGTGTTTTGATTTTTAGGATAAGAATGGGAGGCCGCTGCTTTCAGATGTTTTATCTGCCTCATCAACATTCAGATTCAAATGCCAAGAGGACGTAGTCATGTGAAAAACCTTGTAGGTACTTCGTGAATAAAGGTGTAACAATACATACATTTAATATTCATTGGATCAGGGCCAAAGACTGAATCTGTTCACTTCCATATTTTTAAAAGAAAGTGGAGAATTGAGGGAATGATCAGGCATGACACTTATTTAGAGGTGTATGGGAGAATTTTTTCTGAAAGAAATTATTCAGAAGAATAATTCCTGAAGTTCTTACCTAAAAATAAACTTCTAAACTTTCACTCCTGAAATGGAAAGGTAAACCTTTTCCTACATATTTTTGCTTCTTTTTAAACTTTCAAAGTTAGGCAAATTGCTTGTCAAAATGTCACATCAAGAGAGAAAAAGGAAATATTTCATAAAAAGTGTTAAAAAATGCTCCCGAGTTTCTTTGTAAAGCTATTTTTTCTTGTTGACGAAAGATCAAAATATGGCATGAATTTATGAATCATTTTCATAAACCTGTATCTGCATTACTTTTGAAAAATGTAGCTGAATACAACTTTTACTTCCAGATTCAGCTTTATTTTAAACCTACTCCATATTTCTCACTACTAGTCCCTTTTTCAGTTATATAACTTTGCGAAAATTTAAGCACTTTAACTGAAATTCTCTTTTTAAGCATCTACCGCAGATTGAATATTTTGATTTAATTTTTGACAACATACTTTACCCATTTTTTAAGACACCTATTTTTTAAGACACTCTACCTATTTCTTAAATTGGTGTAAAGTACACTATCCTGATTACCCAAAAAATGTTGGCATTGAGTTTTGGGTTTGGTTTCTGTTTGTTTTGCTTTTTTGGGAGCAAAGAATTGCAACATGGGAAAGAAGACCCTGGGGATATACCTTTTGTTATCACTGCTCATGTATTTTGTACAGACTAGGAACTTTCCAAACTTTGCCAGATAGTTTCCCCTGAAGGAAAAATAAGTAAGTAAATAAAGCTAAGCAAGACCTTCCCCAGGGGAGCACACTGCCAGCTGGGCTTTGTTTGGATGCAGAACTGAGAGGGGCCTTTCTGCCCTCATTCACCTGTCAATCTCAGCATCCAAAGCTCAGCTAGTGCACAAAAGCTGCCTAATAAAGAGGGGGCAAAAGCCAGAGATGGGAAGGGGTGGGTAGAGGGAAGAGATATGGCTCTATAGCACCAGTAAGTTTGCCTCTCCTTGGGAGAAAACCCGGAGTTTCCCAGGCTCATCATTTCTTCCTGCTAGCAAACTTCTGCGTAACTTGTTCACAGAATATCTCTTTCCCTCTGTGGGGCTGGTCCTCAGGGAGGATGACAATGCATTACTGAGGGTTCATTAGCTCAAGCAGCCGTGAATCAGAAAGTTCCTGCTGGGACCAATATTCATCAATATGATGAAATTTCGGGATTTTCTTCAATTTGCTTAAACAAATAAGCCAAAGATGGCACGGCCACATCCTGCGACTTCTTTATATTAAACAGCTACTGTGGTTTGTTTGTTTGTTTGTTTGTTTTTTTATAGTGAGAAAGTATTTTAAAAAAACATTCAGAAATGTGGAGAAAATGACAATTTTGGAAATTGCATTGTGCATGGTCATTGTGGTTTTTAACTCAGACTCCTACCTCATGTGCTGCCTGTTGTGGAGCTGCTTTAGGAGTGAATCAGGGTCTGTTTGAATGAATCCTGCTTAATTAGTTCTAGAAAACAGACAATAAGCAGAGGATCAGGCAGGATATTAAAGAAAGAGGTGTCCCCCTATGACAATGAACATTGTTCCAGAGAACTGGACCCTATTTCTAATTTTTCCACTGAGGTTCTGAGTGGCCCTGGACAGATCAGGTAAACCAAAATTTTCACAGGCAGTCTCTGTGTTACCCATTTTCCAGCTGTCTGACTTGGGAGCTCTGATTTATAAAAGCACAGAGAAATCACAGCTGCAGCTGGAGCCTCTGCAATTTGTAATTTGAACATATATATTTCTAAATAACACAAAGCTCTCTGGAAATTCAGACTCTATTGCTTCAAACAGGACACTCAAATTAATAAATATTTATCTTCAATCTCTCTGTGGCTAAATTATCCCTTTTTATATTGGGAATAGTAGCACCTGTCCCTATCTTCCCTGCTAACACACACACAGAAGGAAAGGAATTATCCTGTTGTGAGAACAGAGCTCAAATAACATCTGTAAAATGTAAAACATATGTTTTACACGCAAATGAGCTCCTGGCTCCTGGCTCCCTGTCTAAAAATATAAGATTGCAGTTGTTATCCAGGATAGCAATTTGGAGAAGTTGAGGAAAAGTTCTGTTCTTCAGGCCATAAGGGTGATTCTCCTGGCAGGTTATGGATGTGACCGCCTCAGTGTTGAAATTATTGCAAATCTATTGACTTCAGTAGACCTGGGTGCAAAGAAGGGAAGTTTCTTTGTAAGGTTTCTGAATTCTTGTTTACTGACATGGGTCGATGGATTCATGTTGGATACACACTTTTAATCAAACATTTGATTCTGAATGATATAGCTGGAGTTGGCTCCGATGGTGCATGGAGAAGGCTTTTTAAGTTGCCTCTGGAGAGCACTTGGTGTAATGTGTCGTTTCATTACTTTCTGTTATGAACCCACCTGCTGCCGCAATAGTCACGTAACGAAGGAGGAAAGGAGTCATTCTGCTGTTCTTACCAAAGTTGCGTGGCACTTAACTCTGAGGGTCTAATTATTTTCAGAATAAAAAAGAGGGCTAAATAAAGCTCTAGAGAAATACTTTACCTGTTTGAGAAGAGAATGATTACATGTCGATTTTGTTTAATGAGCATACTGTATAAAGATGGGTTTGAAATGTTTTATCGACTACAAAACCACTGGTGAATCAACAGAGTAGGCATTTGGATAAGTCATGTGATGAACAACATGTGTCTTCAGAAAGCTTAAGCTAGTAAACAGGAGTAAAGTTTTACAGAAGTTGCCTGCTTTGTTTCATGACAGCTCTTTTCTTTACACTACTTGCAGGTCAGGGAGTATATGATTCATCTTCATTCTTCCCATACCTCTGCTTTGTAAAATAGCCACTGATTCACTCTGTGGAGTTCAGTTAATCCCTAATGGCTTGTCTTAGGCTCTGCTAATACACAGTAGTGTTCAAGCAGTGTTGAGGGCAAGGAAGGGAGGGACCACATCACTTCAGTCAGCGCAGAGGGAGAAAAAAAATTCTTTTGTTGCAGTCGTGGTTTGGGCCAGATTGGCCACTGAGATGAACAACAGATGGTCTCCCCCACCTCTCTCTTCAAGGAGAGGAGAGAGAGAGAGAGAAAGAGACTTACAAGTTTAGAAGGAACTAAACTACTTTAATGAAATATTAATAATAAAATAATAAAAAGAAAATAATTAAACATGTACAAAACCATATCAAGCTCCTGGGATGACGATCACGTCACCAGCAGACACTGGGGAAGTCCCAGACTGGACTCAGTGACGGACGGGAACTGGAGTCCAGATCTGGATTCAGGATCGGGACCAAAGGCAGATGAACAGACAGAGTCCTCCTTGGACGCCGGCCATTGAAGAAAGAGGGCTGACCCTTTGATCCTTCAGCTTTTATACTGAGCATGAGAAAGATGGGATGGAATACCCTGTTGGTCAGTTTTGGGTCTCAGCTTTTATACTGAGCATGAGAAAGATGGGATGGAATACCCTGTTGGTCAGTTTTGGGTCTCCTGTCCTGTCCGCTCCTCCTCACAGGTGTGACCCCTCTACGATTTTCTGCTTCTGACCCTCCAACGGGGCAAGTAACCAAATTGGCTGGCCTTGGTTCTTATAGCAGTAAGTATAAGCAGGAGCCCCTCTGCACACCATTCCTTGGCATCAGCTATAAACATTGGTCTTACCACTCTGAGAGCGAACAGTTTTCTGCACAACTTGCTGTTAATTTCAGTAGTGAGAAGAGGCTTAGCTAAAAAGTAAAATTACTGAACAGAAAATTGGTCCTGTTTTGCCTCAGACCAGGGCAGTTGCCAACCACCAAAAGAAAAGAAGAAACAATTACACATATAGCTGAGAGCAAAAGGGAGAAAAATGCGTGCTCTGTTTCATTACAGGCTCCAGTATCAGAAGTATAAAAGATACATTTTCCTTCCTCTGAAGCAGAATGGTCGACTCTGCATATTAGGTTTACCTCCACAAAGACTTTGCAAAGACTTGTAGATTTTTTGCAAAACCCAAATAATAGTGATGCAGACCTAAGGTCATTTTAGCTGTGTTATTGAATCTTGAATAATTTTCTTTGGCCAAAAGGCTACATTTTTGTCTTAACTCTGTAACAAACAAAAGCTCAGTTTTCTAAGATCAGATTTACTTGGTAACTGAGCTCTATTTTTACGTGAACTACAGAATTCAGAAAGGATTCAGACTTGCCTTAGCTTTGCCATCCCTCTGATATATATCTGTTTGTGATAAGGGAATCATGGTGCTCTGGTACAATGAATAAGTGGTGTTTGACAAATTAGAGACATGCAGGTGTATCTGTATGCCCATACTCACATGTCTCTGGTTTTGTACTTGGGTCTTAATCGCCAGCTGCCCATGTTGTCTACATTACTGTGTTCATTTTATGTCTGTTTTGACATGGAAGTAAAAGCTTCCTTTGCTAAGGGACCTTGAACACAGAAGAAAATACACACTTAAGTCTTGCCCTTGCACACACTGTGGATGGTGGTATTTGTTGCTTGCTCCTTGTTCTCCAGGTCTTCAGTGGGGTCCTGGTGCCCTGCTCCCTCCACTTCATTGCGGCCTTTCTTGCATAAAGACCCAGTGGCAGTACTGGAGCATCTTCTCAAGGGACTGCGTGTGCCGCAGTGGGAGCACATGCTAGCGTAACCTGCTGGTATGAATAACTGCAGACCTGCAGGAGCAGGACTTCATAAGGCAGGAGGAGAGAAGGTGAGTGGGCTGCTGCTTTGTGGCTTCCAGGTGGTGGTTTATACCAAGTTCTTTTCTGGCATAAATAGATGCAGAGAAGTAGAAGACTTCGGCTGTAGCAGGTCATTCTCCTATGGCATCTTGTTTTACCAAGAAACAATTGCAGTTATGCAAGGTTAGAGCCATTCATCCTCAGGTTTGATGACTTCAATTGAGGTAGTCAGATGGATGCATTTAAAAGGTCACACAATTAAAGAATGAGCAGATTTGCAAAATCTGCAAAGGATGCAGAAATTTCACTCAGTTTTGCTTATGTTGCCCACTGTAAATAATGAGAGTGTTGATGTTAACTTTTGGATCAGATATCATGCTTGGATCCACTGGGACCATCTGTGGTTTCTGTTAGTAAAACACCTGGTTTATGCTGCAATTTTTTAAAAAATACAGCCATCAGCACTGTGATGTGGGTCCTTGTTTCATACACCTACTTGGAACAAACTGCTTGGGATATTTAATAGGCTATAGATTTTATCCTGATGTTTGATGTTTTGTTTACAATCAGTCCATGACTATCAAAGCATTTAATGAAAACATATTCAGATTTTCTGCTTTTGTAATTTGTGACACTGTTTTCTGTATGCTCGAGATATACTGCATCTGCTCCCTTTCCTATGTGAGCTACCGTTTTATAGTGCACAGAGCTCTTAATAAAAGGTTCTTGTTGACAGTTCAGTCACAATATAAGGTTCTTACAGCTTTAAACATGTAAAAATGTTTAATTTGCTTTTAATTAGCATTTTGGTGCTTGTAGTAGGATTTTAAAAAAAGTATTATCTTGTAAAGCAAGCTGGAATAATGAGCTTTAATTGTGGATGCCGTGGATGCTTTGGATGCTAGAAGATTCATCAGTACTGCTGTGCAGCTACTGGCTTATTCTTTCAGGAGTACTGCTAAGAAAGTTGTGTAGAAAAAAAAACAACCAGCAACAAAGAAATATAAAATAACCCATTAGCAGTAAAATATCTGGTAGAAAAAATCCTGCAGCAGTACCAGGAGCAATGAACCAAGCTGGGTCTAAAAACTTAGATTGGTAGGACAGCGTGGGCTACGTGCCCGTAACAACACTCAGCCAATCAAACCTGACATCACAATTTTGTCTTGTTAATCTATCTAACCATTACAGAAAGAAGGAAAAAAAAAAAAAAAAAAAAAAAACAAAAAATCTTGATTTGACTTTTTGTGTT
>VYXH01011223.1:192825-230317 GCA_013397275.1 Burhinus bistriatus | reverse complement strand
AAAAAAAAAGAAAGACCAAAGATCTTGATTTGACCTTTTGTAGTTCTCCACATGATGTCAGTGCTTTTAAACTGTTCAAGGCTGGCGTCACCGTTCTGCCACTGTGCTGTTCTTCATCCAGTCATCACATGCGGCATGTGGGAGAGCAGCGCAGACCTGCCTGCCCCCAGCACTGCCCAGCACTTGTGGGGTCACCTTCGAGGGCAGCCAGGGCTCTGCAGGTGGGACAGCCAGCTGGAGCGAGTTTCCTCCTGGCTTTTGTCCTATGTCTGTTGCTTTGTTGTTCGGGTTGTAATGCCATGTTTTCTAGGGATCTGCCTGCCTTTCTGCTTCAACCTGCACATATATTATTTCATGTAAACCATCTGAAGAGCTGTTACTGGTTATTCGCTTTCTGCCCAGGTGGTTGTAAACTGAGAGACGTGCTGGAATCCTGCATCCATCATTTTTCATCCTGGTGGAATCCAGGTGCATCACTTTTCCAGCGATAGGTTTTTCTTTGTCGTAAATCACTGCACTCACATTCCCTATTTAACGTAAAGATGCATAAATAGGCATCGGAAGTGGCATATTAGATTAGTTTATCTTTGAAAAGAGACAGATGGTCTGAGAAGTAGATAAGGGACATGCTTAAAGGAGTTCAGTAATTAAAAGCAAAGATCTCAGATATCACAGTGCTAAATAACAAAATGGAAAGAAGCAAACTGGATGTAAACCAGTCTGTGGCTGTTTCATGAGAGAGTGGGAATTTTTCCGTAGGTATTTTTTTGTTTTCTATGCCTGACAGCACGACATGGGGCAACTTCTTTTTGTAGCCTAGAAATGTGGAAAACGTTACTTAGAAATGGAAATCAGAGCCATTTTTTTAAAAAGTGTCTAAACAGAACATTTTGAGTTTTGAAATTTATTTGCTTTTTATCCAAAAATATTTAACTGTATTCTTCTGGGATTCCTGAATAGTTGAACAGTGGGTTTTATTTTATTATTTTTAAAATAAACACACTATCTGTAGACATAAGTATGTGAAAATTCTAAAGGGATCCACACCTTAACTGTAGAATATTTTATAATGGCACAAAATTAGAAAATTTTGAAGTGTAGTCGAAGAGAAAAAGAGTAATCCAGTTCACTATTATGTCAACAGTGGCCTCGACAGTAGAAGCATCATTAACACAAGGATTGCAGAACAATTACAGTAGTGAGAAGTGGGTGCAGGGCAGAAGAATTAGTCTTTGATGCCTGTTTATTCCTTTATGCAGGCCTTCTAACAACATTCCCTTCTAACATATGTCTTCTGTAAGAAGGGTATGACTTTTTGGGTCTTGTCAAGATCAGTCTTTCAATGACATTTCTTTATTTCTATTGGAACTTTCAGTACACAATTATTTAAATTTCATATTTGTCCTATCAGATAACATAAATTCTATAATGCTTTGGAAAATAAATTCTAAAATGAGTTTCCTTATTTTTAAGCAATGTCCATATGTTTTATTTTAAGTATCGTTTGGGCCTCCTTTCATTACAGTTATTCACAGACATATATGTTTTTGCTGTGTTACCTCCTGGCTAGGAGCAGAGATGCAGGCCCAAAACGTAAAAGTGAAGTATATTGCTGTGAATGGTTTTTAAGAGACACTTATTTTTATTCACCATCTGTCACATTGGTTCGCATCCAATATCCAGCAGTGAGTTTTATAACTGCTTTGGGATTAACGGAGTATTGAAGAAGCAATGAACATTTTCACAGTTGTTTAACTTGTTGCTTTATTTCTCCTTTTGCATTTGTATTATCATCCTGCAGCATCCATTATTATTAATAAGCATAATAAGTGTGCCGGATGCAGCACACATTGCTATTAATAAAAGTAATAACATAGTACATCACAGACTTCTGAAAGAATGAGACAAAGCCGCTCCAGCTAAAACTTCACACATTTTTCACTCTCTTGAGGCTCTCACAGAGCAGTACGTGGCTCCTTGGGAGCCAAAGAAAGTCAGCAGCACCTCTCATGCAAACACTTCAGCTCCAGGTCCATTCCGTGGCCTCCATCTCCAACTGCAGCCAGCAGCAACACAGCTGTTGTTACCTGATACGTTATCCAAAACCTGAGCATCTTTATCCAGTGAAGCTTTTCCAGTGCTCCTCAGCAGAAATCTGTTGCTTATTCATAGTATTCCAGATTTGTTGCTTAATAAAAAGGAAATGCGAAATCATGGTAGATGACACACTCAAAATAGCAAATAATGACGCAGTACTTCGTCAAAGACTTGCCAATAAGAGATGAGATCCCTTAGACTTATGAAAGACTGAATTTTCAGTAGTGATTCTGAGCATTGTAAATTGTAAAATTTTCCAAAGTTGTCCTACCCTGTTCTTTTGCATAATGCCCTCAATTTCCATGTTGTATTTCTGAAGGGCAACAGTCAAAAGAAACGTTTCTGTCTTCAGTCGCCCCATCTGCTCTACCCAGGAGGTGAATCTGATAGATACCTCAGTAGGTTCAGAATATCAGCAAGTCTTTGGAGTTGCCATCTTTCTTAGGGATTTGGAGAGTAGCATTTAAAAATATGTTGAAGGTATATTCAGACTTTATGAGATTCATAATAGCAAAGCAAATGTTTAATAACCATCTGAGACGATAGAAAGGTATTTGGCTGAAAGATGGCCTGTGCACTATTAGAACATACATCACTTTCTCCAGCTAAAGGTAGAGTTAATCAATTCAGGTTTTCTTACCCTAGAAAGCCCTCACTCAATTTTTTTTAGGACATTAAGTGTCTGGACCTCAAAAATACCCTCAAAAGTTGCAAATCTTCTATCTTTCATGGTACAATGTAGGCTTGATAAACACGAGTCAAATGAAAGACTTTTTTCACAGTCCTCCATCATATTTAGAAACCATGTGAATAATATGAAACTGGCAAGTGTTGGATTTTCCTCTGCTGATTTTAACAGAGAAATCAAGGAACAGTCTTTTTGTGTGTGTGTGTGTGTGTGTGTGTATGTGTACTTTCCTGCAGTTCACTAAGCAAAAATCAATTCTAAAAAACTGATACCTAGAAAAAAGTATGTCTTCATATGCTACCTGTATGACTGTGTCCAAAGCCAGTAGAGAATGATCTGTTGAAAGCGCTGACGTTATTGCTAATTACAATCTTCTATTTAAATGATTGAGAACTGGAAGTCTGCTTCACACAAATTTCTGTAGAACAGAATTCCAGTGTTCCAAAAATTGCAAAGTCCATAAAATCATGAATGGCACAGGGAGAAAGTGAACTGGGGATTGTTTATTTGCTGTCTCTCCTAGTAAAAGAACATGAGGCATGAAATAAAACTGAAAGGAGGTGGATTTAAAACACACTTCTGAAAGCTTGGGATAAAGCTGGTCTGGCATAAGGAGTGTTGTGATGCTACAAGTTTACATGGACTCACCGGAAACTGGACAAGACTAGGAAAAAGGAACTCATTAAGTGTTACTGAATACACAGAAATCGCACTGGGCTTGTATGTCCTGAGACCCGTGACTCTGCTCGGCTTGTTCAGCATACTCACACGCTCGCCTATGACTGTTCTCCTTCAGTCACTTGCTCTGGGACACAATCAGAGACAATATAATGAGCTGGACAGACCTTCAGTCTGATCTGCTGTGGCCTTTCATTCTTATCTTCCTTCTATTAATTCCAAATTGTGGTGAAAAGCCTGAGATTGCAACACTTCCAATAAGCTAAACCTTAATATGGTTTGTCCTTTATAGAGAGAAATATTTTTTTTTAATAAATGTCTCTATATATCATATATAGGCTATCTTTTATAGGAAAACAGCATCTATATAGATGAATAATAATAATTTCTAAAAATGCTGTAGGAACACAGAAGCATTTTATTTTGCTAATTTCAAGGACCAATTCATCTTTCTTAGACTCAAGTTCAAAAGCATTAGATTGTATGCCCATAACAATAGGTATAAAGTTAAAATCAGTATTTAATATAGTATTAAAGTTAAAAAAATGGATCAAGATGACAAATAGAAATGAAAACTTTCAACTTTTATTTCAAGCCCTTTCATTGCAACTAACTTACTTGCACAACACATTTAAATTTTTATAAAACTGCACATTTAGTGTTGATGTGCCTTGGCTCAGACTAACTATCAGGGTCCACCTTTCACGAAACTGTGTTTCTGCAGGTGTTAAAACTACCTAAAACTTGGCGCCTACCATTTGTGTCCAACTTGGAAGTACTCTTTTTTTTCAGGAGAGACAAGGCAAGAGCTTTTTTAGGTTGTGATTCAGTGCAGGACCCTAATTTAAGTGCTCTGAATTGCTTCTTGGATCCTCCCCACTATCCAATGGCTATGAAGTGAGATCAGTCTCCTAAACCTTGCCACATGAATTCGGTGTTTCATGTGAATATCCCTTTGTGCCATTTTCTTAAGTTGCTCCACACCATGCTTATATGTTCCACAAGCTAAATTGTCACAAGCTCTGCTAGTGTAAGTCTGTAAATGATTATAATCAAGATTACTGCTACCAGGGTCCATAAATCCTCCAGAGCAGGACTCTCCAGCTGTGCTTGTTCAACTCCCATCACAATCAGGCCTGATTCTTGCCTCGAATTTTTAGGCACTGTAACAATACAGGAAATAATAATAATAGCCTTTGGCCACTGCCTGCAGAAGCTGAGCCCTGGAGGCAAGGATCTCCAGGTGGAAAGTGCTAACAAACCCCCTTTCCCTAGGACAGCAGTGACAGACTGTTAAGCTCATGTGTTCCCAGCCCAGAAAGCCACAGAGAAACCCTGTACAAACATGGGAACACTAATCAGAAACCGATGCAGCTGAAAGACTTCAACCACTTTCTGTTCTTCACGAAGCTCCAAAAAGTACCGTGGCTGGTGGGGTCTGGGGAACTGTAGCAGTTCTCCAGCATGACGCTGAGTGAAAAGGTGTTCACACATTTTTACTAGGTTATTTGGAAAATTCTTTAGTGCTGAGTAAGAGTGTTTTCCATTAAGGCTGTTGCAACATCTGCTTGTAACTCTGCTCGTTCAAATGTAGCCAGCAGGTGAGAGAAGAATCATTTATCAGCCTCTGGCTTTCTTTGCCAGGTATGAAAAAAGCAGTTAATAATATGTACAATGATGTTCCTGGAGGGATTAGCCAGAACAACTTGCCGCTGTTTCAAACGAGGCAATCAGTGCCTTTCCTACAACTTTCTAGATCAGCAGAGGAAGCTCACCAGAAAGGCTGAGAATGTCAGCGGAGCCAAAGAAAAGGTCTGAAAAAAAATTGCACTTTTGAAGAGGACCCCAAACATTTTTTTCTAAAAAATAGGACAGGAAAGGGCTCTGTTTTTCTTCAGGTTGTAGCACCTCTTCAAGCACCTAGAGTACCTCTTTACTCTTGCGGCAGGAAAGATTTCTCTTACTTTTTATGGCTCCCAGCAGAGCCCTGCTCTTCTGCAACTGCAGCCTGAGAAAAACTTTACAAGCCTCCACAGATAGGCAGAAAGCTTGCAAGATCAGCCAGCTCTGAAGCACCGTGTACAGTTCTGAGAGTGAACTCAAAATTTTTCGTCTGAACCACAGCCATAGCGATGGCAAGTGAATTGCAAATCAGTCTCTGGCATCCTGGATTTATTGTTGCATTTATGAAAGAAAAGCTTTTGTCTCCAGTGCATGACAGTTGTAGAGAAAACCCATAGCTCACTTTCTAGTGGCATATGCACAGTTGGGGTTTTTTTTCTTCCATTTTTCTTGTTCATTTCCATCACTTGAAACTGGACCTACATCCCCAACTGAAAACAAGTTAAAACTTCTCTATAAACCTCAGAAAAAACTATTGAGTTGTCTTACTTTTAGAGGGACACCGTCAGGTCCCCCTTTACAGTGTTATTTGTTCAGCATGGAGGAGGCCAACAGTACTTACTAGAAACTGAAATGTGTGGTTTATTTCAATTTTGAGAAAGTTCTTGCAGGACTGAATATTATTGGGTGCCTTTTTAGTGGGGGTAATGGGTTTGGCACGCTGCTGGGCTCCAGAGGTCGTCTCAATGGCTGTTGACAAGGAGGTCTGTGTTGTCTCGCTGTAAGGATATTCCTTTTAGACATTCATCTGTTGAAAACGTTTTCCACCGCCCTAACATTCTTTTTCATCTCTCATTGTGTTACACAGCAGTTTTGCTTTGTCCCTCTAAAAATGGTGTCTACTGGCTGTGTTAACAAAAAGGTCAAGCTCTGCATTGACTTGTTTTGTCCTGAATACCATGACTTTGTAAGAACAGTTTAGATTTTCCCCTTCTTTCTTAGGCTGTGTGTTTCATGTAATAAGACAAGACAAGAACACCATGTCTAGGGAGCACAACATCATGTGAATTCTTTCTCTGGGAGCCTCCAGCCCAACATGCAGAGAGGGATAGCAGCACTGGCTGCTTCATGGAAGTGGGAAGACACTGGCCCGGCACCATGTAAAAAATTCCTAATATCTGAGCTGGTTACACGTCAATGCTACATCAATGATCTTGATGATATCTTAATGCTTTATCCCCCCCTCCAGCTGCTGGAAGAACTGAGCATCTCTGGACACCCTTTTTTTAATGAAACCTCAGTCAAGCTCCATTTGTATCTTTCAAGGGAAACGTTGTAATTTCAAACTTTATTTCATCCCATAGAAAGAAGCTTTGGAGAACAAAGAAGATTGTGAATCAATCAAGGTGTTTTCAGATACTGTTGTACCAAACTGCAATGGATTAGTGTAAAATATGGCCAAACCACATTGAAAGGGGCGATGGAAAATTAAGTAATATTTCAGTCAAGAAAGACTGAAGCACACCATTTCAAAATGTTCTATGCTCCTTCAGTTTTTCTTTTTGTATAAACTTTTGTTGAACCCATTGTTTTTCCAGAAAAATGTTTAATTTTCACCAAATTGGTGTGAGCTAGAGGAAAAACCTCCTCCCCACTTGACAGGGACCAGCCCTAATGCACCCACTAAGCTATTCACTCACCAACCAAAACTGTTCGGAGGTACGTCAGTTTAATGCAGGTACAACTTCTGTTAAGGGCTATACTTCAGCCAGTGGGTAGAGGAAGCAAGGCAATAAGTTTGATTCATAGCATAATCTGCTGTTGATTTTATTATAGTGAATAGTGGATGATTTCATTACGGTGAATAGTTGCAGGAGAGGCAAGTAACGTGAGGTTGAGAGGACTTTCTCCTATACTGCCTCACAGCCTCCTCCCACTGATGAGACTGTCTTAACTGAAGGATGTCCATTATTAAGCATCTCGTCGTGTATAGCAGGTTGTTTCATCTTAGACATTGATTTAAAACCTGTTCAGTCTTCAGGTTTACCAAATTTCCTTCAAATGTATTCAAGCGCCTTATCAAGCAAAATGGAATCTCCTTTTTTTTCCTTTTTTCCACAGAAGTTGTAATCCCAGAATCCTTGGTCTATCTGGGCTTCAGAAGTTACAGTGCTGATCAGAGTGCTTCAGCTGTAGAAAAAAGTCCGGCCACACATTTTCTTCATGTGTGTATTTACAGGTGTGAACTCATTTACAAAATAGATCAAGACTAACTCAGTAGCAGATGATGTATCTGCAGATCCTGATTTGCACTTTCGTGTTCAAACTACTGGACGTTTCTCTTCCTGCAAAGACAGAAGCGTACTCCCCAACTGGGGACTTCCATGGAGCAGTAAAAAACTGTATTTGATTTTTAAAATGTACGGACGATTCATATAGAAATATCCAACCAAAATACCAACCAAATACAACTGGAATAGGTGATTTTTATTTCTTACAAATAGATCATTGTAGAACCTGCTTCATACATTAGTAAACATAACGAAATGTATCTTCAAACCCTCTACTTTTTTTTGTAGGTACAAATTGTGCTGTTTTCTTTCTTTTTAAGCGGTGCTTATCTATTATAGACAAAAAGAGCTGGAAGAATTTCTGCTTTGAAGCTATATCCATTTTGCTTGCATGAGTCCAAGAACATTTGGAGCTCATCAAGGCTACATCAAAGAGTTTTATCATGTTCCTGCATCAAAAAGGTAGTGACAGAGCAACATTTTTAAGAGCAAAGCCTGTAGCTTCATCTTGGTCTTTATATTTGAATAGGGCTTTCAAAAGGAGGAAAAATAACAAGCAAATGCAATATTTTCCTCAAAAGGAGAGGACTTGTCTTCAAAATAATTTTTCAATTCAATTGAAAATTAAATACATCTATTTAAAATAAAGGATTCCAATGAGGAATGTTAAAAGCCATTCAGCTTTCTAGGATTAATTTAAACTTTGAAGAACAGTAAAAGAATGTTTCTTTCTTGAAACATGAAACAATATTTCATCTAGCTGTTTAAAAAAAACAAGCTTTAATTGTCTCCTAATGCAATCCATAGCCTAAACAGGCCAAGTGAGTACAATCCTATGGTACCCTCCAGTATCTACTAAAGCAACATTATCCCTCTCTGACAACTCACTGCCTTGTGAAGATTCTTTCTCTTGGATTCTTGCACTTGAGAGAGTTACAGCCACTAAGCTCCAAAGCCTCTCCTTCCCACAGGGAGACATACCTGGCATAAAATTGAGACAAACATCTCAGAGTACTCTTTTTCCTCATTTTCCTTTCTCATCCATCACCGCATTTTAAGGTCGTGTCAAATTTTAAATTTTAAGTTTAGTGATGGGTTAGTTGGTTGGTTCAGGCAATCACTTTCACTTTTAATATCTATTGATGTTCATAAGGAAGCATTATACAACTGATCTCAGTTGTCATCTGGATGCTGAATGGGCAAGGGTCCTGTTTGGCCTCTATCTCTAATCCCTAAAGTCATTTGAGATCTCGTGACCTTGGCAGCAATGTGATTGTGAATAAATTCTGACAAGTTCCTCAAAGTCAGAAGCAAAGGCAGTCTTGGGAACTTGTATAGATGCTTAAAATGCTTTTCCTGTCCCGCCAGTATTCATAAGCTCTGTTTGCTATTAAAAATGCTATGATCAAAAATCTGGAATTACTTGCTGGGTTAGGTTGGTAAGCTTTTTTTGCTCCAGCTGACATCTTCTTCTGAAGTTTTTTAACCAGAGTTAAATTCAGAGGTTTTCTGAAGCGCTCACTTTGTCTCTTTCTTTTTCTTTTGGTTTCGCAGTAAACATTAAATAGATCGCAATTCCTCAGCTTGCAAAAGGGAAGGGAAGGCAGTGAAAGTTACAATACTGAGCTGTAAGATCCTGAATAGTAAAGTGAAGGTCATTAAGCAGTGCTTATCCATTATTTCTTGCAATAGGAGAGTTAGTTAGGCACTCGGTGTTAACAGCATATTTAAAACCAACAGAAGGAATTGCTTTCCTCTAAAATGTGCAATTAAATTATGGGACTAATTTTTGCAGGATAATTCAGTGGTGGAAATTATTAATATATGGGTCCTTTGGCACTTTCTTAACACAATAGCTCACATTCTACTACTAGCTTAGAAACTTCAAATCCACTGGCTCGATGTACCTCTATAGATATTCTCCATAAGCTACCATTGCTGCTTGCTGGTGGAGACCTAAAAGTTGAGTAAAATGACCTTTGGTGTGGTGCTGATGGGGGGGTTCTTCTGTTTATGGCTGTTTATGTCATGGTGTCAGTTTATATTATATTTTTCTTTTCCTTCTGTATGATGGGATGAAATAATGCTATTGTTGCCCTCAGATGTACTCTAATCTCTTTTCACAAAAGATTAATAAAGATCAATAAAGATTAATTAATACATATTTAACAAAAATTTAATTTAATTACTCTGTAAAATTTGAAAATCTATTGCATATCTAAGTTCAAAATCTCCAGAAAACTGACACCACCATATTATGATTAATGCTATAATTTTTCTCATTTTCCATGTGGCTGGGCACAGAACTTGCCACTAATTATCACAGACATATAGGATGGTGTTAAGTGGAGTCAATGCATAATTTTCAGCTTGCTTCACACTTTCTGGTTTCAATCAAATCCATTTGACTCCTTTGGAAAATCTAGATTCAAAGATGATCTACCACTGAAAATCATGTAACTACTAAGAAGCTGCAAATGAACTGTGTAGCATGCTATTCACCTTATGTGCATAACTTTTACTAATGAACAAGTAAAATGTCATTGATGGTTTTCATTTTTCCTATTATCTTCACTTGCATGCTGGTTCTCCAGGCTGCTAGCTGTTCCTGATGGTTTGGCAGGCTACAGTAAAGAGCTGTGTACAGTCGTCCTGGCAGCCTACAAGCACTCCTAATTACTTCAGCACTCTCTTGCTTTTAAAGGATATCCTGAGCTTCCCTGGACACTCTGAATGAGGACTTAGTGGAGGCAGCTCAGTTTATACCTGATGGTGGTGTCAGACGAAGCAGCCCTGCATTTCTGAGTCTTTCCTGATGCACTGTGCCTCCTCCCAGAGCAGCAGTGATACTGCTGGAGCTGTCATTTCTTGAGCACCCAACCTTCAAAAGAGAGGAGGTGAACCTGTATATTTGTGTTTGTAAATTGCTCCATAATTACAATTTCTTGAAAGCTTTGGATGCAGCTATCATGCTTACACACATTACTCAGTTTAGTCATGACACACGGTCCCAGAGCTGCATTCAGGTGAGCACCAAGGGGCCCCTGGCAGCCCCAGAGCATTCTCTCCAAAGGGAAAGAAAATGCCCGTATGCTTTGGGACCCCCAGGCAGCGGTCACCTGGGATGGAGGTGGAGTCTCCAAGTTGCCTCGCTCTCCTCTCCATGCTGTTCTGGCATGCTGCAGTTCCTTTTTGCATACTATCCGAGGCTCCCGAAGGTAAAACCACAGCCTATTTTTGTGTAACATAAAGGCAATCCAGTTTAACAGGTGCAATTTCACTGAAACACTATTATTAGCAAGGGAATTTGGTGCTTCAAGTGGAGCAGTTCTTGGACCTTTTCTACTGTCTTTTAATAAATGAGAGTCCTTAAGCTGGTGATCGGTCATAACCTCTGCTGGTTTTGCACAAAGATCTTCATCTATGAGGTCAACTAAAGTGATAGTTTCATATAAGAAACCCTTTTTAAGTATGCAGTGAATTCCCAGCAGGAATTACAGCTTATAATGAAAGGTTAATGTCTCTTTGAATAGGGAGCTGGATTTGTGTCATATTACTTCCTCATAGAGTGTTTCAGACTGCCAACTTTCTGCTACACAGGTATGGGCTTCACTCAAATGAAATATGAGTTTATTTAGAAAAAAATATCATTAACTAAATAATAATATTTATAAATGCAAACCAGAAAAATGTAAAAATGTGTTGCATATGTTCCAAGCTAGTAAACTTGATAGTTGCCAATTAAGCTTAAGCTTACCCGAGATAATACAGAAGAATGCAGTTACATCTCCATCTGTCTCATTTGTCTTAGGATTCCACAAAATCTAATTTGGAACGGATTTATGGCACATGAGACTAAGAGGAGAATACTGCTACTCCTGGTAATTGTTTGATGTATGTACCTCTATCTTCTGTCCTAACTTTGTTGTCATACAGCAAGACACATTACCAGCACATCATGTAGGGCCAGTAGTCTGGTAAGAATTGCACGTGCTTCAGAAACAGTTGAAGACAGCAGTAAAAAGCATGCAGCAACATATTTGGTCTGAAAGAGCTGCCCAACAGGCCCGATGAGTTCAGCTATATCTAATAAAGGTCTTGTATTTTTAAAATACAAATATGAACTGTTTGTATGGACTGGAAGCAGTTTTGATTTACTCTTCACCCCAATCTCACCTTCCATCAAAAATTACCAGTATGAGGAGAGGACTATTGACCACATTTGGCTATCCTTACTCAAGCTGAATACCACTTCATCCCTGTGGTTTCCTCATTCATCGTGACTGACCTGCCCAAGAAATAAGTGAATGAGCATACGACACTGCTGTACAAGCAGAAGGGATGAGACTCAAAGTCAGGGACAAGTTTACAGATGTAGTTTGTAGGCATAACATGTTATTCCTTCTCAAATTCAGATTTTTTAAAATGAGTGGAATTATAACATCTTGCTACTTTTAAATATAGTCCTACCCCTTCCTTCCCCAGCACAAATAGATTATCAAGAAATCAACTGAAAAAAAGTAAACCCACTTGTTTTTCATGCCTGTTTGACATTCTGTTTGTTACACGTAGATCCCGTGGTTCCTGTTTA
The DNA here is from genome assembly GCA_013397275.1 of Burhinus bistriatus. NCBI lineage: Eukaryota > Metazoa > Chordata > Aves > Charadriiformes > Burhinidae > Burhinus > Burhinus bistriatus. The sequence continues at coordinate 218,130 of VYXH01011223.1, read as the reverse complement.
GCTATATTTGTTCAATGAAGATCGATAATGCCATCAATTGCCAAAGGATGATTACCCATCCAGATTTGAATTCTTTATGGACAGCGCTGTGAGAAACATTTCTCTTTTAACTTCTCTGTAGTCCTCTCTAAAAATGTAGATGAATTTTGAGCAAAGGTAGCAATAAAATAAGCTGAAAAATGCCTTACATTATCTAGTGACCCTAACTCCTTAGCTCGGTTCACAGCTTCATCGTATGTGTGTGTGTATTTCCAGAGCATCATCATAAGGAGGAGTTTTCAGACTCCATTCCTCCCTAACTTTTCCCATCTGTTTTAGAAACATGCAAAAAATCTTCCCTTGGAACCTCAAACACCTCTTAAAACACCGCTTTCAAGCCAGCCATAGCTGCTGCGCGGCTCCTCGCTGCCCTCAAACCGCACACACGGCATGACGCTCCCCGCACTGCCTGTCTGCATTTCATATTGCAGCCAGGTTCCTACAGGAAAAATCCCCCCTGTCTCTCAAGAAAATGCATCAAGGTTATGCTTTCTGTGAAAAAAGCTGGTGTGGGAGTGAAGGCAGCGGCAGAACAAGGTAAAAGAGAGGATGGGCTTTTAAGTGTCTGCAGTGGCACATGTGTGCATGTCATGCTTCCTACCGTACAGCAGCTAAGACAGGTACCAACAGTACCAGACCGCCCCAGGGTCAAAATGGCTTTGCTTACTGCAGAGCACTTAGTGCGTCTCTTTTTAGCACTTATTTTAAGGTTTGCAGGCCTCATGATGAGTAGGTTACAAAGACCAGCCATGGAAACTTGCTTTAGATTGTATATACAGTTTTATGAATAAAAAAAATGCACAGTCACATCACTGGTAACGTATCTTATTTGTTCCTCATTTAGGAAAAGCTTAAAAATTCAAACTGTCCAGGAGTAGAGGCTTGTTCCATGTTTCTGTATACACAACATCAAGAAGATCAATATCTGGCAGGCTTCACAAGCTTGGATAAATACATGGAAACCAAGAGTCTTATTATTAAATCTAGCTCTTATTCAGAAACAGGTACCCAAGCTAGTAAATCAACCTTTTAGTATGCCACAGGTTTATGGGTGTTTTTTACTTTTTTTTTTTTTATTTTGAGGACTACTTTTTTCATCCATTACCACAAATGGCTTAACAGGGATGGCCAAGCAGCGCTGTCAGTCCTCCAAAGACAGTCCTTCTAATTCATGACCCTTTATCGAGCACTCAGTGTGGCAATTCACTCACCGTTGCCAGCAGGCAGATGAGTCTATTCTAAAATTGCTTTAATGTTATGCAAAGCTTGAGTAACTATGGTAGGAGAAGATAATTCAGTGTTTTTTATGAAATAAAAAGATATATTTACCTTAGCATGAACCTATTTCTTGAGCTTAGTAGTACTGCTACAGTGCAGAAAGTGAGTCTGGCAGCAGGAGGTACGTGGGCAGACACCTTCACCTGCCTAGGGCATGGGTGCTGCCAAAGGAGCAGGGGTGTGGGGTGGTGGTCAACAGGGAAGCACCTGATTACAAAGTCCCTCAGGTGAGATCCTGGGCTCTTCAGTATAATCTTGGGCCTAGCTTTTCAATTGTTTTTAAATTTTTGACCTGCCATTATGTATTTTTAATTAAGGTACATGGTATAACAGTAAACCAACAAAGTAGAGGAGTTAAAGAGGTCTCTGATTCTTCTAGTCACATTACATTTAACTTTAATGATTAATTTGTTTCTGCTTTTTTCTGAAGTGAGCCCCAAGAACTCCCAAGAACATACTCTCAAACTGCTGGCTAGAACACAGGTATATTTGACTGTGCTTTTGCTTGGGCAGTTTCCATGCTACATTTCATCCCCTTATCATAGCTGAGCCCCAAAAGAGTTTTTTGTTGTTGCAAAAGAAACAGGAAGCTTCTGGTACTCGAATATCAATAAGACGACTTTTCAGAACTGATCCTCTTCGATAACTCAATGCGCTAAATGCATAATTGGATGGTGCATCAGTGTGAGAAAGGTCAAGGGAAAAGGAAATTACAGAAGCTCTTCCATCCGATAATGATTTTTTTTTATGGTTTGCCTTACTTCCAACATACTTCAGTCTGTACTCTGTAATTTCCATGTACGCTGTCATTTCTAACTTTAAAAATAACTTGCAAATAATATTTTTATGTTTGTTCTTGATAAAGATGGTCTTAGTGGTCAGTTTTTCAAAACCTTTGGGTCTTTACCAAAACATTTATTGCTCTGCCAAGGTACAGTCCCACGTTTATGAAGCAATTCTGCAACATGCTTGTCAAGCAGAAGAGGAGAATAAAATCTTCCTCACACAGGGGGCTGAGCCCGAGGAACACACTGCAGTGGTCTGATTTGTTTCGGTGGTTCTTCCTTCAAAATTCATTGCATCATGAGCAAAGCAATCCTTTCTCTCAGCTTTAAAACTACCCACAAGTGACTGCTGACCAACACTGAGAACTGGAAAGAAAGCAGAAGGTTTCAGATAAACAAGCCTCCTCAGAAACCCTGAACATCCTGGCGGGGTGGTGAGGGATGCAGACAAATCTGTCATTCAGAGGTAATTTCTGAGAAACTCTGACATAACGTTTTCCAAGGAGACTGCCGGAAACCTGTGAAGGATTTTTCAAGCCAATGTATAGATATAAATCTTGGAGACATTTGTTCTGTACTGTAAATGACTGTGGGGAGTCCATTTTTTTCTGAGGAAAAAATGGAGCTGGTCTTTTATTTGGTTTTTTTGTTTTTTTCTTTTGGTTTCTTTTCTATTTTTCTCACATCTGGGTAACTAATGCCTGCTAGTGATCCTGTAGTAAAATCTCTGTGCCAACAGGGAGATGAGAAAGGTGAAGTCAGATGGAGGAACAGACCCGACTTTACCCAGCTATCTCCTTTACTGCATTCATTGGTCACACAGCAATGTGAGCCACCTTACCTGCCAGCAAACCTTCCCATCACCAGAAGGATTGTATGGCATGATTATCCCACGTCAAACTCCATCACTTTTCCAGTCTAAGATACACTGCTTAATCATGTCACAGATTTCTGAAGAAGCTTTTAAACCATTATATTCACCTTTGTCTACAGGGCACAGATGCTGGGAGACCGAAACAGAGTGAAATGACTGAAGGATGGAGAAGACAAGCTCCAGGACTGATTCCTCCCAATGCCTGGTGATGAGAGAAGTGCTGAACAGCTGAGACTCACTGCAGTTTCAGCTGGTGCTTGAATAATGATCAGCTGAAAAAATGGTGGAGAGCTATTGAAGAGCATGAGATGCTCAACCATCTGCAATCCTTGTGCAGGGGAAGATTAAGAGCATAATTTAACCACAGCTGTCTTGAGAAGACATGTCCTCTGGGAACATCCTTCCCCAAATCCGATCCCCTGCTGGTAAATAGTCCAAAGGCAGACCTGTTCTCTACAGCTTGGGCGTTGATCTGCAGCTCTGTCTGTTATTTGACAAAATTTGGAGGAAAATTTGGGGAGAGTAATTGGAAAATGACTCTCAAGCAGGAGCAGCAACAAGGACACTACAGGACCTAACTGGGGTATCAAAAAGCCTGATAGGTACTTTGGCTGATCAGAAACTTTGTCTCAAAATTTATTTTGATGTGAAATTAAGTTTTCAGCAAAACACTATTTTTGTAAGTACTGCCCATGTTCTGCAGGCAACTTTGATTTCTTTATTCCTCAAAAAAAGACCCTTAGATGTTTCTGTTTTCAGCCAAAAATATGCCTAAAATACAACTTTGGGGGGGGGGAGGTTTACTGAAAAAGTTATTTTCCACTAGGAAAAAGAAACCCACATTTGCTAGTGTTTTTCTGCTGTCTACTTGTATTCTACTTTATACAAGAAAAAAGTACTTTTTTTTTGCTTTTCAAGGTGTGTAGTAGCAAAATTAAGAACAATACAAAATAGGAGAAATAGAGTTTACCTTACAAATAAAGCAGTAATTCTGCAAGAAAAAACTCTTCCTTAGAGCCTGTTAAATGTAATATTGTCCACCACCATGTTACCACTAAAGGTTTGGATCACTTTTCTCGGAAACACACTTCACATTTTCCCATAACCTTTAGACAACTGGATTTTGCTGTGTCTTTTCTTTTCGAAGAAGTTATTTAGTTGCTTGATAGAATGACTGCAGTTTTCTGTTGTAAACTTTTCCATATATGGAAAATGAACCCAGCAGATTCTGATCTGCTTTCTTTCACTGTCTGAATATATATTATTTTTAAATTTGTGACATTTTTACTTTCAAGAGTGGATTTCCATGGACAGCAAGGTGTAGGGATGCTGCTGGTCAGGCCCTTGCCTGCATGTTATCAAGGATTAGAGCACTGTGGAGTGCTGCAACGGTTTTGATCTTCAGCAGCAGAGTTATAGGGACATCGACTGAGATCAGGTCTTCTATACTTTAGAAGCATGTCACCCACTTTTTCTGTACTTCCTGCATTTTTTCGTACCTTACACACACACACACAAACTTCATCACTGCCCTGTGATGCATCCTTTGATAGGTCTGCTTTCCCACCCACACCTCCTAATGCCTTCATAAACTTTTCTCTCCCTCCCTTGCCACGGAGGGCTCTGGGCAGGAGCAAGCCCCTAATTACACAGCCAAGGGAGAAACATAGTAAGAGCTCCCATTTTTCCACATGGCAAATCGGACTGAAATGTAACATTTAACCACAACAGGGCAGAAATGTTGCTCCTACACAGTCAGTCTGTGAAATATGTGTGCAAACCTGATTCAGGGAAAAGGACAGACTGAACGAATCCTTCCAGTCTTAAATGCAATCGTAGGATCCTCCTCTAACACACTCCAGCTAAGTGTTTTCCGTCTCCCCCACCCAAAAACTCTAAAATCCTACTGTCTGCGCTAGCAGCCTCGGTTTACACAAGACGCCTCTCTCATCTCAACCTGGAATTGCCTTTGGGGAAAAAAAGCAAGTAGAAACAGGCCTTTCTAAATGAAGAGAATTATGTTCTCTGGCTTCTTATCTGGGGGCTGCAAAGCAGTGCAATATGCTTTGCTATATATTCTATATTTTGTAGTTATACCATTTGAGAAAATAGAAACGTGATGGTGAAAGCAGGAGTCAGCACGCTGCCTCTGATATAGCATTCTGGAGAGGATTAAAAAAGAAATAAAAATCCTACGTATTAATGAAAAATGCCACAAATGTGGCACAAGCAAAATACACTGACAAACAGCCCTTTGATGGAAAGAAAGGTCCTGCAGGAACTGCTCAGCATGAACACCAAGTGAGACCCTGGGAATTAACTTTTCCTCTCTGGCACAGCAAGGGCAGATTATGTGCTTTGTCCAGGCTTTCTTTTCGGTGCAATTCATACCCGCGTCAGCTCTGAGACAGATCCTTTAACAGGTCTGCTCCCTCCACGGGAACACTTTCTCTGGAGACTGGTAATGTAAATTCACTCCAGCCTTAAGGCCTTCCATGTCACTGAAACTCTGCTCTGCAACCTGTGCTGGGCGACTTTCACTGGTAGTTATTGTCCCTTCCCATTTTCATTTCCTGCCCACCAGCTGCTGCTTTAGCCAACGCCAGGGAGAGTATAAGAAAAAAAAAGGTAGGAGATCTGCTGTCATGGTTAGGGCTGGATTGGCCTAATCAGGCAAAATGACAGATGCTCTCCCCCACCTCTCTCTTCAAGGAGAGGAGAGATAGAGGGAAAAGATNCCTTGGCATCAACTATAAACATCGGTCTTAGCACTCTGAGAGCGAACAATTTCTGCAAAGTATACTGTTAATTTCAGTAGTTAAAAAAGGCTTAGCTAAAAAGTAAAGTTACTGAACAAAATTGGTCCTGTTTTACCCCAAACCAGGACATCTCCGCAGCACCTTTAGGCTGCTGGAGAACAGGAGATGGCATCGCAGGCAATGGCTGGGGCTGGTGGTTGTTTCTCCCTTCTTTGACAGGTCAGCAGCTGGGAGACCTGGGTCCTACAGTGGTGCAGGGTTTGTCTCGGTAACCAAAGTGCCTCCCCAGAGATCTCGGTGTGTATTGTGAGAACAAAACAGCTGCTTCCTTAGGAAGGAGGAAGGCATATGACATCCAGTTTCACAACTGTTTTGAGAAATTGAGTTGCATTTTTTTAGAAAAAGTAGGTGCCCATAATATTTTCCATCTTTATGGGCTTTTTTGCTTGGCAGTTGCTCATTAAATAATCTCCTCCATATCTGTTGCTGTCTTCCCTTGTTTCCTCTAATGGAAAGCTGCTCTGAAGTTTCAGCCAAGCTGGGGATATTAAGTACATCCAAATGATCACCCTTTTCATAGGTGCAGGTGGGGCTCAGTGCTCCAGCACATGGTGTTTGCTCATAGTTTCGTACTACATGTACTGTAATCACATAAAAAAGGCAGGATAATAATCTTCAGTGCAGTTTGTGGGATCAAACCCATAGCCTGGAAAAAAGAAATGTATTTGCTCTTCTCATAATACTGACTTGATTATTTTGTTAAGCCAGAGCTGCCAGTCTTGTACTGTACCATTACACTTGGACTCTGGATTACCATTAGGAATATGAGCAGAAAAGGGAAACTTCATATCCTTAAAGTTAGCTATAAGGCTGGTTGCAGGGTGGGTTTTAAATAACTAGTGTTTTCTGATGCTACTTGAATATTATATAAGGATATCTCTGCATTGACTCAAAACTCCATGTGAGACCAAGGAGTAACGGTTCAAGAAGTCATTTATTCTTGGAATAACATATGGCTGGAAAAATAGTGTAATTCCATACAAAAAGATGGTTTGTAGCATTTTAATATGGTTAAACGAAATTATGACTGAAGAAACCTTCTTTTGGTATATATACATGGGCTATGATTCTGTCCAGTGAATAGCATGATTTAAAGTTGTATCATGACTTAAATTTTAAAAACTTCTACCATAAAATCATAGTATTAAAGGCTGTAGGGATTCTTTGCATCGCCCATGAATTTTGTAGTTTCTTTTCTGTTAAAGGTGTATTTTTCCTGTCCTGTTTATTTGAACCAAATGCAACTGTGCATTTGCTTTTATCTTCATTGCATTTCAGTCCCAATTTTCTCATAATGTTCAAGTCTTCACTTCCCCTTCACAGGATTACCAAAGCAGCACCTACGTTTGCAAAAACTGGGTATTTTCAGAGTTGTGCTGTAACAGTACTACCCCTTCCAGAAAGACACAAACCAGCAGCAGTGTTAGTGTATTGCCCTAAGTCTCCAAAATGGGACAGATGCAATTCCATATTTTTTATACTGTATTTTGCCCTCCAAACACACAACCATACCATTCTGATAATTGCACCAGATTTTCCACATGCTTCTATTTCAGCTCAGGCACCGTCTTAAAAATAAAAGAAAATTATGCAGGTATTCTAATAATCTTAACATTTTTCTTCTCCACTAATGACAAAATGAAGACAGCTGATTCATAGAAGGTACACTTTTCCAGAACATATATTTCATACATATCCTCAGTAAAAGGAATGTGATAATGAGAAAACACCAGCAACAGGATACTATTGGCTATAATGAGTGAGAAAATGAGGATGTTGTTCTTTCTGATTTGTTCTCTTTTTTCCAAATGGCAATCTGACTGCCTGTTTTCATTCTCCTGGAATTCTTTTTCAAACCTCTAAATCATGAAAAAGAATTCTCATATTCTTTTCCATTTCTAATAATTCAGTGACAACATTATCAGCACCTGGTGTTTTGTTGTTCCTGAGCTCCTGATTGCCTCTCGAATCACTTCAAAATTTAATTCTTCCACAAATAGCTCATGTGTCTGGGAGGCAGCTTTTTATTCACTATTAACCATCTCCCTGTAGTGGACACATAAAAGTGCTCCTCCTTGCTCTTCTGTAATTGAGTTTTTTATAATGAACAGGTTTCCTTATTTCTTCTTTATGAGACATAGATGTGGTTAATATCCTCTTTTCCATGCATCGATACCCTTATAAAATGTGCTTATTTTACTAACCTTGCTATCCTGTTTTATCTTTTTCCCCAAGCCATGAGAGTATTGCCTTTCTCCTTATACTGCTGGCCTCATGCCTTTCCCTCTGGCTTTAGAGTGTTTCTCATCCAGAGTTCAATTCTGATTCCGAAGGCTACAGCATTGCTATATGTCAATCATCTCAGTTGCTTTCCTGCAATTTTTAGCAAACCATTCTTTTTCTGTTCTTTTCAGATTTATTCCTACAATCTGTTCTAATGCTTTCTTTACCATCTCTCTGCGGGTGTCCCACCTGGTATCAGTTTTCCTATAAACATCACAAAATCCTTTGAAGGCTCCAAGCACTTTTAACGACTGACCAATATTCCTGCCCATATTCTGGATTGCCCAAAGATTCTGCGTTGTGTCTCTGTCTCATCTGCTTTATTTCACTTTGCTCAGTTCTCGGTCATAGCAAACCATTTTCCTACTATACAGAAAGCTCACCTGCAGCCAGCTCCCCTTCTCTTTCCACTGTCCTGGGTATTACTTCTATGTCTTAAACAAACCAGTACATTGTGCAATCTGATTGATACCAAACTATTTTGAGGTACTCGCATATGCTTTTGAATGTTTTCATGAGCAAACAACGTGGCCTTCACAACCACATCTTTGAAGTGGGCAAGTGGCATTTGAGTGCTATTAATTCTATCTTTAATGCTCCCACCTGGATCTCATGCATCTTCCTTCCCTTCCTTAGGGTATCAATTATCCTGGAAAATACTGGCAGCTGAAATAATCTTTAGTTCTTCACAGAACCTGTCTTTTATTTTATGATCAGTGAGCTTCATCAGAATGAGAAAAGTCTTTTCCTGGTACCTCCCTTTAAACCACGCTGGGAGTGCAGAGAGGACTACAAACCCAGTTGCTGCTGATAGCATAGTATCATCAGTGAGCCAGGTCCCGTGTGATGCTCTGAAATCACTCCCCCGTTCCAAAATAGTGCCAAACTCCTTATTTCAAGAGATTTGTCTCCTAGCCCTCTTGGTTATTTCATGACTGTGATAATCAAACAGTTAGGAAGGTTCCTGGTTTATGTAAAATCAAAATTCTAGATGTTCCCATTCCCCAGTATTATTTCCACAGCTCAGGTTATTCTGTACAAAAGGTAATGTGGATATCTGAAGTTTTTGCGTTTTTCCAGTTTCAGTTTTTACTGTGAAGGGATCAACAATGTGTACAGCAGCCCGTTTGCAGGAATGATTTCCTTAGGCTAATCATTATTCTTCTACATATCTGATCTGGCTAACTTTGGGCACACTTGCTGCAATACAAAGAATAAGGAATGGGTATTGGTAACCAAAAGTCTAAGGATTATTTCAAACACAGGCTAGCACGTTCTTTTGCATATTACTTTGTTCTATTTACTAACTGAAGAACTAATTCACTGTATAATGTAATGTGTCAAAATTCTAAACATACACAAGTCAGCAAAATGTAAATAGGAAAACAACTAAGACAGCTGAAAAAGGAAGGGCAGACAAATTTAAAGCAAATAATAAGGAAACTTGACATTTATTAAATCTGTGAAAACAAAATTTAATTGAAACTTCATCACTTGGGACCATATTTAAAGTCAGACTCGGTGTAAACAATATGAGGTACCTTCATGACTAATTCACACTGACTATGAGAACTATGCCCACCTAGGAAGCTGAACCTAGAACTTAGATGTCTTGAAGCTAATGGAAGTTTCTGTAGAGTTTATTAAAAAATATATTTAACACTAACAGAGTGATGATCTAAGCAAGTATCCTGCACACTTGCTCAGAGTGGGGCTTCCCCTTCCCCGAGGAAGGGGAGTTCAGTGGACCATGGCAGAGGGGAGTCAGTGATCTCTGTACCTGGGAGCACATGGTTGTCTTTGACTGCCCTTGAGTGGTCCTGATGATTCCTCCATAGCTCCCACCAGCACTGCAGAAAGATAGGTATGTTGCCTCACCTGCCTTATTTTGTGTCCTTATGGTGGGGTGCCGTGGGGAGAGAAGCTCCATGGTGTCTTTGAGAACTCTTCTGAGCAGCTCTCTAAGTGTGTGAGGTATGATAGTAAATAAAGCTAATAAAAAAATAAAGGGTCCCATTTGAAACCTATTTGGCAAAGAAAGACCAAAAGCCAGATACATTTCTGGTCAGAGAACAGCACAGGATGAGGTACTCAATTGCAAAGGGACCAGCCTACCAAACGTGTCTACCCTTGCTTTAAAGCATCATACACCACATCCTGCGAGCCAGGGAAAGAGCAGGGAAACCAAACCAAGGTCTTGGAGAAGCCGTTCAGGCAGGGCGGGCCGGCTTTGGAGGCACATCACCCTCAGAGCTTTCTTCTGGGCTGACACCTGGTGGTGGCCACGGGCCCTTCCAGCCTGCAGAGCTACCGCTGCGGTTGTGTCCAACCTGAAGAATAGTGCACGGACGAGAAAAAAAAACATCAAAACAGCACTTATTTACCCCTGGAAGGCCCTTCTAATTTTTCTGACTAGAACCAGCTCATGCAACTGAAGAAAGAGTGCTTACAAGAGGGATGTACTCTCCCAAAACCAGCTTGTGGACCAGTTGAGACCATTTCTTTGCAGAGAACTTTTCTCAATGATTTGAGCGTTAAGTTTAGCAGATGTGACATCCTGGCAATGCTGTTTGGTTGGGGAATTGTTAGTGTGTTCAAACAATACAGTTATCTTATTCTTGTGTATTTTGAGGGTGACGCTTCATGTTGAGGACTGGAAAGTTCATGTTTAGGAAAGGAAAAATTACAAAATATTCTTTTTTTTGCTCTCCTGGTGAAATCATCTAAAATGGGAACTAGATTTTGAGAATTTGTGCTAATATAGCTATCTTAAAGGACTCTGCCAAAGAGGGTGAGTTCTGAAGACCCCCTCTCCCATAGCAGAGGATATTCTTCACTCTACAGCATCAGAGAAGACTGCATATTTATCTAATTTTACACTACTTTGGGAAAGCCACTGGAAAATAAACACAGAAGCATCTCTGGATTCATTTATTTTTAGTAAACCTTATACTTTGCTGTGTATCACTCCTATCCGTGCACAGGCACTAAAAAGTAAACACTTTCCTTAAGGCAGCATTAATTACACATAAAAAAGGTAAAAAAAAAAAAAAAATTAAAAATATTTTCTCTAGAAATGCTGATTCCTGAAAGCATTGTCTGCAAGACAGAGGAAATATTCACTTTCCATTAAGTCCCATTAGGTTCCTAACTCATATAAAGCCATACTTGTGAAAATTGGAAAAATATTCTTTCTAATGAAAATTGATAAACACTATGCCAAATGCTCTTTCCCTCTTTTCTATAAACATACAGAAAGCTTCATTGTTAGTCGTGGGATACACAACTTACTTTTCGAGAATGTATTATAAGAGCAGAAGGGAAATAAGACCAATATTTTCATGCATGTCTGTAATTAAGCTTCTAATTTTGTGTTTAGTGTTCCTGACATGAGACTTTAGGATTCTAACATTGGAAATACATTAAACAAAACAGAGTCTGCATCGTTATCATGAATCAAAATACCTCAGTGTTAGAAAATTAACATTGGTTGGGTTTTCTGTCCATTTCCTGAATTAAGCAAAAATGAAATATTCTGATGAATGGTTGTTCATTTCAGGCAACAGGCAGAAAAAGTGATTTATTCTTACAGTAGCTTGGATAAAATCCAGAATGGAAGGTTTCCAGCTCACTGTAACAATACTCAGAACGTCCAGCTGATTTTGATAAACACTAGGATCTTAATGTTTATTTTCCATAAAGCCTCATCTGTAGTTCTTTCAATGATGGAATTATCTCAATGAACAAGAAACTTGTTATTTCAGTGCATTCATGGTAACATTAGGTTTTTTCCCCCTCTACTAAGGGTACTTCTGAGTAAGTCAAATTCTAACAATGCCTTTCCTGAGGAGTTAAGCCCAAATGTAACCCTGTGCATGAAACTTCAGGCTAAAACACTGCATGTCAGCACAGCCAGCTCACCAGGAGGTTGTGTGTCCCTTTGTGTTTAGGTGACATTAAATCCAAGTGAAGCACAGGCTATCTGCTGGCAGGTGCAAACCCTCTGTTTTGCTCCTCACCTCCTTCCCCTTCCAGCTTTTATCTCTCTTTTCCATTTAGACTCTAAACTCGTCACTGCAGGGACCCTCCTTCATCCCCTCTTTGCTTACTGCCAGGGCAAAGGATCCCCAGTCCCAGGATGGGTCTCTAGGTGCTGCTATAACACCAATAATAATAAATGCTGCTACAACTGTTTTTCCGGATATTAAATCAGTACCAGGACCCTCCCTGGTGTCTGTGGCTCCTCTGAAAGAGATGGACAGAAATGTCATAGTTATGGTTGATTGTGGTTCTGATGCTGCAGGGCTGGTGTCTAACCCATGCCACATCCTACCGGTGTGGCCAGCTCCCTTCACCTGTACTGGGGCAAGAGGAGGGTCTGTCTGCCCCAGGACTTACAGCCCGTGTTTCAGGTCATTAATGTTGTGACCCAACAGAAGCATGGCAGGTATATGCCCCTTTTAGGCTCCTGTATCAGGAATTTTGCCCAAAATATGGCACCTATTCCCATTTCTCAGAAACTGGCAGGTTCCCTTGAACTTACTATCTGGGGGGATAAAAGGTTATTTCCATCAGCTTGCCATGAGTTTGTCTCGTCAGAGCGGTGTCAGCAAGAGCGCTGAGTGGTGACCTCGTAAGACCAGAGTGTGATACACAAACCAGCCATTAAAATCCTAATGAGATGAGGTAGGCCAAATGTCTCCAGTACGGATTTTGCCTTTGCTTATAATGTGCACAACTAGCACCTTTTAGCTCTAGTGCACTCTCAACATTATAATTGGAAAATTGTTAATACAGCTCAGCTCTGCTGAAAAGTATTTCCTCCCATGGCTTCGTGGTTTAAGCAGCTGCAAATTTTATATTCTGTCCCTACCACCTATTTATTTTTTAATGCTACACATATTGTGGAACTGGAGATAAACAACAGATACCCAAATAAAATGAGAGAGAGATACGGTGTGACCCTAACTAGGCAGGGAAAAGCAGACATTTGGTTGCCCATTATGCATTTCCTTCTCTCTACCTTTTACTGGAATTGAAACATCTCACTAGCCTTTGTAGAAGTACTTTGAGACCAAAGGGGGAAAACTGAATATAGAGCCATGTATTATTAGTAGTATAGTTATTATTATTATTTCTATTATTAATTACAGTAAAAACCCCAAATTTTTTTCTCATCTCACCACATGTGCTGAGGATGTCCTCTGGTAGACTTATTAAGATATTGTTAAAACGCAGCCATCTAGCCCATCCAAATAGCATTGTACAAAATGATATCGAATGATAGTCGGTGTTTTGTACTGTTACTCGAAGGAGACATTTGGAAAAAAATAACCACAATACCTTCAAGTGATCGTGGCTGACACATACACATTGTAATACCCAGTCTGAATTCCACTCGTATAACATGGAGGTCCTAGTTCATGCCATTAAAACTAAAGCAGATTATGGATATTATCAGTTCAAAGAGAAAATATAATCACTGTCATGAAAGAAGTGGTCAGTGGAAATTAATGAGAACTAGAGGTGCTTGTTACTTCTTGCTGTTTAGGGCAGACTGCTTCTGAGAGTCTGTTGGGGAGTCTGTGGAGTTGTTCAGATGCTCATGAGAACAATTAATTTATACAAATATCTCTGAGGTCAAAACTTGCCATAAGAATTTTTATTACTGTGGATGGAGCACAAAACATAAAGAAGCCAGCATGCTTTTAAAAAAAACACCAAACCAAACAACAAAAACAAAACAAAACAAAAAAAATAGGAAAAAAAGAAAAAGAAAAAAAACCCCACCCCAAAAAACAACTGACAGGTAGGGAAGTAAGCATTTTTCTTTTAAACTACTTTGTCCTAACATGAAAAACTGGTGATACAGCAGGCAGAAAACTATTTTAGCAACCTACTTCTCAGGGCAATTTTAGACATTAAGGAGGCATTAAAAACCCAAGTGGAAAACTGAGAAGATTTGAAGGAAATTTTGTTGCTAGATTGCAATTTTGGTATTATCCTTTCCTTTATATTACTGGGGATGTTTAGGAGCAAGAAAATTGACCTACTGGAACAATTTAGTATTCAGTGTATGTTCATATCTTGTTTCTGCAGAGGATTAGCTCCTTTCTGAGGGAAAGCCAAGAACCCTTATGTCAATAATTTCCAAACCATCTGCCCACAGCTTTTTTCCTCAGCTCCTCCACCCTCTCCTACGTTCACCTGCTCAGAGATACAGCATAAAATTTACAACATTTCCAAAGTTTCCAAAGTTTAATGCAACCAAAAAATCCAATGGCTTCTAGATTTTCAGTTCCAGTTTGAATTACGTTTAGTTCTTGCCTTTGCTAATACCTTGCAACTATGAGTGCTAGTGGTTTAAAAAGCATCAAACCCATTTCCATACTTGTGAATCTTACATGTTCTGCCTTGTGTGAATGGTCCCTTGCTCTGGTGTTGAGCAAGGCAGGAGACAATTGGTCCTTTGCCCTCTCTGAGCTGCTGCCAGGCATGGAGGTATGGGTGATGGGACATCCATACCTCTGCCTGTGTGGCCCAAGCTCTGGCTGCCTCAAAGCCTTGGTTGTCCATTGGTAGATGACATTCTCTGCTTGACATTGGCCATGCACTATCACCAGAAGCACCGATGGGGTAGAGAGTGGCAACCTAGTGCTCAGGCGAAAGACAGTGTGGGCCCGTGCTGCATCTCCCAACACACCTTTGGATTCAGCAAATCTCTGGCTTTCACCCATGGACAGAGACTCCAGCTTAGAGCTAGCAGTACCTGTGTGCTCGAGGTGAACCTGGCTCATCTGGTGGCCAACCAACATTTACATCTCCTGACTCAGAAGCTGCTTTGTTTCTCTGACCTCTTTCATAAAAACGTCTTTTCTGCTTAGAGGTTCATCAGTTCTTGCTGTTTCCTTGGTTTTCAATGAGGTTATAATCCTGCAAGCTGAAATCCTCATTAGTTGCAAGGAAGTCTTCAAGGAAACCAGCAAAGTGCTTTGGAAAGAAGGCAGGAGATAAATGCAAATGGTGTTTGTGTGACGAACAGTGGGTTTGGTTTTAATAATAATTGATTCATTTTTTATTCCCTGTGACTGAAGATGACTCACTGGTGTTTCTCATTTTTAATTAATAGAAGAAAATACAATCATAATATTTATTCTTTCTGTGAGTAGTTCTGATTATAAGCAGCTACAAGAAGAAAAGGCAACAGATCGGTCCTGTTGATCCCCGTCCGTGAGTCTGAAAAGAATATTCATCTAGACTCCACAAGTGGCCTTTCCTCCCACCTGTCACTCCAAGGTAGACATGAAGTGCTGGTGTTTACTCGGCTCACTGACACTGGAGAAGCTGCTCAAAAGCTGACAGAAGTCCCTTGCTTCGCTGACCCCAAAGGCTTCAGTCAGCCCCCAAACTGGCTATTAATTACAGTGTTCAGATAAAGGACAAGCCCAAAGGAGCTGTGCACTGAAGGCAACCCGTGCAGCACCAGTGAGAAACCCCTGTATAACTATTAAGAGAACTCGGGGCTGCTGCAAAATGTTTCCCTCTCTTGCTTGGTGGCCAGCAGGTCCTGCTGTGCTCACAAAGGTGGTTTTGCATTCACATCTACATTTCTGAAAGCTGCAGCAATCAGCTCTAGGATCACCTAATATTTTGGAAGGAGAGACTCGTTAGAGGTGTTGTCCTGAGGTCTGTGCCGTCCTCGGAGCTGTGTGTATTCATGCAACAGCTGGACTGTCTTTGAACTCTCTCTCTGGTTCTCAAATCCATTCACAAAACAAGTGTACAGCTTAACTTGCAACTCAGTCTTGGCACAGGCACGAAAGTTAATCAGAATGAACAGCGAAGCCATTCATCGGGTGAGCCAGGTAACTTCAGCCCCTCACTCGTCCATGGTAGGGGAGCCCATTTATTTGGGTTTGTTACCTAATGATTTTCCTGGCGTGTTAAATTGTTTATCAATTAAGTGATAAGAGAATTTTGTAGTGTTGTGTGCCTAAAGCGGCATCAGGAAGCTGAATTCGTCAGTCATGGTCTTTTAATCCTTGGTGTCCTGGTTTGAGGTAAAACAGGACCAATTTTGTTCAGTTTACTTTTTAGCTAGGCCTCTTCTAACTGCTGAAATTAACAGCATGTTCTGCAGAAAACTGTACGCTCTCAGAGTGCTAAGACCAATGTTCATAGTTGATGCCAAGGAATGGCGTGCAGAGAGGCTCTTGCTTATCCTTATTGCTATAACAACCAAGGCCAGCCAACTTGATTACTTGCCCCGTTGGAGGGTCGGAAGTGGAAAAGCGTAGAGGGGTCACACCTGTGGGGAGGAGCAGACAGGACAGGAGACCCAAAACTGACCAACAGGGTATTCCATCCCATCTTTCTCATGCTCAGTATAAAAGCTGAGGGATCAAAGGGTCAGCTCTCTTTCTTCAACAGCCGGTGTCCGAGGAGGACTCCGTCTCTGCGTCTGCCTTTGGTCCTGATCCTGAATCCAGATCCAGAATCCAGTTCCTGTCTGTCACTGAGTCCAGTCTGGGACTTCCCCAGTGCCTGCTGGTGATGTGATTGTCATCCTGGGAGCTTGATACGGTTTTGTATATATTTCATTATTTTTCTTTTTATGATTTTATTATCAATATTTCATTAAAGTAGTTTAGTTCCTTCTAAACTCTTAAGTCTCTCTTTTTCTCTCTCTCTCTTGCCTCCCTTCAGGAGAGGAGCAAGAGAGAGCGAGCATCTGTCGTTCCACTGGATTGGGCCAATCTGGTCCAAACTACGACACCTGGTTTTCCTTGGTGATTTAACTTTAAATAAATGAGAACTCTTTAGCAGTCCACTGAGAGTCAGTGTGGCAGAGGAAGGGAACAGCAAAGCAGAACCTTTGCTCTGAGTGTCGAGGAAGCACCAAGCAGAGCAAGAGCTAATACCTTAGATCTGCTGAGGCTGCAGTTACTTCAAATTAGTCAAAGGTGGAGACCATGTACTTCTTAGAGGAGAAGAATGTGTAAGTAGAAATCTTGTCTGAAGGCAGACATGTCCTGTTTGGGCCATGTTGATGAAGGTGCTGTCTTTTGTTTCCTGTTTGGGTTATTTCAGCAGATTACCTGAGGTTTTGACATTCCATCTTTTCTCCATTCAGCAACACGTTTCCTGGACACTAGGAATCACCAAGCTCAGTTATAATCTCAGTTGCATCTGTGCTTCCCAGTGGTTTCCAGCTAACTCTTTCACTCCTAGTTATAAACCCCAGTGCCTTCCCTCCACCAGTGATTTCTGCAGGTCTGAGGGATGCTGCAGCTGAGGGGAAGCAGATGAGCAGCTGGAGCAGTAACAGGCTCTGCAGCCTCGGAGGAGGTGCTGCACCAGTGGAGAGGGTTCACCTTCATGCCTGCAGTGCTGAGAGCCTCTACAGAGTCACTGAGTGTGAAACGGGGTTTTATTGTGTCCCAGTGAGGAAAAGGGTTTTCTGTGAGAGGCAATGAGTGCAAAACCACTCGTAACAACATTCATAATGGCAACGCTGTTTCATGACATCGCTTTTCACAGCAAAAACTATTTGTTTATTTGCTGTCACACTCAACCCTTGCTACATGATGTACTTTGTATCTTTTATAATTTACCTACTTCTGCAGCTCATGTGTTGGTCCTCATTGACTATAAAGTGTATACGGCTAATAGAGGGTAGTGGCAACACTCAAAACTATGGATATTAATTTCTTATATACTAAAAAAAGCCCTAATCTTAACAGGGCATGGAAAAAGAGGCAGTGAATGAATGCAGAAGACTATTAAAGTTCGGGTCCCATCTCTTCACCTTAAGGAGCAAACAGTGCATAGCATATAAGGGAAAGAGGAGCTGGAAGGTGAAAAGGCTGGAAAGAGCCATAAACTCCATTCTTGCCTTTTATGGAGAAAACATTACAAAAACTGTAGCTTTATTAAGATTTCCCTGGGGCCTATGCCATAGCAAATGTTGGTTTAATGTATCTCATGGATTTTTTTGACATGGTATCTTGAGAGGACCATGGCTGATAGAGAGCTATAACGATGGGTTTGTTGGATCGATTGCTATATGTGGAGCAGAACTCCATAGCTGGGCCTATAGAGGCAAGCTGCAGCATTAGTATTTACCTGGTGGTGGGGAAAACTGCAGAGGGTCTCCCCCACCCCCCAGTCCTTCTCCTGCTGTGGGATTTTACACAAGAGGAGATGATGGAGGCCTTATGGCTTTTCCTGTTGTGGTATGAACATCCTTCAGGAAAGGAAGTGGTTGGTTTGTCTAGACAAATCTCTTGGGGGTAGGACATGTAAAAGGCCCAGGCTTTTAACCCATTGAGAGTGTTGTCCAGCATCAAGCTAAAAAGTTTTATTAGAGCAAAGACTGGAGACTTTTGACTATCTATTTTTGATTCTCTTGATACGGCAAACATTTTTGTATGTTTTGCACTGGTCCTTTCCCAAGTGGTCATTTACTCATTCACCAAACAGTATTAAGAAAATAGTTCTCTGGTTATTTTCTTTTTTTCATGATTACTACAACACAAGGTTTTAAATACAGACTCTACGCATTTAACTCTTTCTTTCCTGTGTTCTACATCTTTCAGCATCACGCACCTGTGAGGAGACTCCTTCACAGTGCTGTGCCGCTGCGCCCTTCATAAAACTCCTGGTACAGGAGTGTCAGTCTTGTCCTCTCTTTAAATTCCTCTTTATTATGGACAGTAGCAACACTCATGGCCACAGATTTTGACGCATTTTCTATTTTAAAACGTATTATCTGCATGAGTGTATGTATATATTATACATATGTTCTTCATGAGTCTGTAAGCACACACAATCCAGTTTGTTTTACTGGTGTTATCAGGAGGCCTGCAGTATCAATGTTTCTATTAGCACTTAGTTCCTGGTAAAGCTTGAGAAAATATCTGTTTTTATAAGAAAATGAGGGATTTTCCTTGTCTTTTTGAATTCTAGAAATAATTCTGAACACATTAACACAGTATAAAAGAAGCTGAGAGAAAAATCCACAAGGTCATTTAAAAAAATAACCCCCTAGACATTATTCAGAGAACGAGCATAGGTACTTTTCTTATAAAGAGAATCTCATGAACTTCCACACTCTGGTTTAGTGTTTCAGTGCTTTTTATAACAAAGCAAGGCTAATATCACAATACTTGTAAGTTATTAAAACTGAGAATGAAGTGTGCTTCAGGGAGACTCCCTTTGGCATGAAGACAACCTTTTTATCGGATCTGTGACTCCAAAGTAGTGCTGGTTAGCCCTTTTTGTGGGCTTGTACTTCACATCCCTGTATCTGTATTTCATGAGCTGAGAGAAAAAAGGCACTTCTCAGCTGCTACCAATTTCTCTGTCACTGGCAGTGAAACGATGAGTCCAGCTGAGAGCTGTCACTGTGTCCTGCAGGATAAACCTGGTGTCCCCAGAAGCTTAGGAGATTCTCAGTGTCAAGAATGCATCTGAAATGTGCCCTCAGGGCTCACTCTGACAGGGAAATACTGCTGATGGAAAATTCCTATTGAATCAGTAGCAAACATTTCTCTTTCCTCAAAGAATCTGTGTTTTGACATACCCCAGCTGTGGATGAGTCAGGTAATCCTAGGCCAAAAAAGGCGGCTTTCTAATTCCCTTTATAACTGTGTGGATCACTGAAACAGATGAGATAGGGCTCTGTATGTGCAGGTATTGAATTTGTTGAGTAAATCCTAGTACCAAAAGAACATTTGGCCCATTGCTTGGGCAATGTCTTCAATAGCAGTGAACAGGTTGCTGAGTTGAAAGAGATATATGGCCAGCAGCCCCCAGAGTGCCACACAGAGCACTGGGGGACTGCATGAGGTTGAAGATCCTGAGGATGCAACCTGAAGTTGTCCAAGAAGAAAGCTCAGGCAGAAGAGTTAAATCTGGCATGTCACTCATCTGGGATATTTTCTCAGATTTCCTCAGAAAAACAGACTTGAGGTCCCCCTTGGGCAGAAGTAGGGATGGGATGTGGGTTTCCTCACTATTGAGAAGTGCTCTCAGAGCTCAGCCAGCATCTCCTGCACAAGGGTGCCTGGTCTGGTCTGCATGCATGGGTATGCTTTGCTCAGCCAGCCAAGCAGCAGCTTGGCTGAAACCCAGTGCATTGCTCCCAAAGAAAGCCAAATGCTCTAGAAGTGGATTCACCCACCTCGGGCAGAACAGGGTGTCAGACCAGAACCACCACCCATGGCAGCAAATGCCATCACCCTGAGGCTGGGGTCTCAGGGGAATGCAGACACTTCCTCGCAGTTGGGCGAGACACCTTTGCCTGCTGAGCCCAGGGTCACCCAGGACAGTTTTCTGCTCAGTGCAGGCTCCTGCAGCCTGTTCAGAGGGGGATGAACGTCCCTCCTCTGCCCTGGGACCAGCCCTGCCGTGCCTAAGCTCCAGACACCTACATCCTCCTGTGCATCTCAGTGTGTCTTGCAGTCATATCCTCCCTCGTGGATCACTGCGAGTACTCTCGAACTGCTTTTTCTTTCAGAGCTCTTGCTCTCACTCACTCTCTCCCTAATTATGAGGGTGTTACTTGGGTGTTTTTTCGGAGCCTCCAGGAGGAGACTGTTTACAAACTTATTCATTGTGGCAGCTGTGTGGCTTGACAAACCCAATGGACATATAGTGGAACAGAAGGAATAGGAGCACTCGTAGATTTTTAAACAAAACGTGGCCTACAGGCAGAGCTCAGTCTACTCCTGCAGCAGAAAGTCCTTCCTAGCATGAAGAAAGTTATTAGCCTTTGACTCCTGCTCATAAGCAGACTCTCTAACGACCTCTGGTTTCACAACGCCCATCAGTAGCTCCTAGAGATTAATCTTCAATGCCAAAACTTATTGACTGCAGTTTGAAAAAAACACAATGGATTTTCTATATCTATCCAGACAGTGATCTCTTCAGAGAGCATCAGGTGGCTGCTTAAGCCTACCCTTTCCTGCTTGAATCTGTGCTGGGTACTGCTGTTTCTTTGAAAGACAGGAAGGCAGCCGAGGAAAAAATCCTGAGGATAAAACTTGAAAATAATCTATTTTGTTGTAAAGGTTCAATAATAGGCTACTCATGTGAAAGCCTGGGAATTAGAGCTGATGCCCTTACACTCCTGTAACTCCATTGGCTCCTGGTGTGCATTGATGTAAGTGGGAAGAGAATAAGAAACCAATTATTCTCTATTTGAATTATGCTATATCTAGTCACAAGTAGGACGTATTGAAGGCACAGAAAAGCCTTGGGGATGTGCTGATCAGTCACCTGGTGAAATATAATGACTCACATAAAACTGTACTTGGGATATTTCTCCCGTCTAGTCCATTGCATGCGCTAAGCATTTACCGTAATACATGTGAGGTTTAATTTAACTCCCTTTCTTCATAGTCTCTTTCACCTCCCTAAACTGACTCAGTGTGTTCAGCAAATGCCTTTTGCTATGCCTCCTGAAGCAATTTCAAGACACCTCCTGATGCATCTCCCGAACAGATACAGCCAAGCAGACTAACCAGCAAGGTCAATTTACATAGTGAAACTGTTTCAGAGCTCTGAAACCTGTTATACAGTGGATAATCATCCTTGTACCCAGGGGCTGGGAGGAAGAATTTTCCCTTTTACCTGAAATCTGAATATTGCAAGTAAGTTTGACTGGAAAGATTACCATGGAAATTCAGCCATAATTTGTAGCCCCTTGGATACAAATGACATCGTGCTATTATTTTAGGAATGCTGCACCTTGCCACCTTCCTGTTTAATGAGTATACTCTTTTAACAAGTCAGGTGTCAAAAACAGTTCCGACAGTCCATTAACGATGAAGGACAGCAAAAAAAATTGATAGCACTTAACAATATCTGGTTCATTGAGCAGTACTCTGGGACACTACTTTTAAAAACACAATCATCTCTTGTCTTCATTCCCTGATGTGTCCTTTCACCTCCTGCCAGGGACAGCCCAGCACTCAGGCATTCAGCTTCTTGGCCACTTTCAAGATTTCATCTCACATTAGTCCCTCACTGCCGTCTTCCTGTTGCCACCTATGGTGTTTATAATGCTGCTTTTTTGCCAGGGGCCCTGCTGGGAAACAGATCGGGGACTGATATAGGTTAAAATATGTAATGATTTTTATTTTTTAAAAACAAGCTCGAGTGCCTAACTTGGTTCCCAGCACATATCCCTCCAGAAGCAGTACCAGCGCAGATGAAGGGGCAGCATGGTGCGGCAGTGGGGATGAAGCACCCGGGAAAGAAATGGGAGCACCCAAGGAAGAGAAGGGCCAAGAACTTCTTAAACTGGCTTTGCCACCACATGCAAAAGCCGAAAAGGAAAAATCTGGGTTGCGTGCATGGATTGATGGAGAGCAATTAGGTTTTACTTTCAGGAATGCAAGAACCTGGATCTGCCTATATAATGAATGAACTGCTAAATTCCAGAGGATGGATAACCCACAGTCAAATATTTCTGACATGGAGGAGAGATTAGGAAAGACATTTTGGATTAGTTTTTAGGAAGTCTTGCTCAGGATGAGGGAATAAGGTGACCTTTTTTCCCCCAGGAACCTTTCCAGAGCTTCTAGCAAGGAATAGTTTCTGTTTGTCCAAGAAAAACAGTATTTTATATAGATTTTCTTAGAATGACTTTCTTTTAATGGTGATAATTGTCTGTGAGGTTGTACTACATGCTAACGAAAAGTATAACCTTTCATCCAGCCATGTGGATTTATTATATCATTTCATCTTTCTAGGAAATGGGGATGAATCATACGTATGTGTGTATATATATACACATACGTTATATGACATGAAACTGCCAAGCAACTCTTTGACTGCCTAGGAATTCCACAGAACTCCTTTGTGCCCTTCCTGAACAATGAATCTTATTTAGATTTTGACAGTCACTACCAATTTCCCACAAAAATCTTGTTTTCACTTGTGAAGTGCAAAATTCAAAACATAGTAAAAATTAATTTGGGGAATGATATCTTTGTTCTGTTATTTTCCTGGTCTCTGCAAAAAAAAAAAAAAGTGCAAATCCATGCTTAAGACCAGAAAAAATTGCTTGCTAAAATAAATTTAATCTGCTTATGAAATAGGTTCAACTCTCAAATTCTGCATGAATTCTGAACTGAAATAGATGCATTTTATTTTAAAGAGACAGGATGTTCCTTTTAGCTTCCTTTTCCTAAAAAAACAACACTACCACATTATTTAGAGCAATGTTGCTGGAGGCTGGAGATTGACAGCTGGCTTACATAGGAAAATTAATTTTTTATAAGCTTGTTCATTGTGATATTACTGGAACGAGGCAGTAGATACCAGCCTGCCTTTATCACATTTGCAGCTTGCTTTCATTAGCTTTCTGTTTCCTTTATCCTGGGGATCATCTTCCTTTTAAAGAGGCAATCTGTTCATTTTACCAGATGATAGCCTAGTATATATGTGGCCTATGTAAAAAACAAAGTCTATTTAAAGAAGAACAAGTAATCATGTGAGTTCAAAAATAAGAGAGCTACAGTAAACAGAAGTTAGAATCATAGAATCCTTTAGGTCAGAAGAGACCGTTAAGATCATTGAGTCCAACTATTGATACAGCTAGAAAAGAAAACTTTGAATTACATGCAAGAAAAAGTCATCTGATGTTTCTAGTGGAGACCCTCTCCACTCAAACACGCAGGGCAACGCAGAAACAGGAATGGACGTTTAAGTCAACTCACGATGAAACTAACTTCATGGTGCCTCCAGCAGATGCATATGTGCTGTGGTACACAGCAGGCTTTTAGTGGGGCACATAGTGGGGTTACAGGGACCCCAACATCCAGCCAGACATGGATCACTTGGATGGGTGAAGGGAAGAAAGCAGAGCCCAGTGGACCTCAGTCTGGGACCACACCATGCTTCTGTCTTCTGCTATGCACATAGCCCAGGGCTGAAATCTAGCAGCTTGAAACATGGCCCTCCTAGCAAAAAACAGTACTGGCCACCGTGGAAGCTGCAATAAGACACAAATTGCTGAGTGACCTACAGAAAGCTATGGTAGACTTTCACATCTCAGTCTTTCTCAGCTCAAACAGGCTTCCAAGAAGGTGGAAAATTTACAGGACTCTGGTCATTTGGTTACTGGGAAATTGGCTTAGTGGCTTCCTGGTCTACTCCCTTCCTTCCTCTGCTTCTTCCAGCTTGCCTCAGGCTGGTAGTTAAAAGGCCTGTGAAAACACAGAGGTTGGGTCAGGCTATGGGTATCTGAAAAAAATAAGTAAGGTGGGAGAAGAGGCGAGCTCAAGCGTATGAATACTATTTTGGTAGCTGTAAATGTTGTGCAGAAGACTATGGGAGTGACCACAGAGCCATGGACGTTTCCAATAGCTCAACCAAAACAATACACTGCAAAACAGGCAAAACAGGACTGCCTGTACTACCTTCTCATGAAGTAAAAGGACCCCATAAAAAGTGTCCAAGGTGCAGGTTACTGAATAGGTGATTAGTTTAATTTCTCAGCTTTGGTGTGAGTATATTTAAGAATTCTGCAGACTGGGGAAAATTTGCAGTGTAATTGGGCAAGATACCAGATTTGTTATAAAACCTTAGGTGATGAGTTTCTCAGTGTTTGTTCTGCTATTTAAGGGAAGGGAAAAAAACGTTCCTTTCTTAACGTGTATGATGTTGGGAGGGAAAAAACGGCACTTATTCTGTGGTCCTTTCCAAGCAGCTTACAAAATTAATAATCAAGAAGAAGAATAGTGTCTTTTTAAGGTAATGTCATCTAAATAAATCTGTCTCGCAGGAGTCATTTATCTGGTAGAGCATGCAAGTTGGTTCAATCATCAGCTATACATGAGAAGATCAAAATAAATCCCGGTTGTGGAATCTAGACTCTGCTGCATATCAAGTAAAGAAGCTTTTTTGACTCCTGATCTCAAGTCTGCTATTTCTGTGGGCTGAATTTATACCTCTGATGTCAACTTTCTCCTTCTACAGATTGTCACATAAGTGAATGAAGGACCTGTGCTGACGACTGGGTGTCTCATCCCACAGTCTACTTCTTGTACAGTAATCATAGAATCATGAATCATTTAGGTTGGGAAAGAACTTTAAGATCATTGAGTCCAACTGTTAACCTAACACTGCCAAGTCCACCACTGAAATGCATCAGGCTTTTCATTTTTGACATGCAGTAATAGTAGTTGCTTTCTGGGTTGGCTTCCCCTCCCCCCCC
>VYXH01011223.1:153437-192802 GCA_013397275.1 Burhinus bistriatus | reverse complement strand
CCCCCCCCCCAAACATGACTGAGTCAGTCTCCTGGGACTAAAAGCTCAGCCATAACCTGCAGGAATGAGGCATCCTGAGTCAGTTCTTTCGGCTTTGCAAAGCCAGGATCTGTGCATAGTCCTGGGGAGGAAGTGGCAGACAACGTGTTACCGGCACATAGGTCATAAAATGAAGGAAGTAACATGTTTCCCAGTCTCTCCCATGCTTCAAAAAAATAGGAATCCTTTGTCTTGCCAAATGTGTGTATAAATAACCTTGTTATCTGTGCTTTGCACAAATTGATGTAGACAGCTAAAGATGTAAAGTTATTTGGTGCTTTTTTTCCCCTAACATTCAATGTATGTTATATAGTCAAAGGAGAATATACATTCAGGTGTAAATGATTATCACTGCCAGGAATTTGCATTAGTAAAACAGAGTAGGGCAAAAGTACTCAGTAGAGGATGTGAAAAGAAAAAAATATGCATGTGGAAGGCATTGCTGAAGGGGAAAAGCAGGAGACTTGGTAAAAGGCAAGAGGACCTGTGCAAATATTGACACTGGAAACATCAGTGCTTTTGTGATGGTTTTATTAGACACTGGAAGAAAATAGACTTGCCCATCACAGTATGGCCTGCAAGTTGGTGGGAGAATTCAGCAATCTGTGTGGACCTCTGCCTATAAGGTCCTTCTGAAAATGCCACCATATAGATGTTCTTTGAGAGACAGGAGCCTACAGTAAACACCATTGAGAAGATGACCTTGAGGATCCCGGACCTCTTCAAGGTTCAGGGAGATGCAGGCAGACATCTGGTTTTAAAATGCACTATTTCGTTTTTGAAACTTTACAAAGTTTATGCTATTTTGCTATTGAGCCCAACTTGTATCCATCTGGAGAAGAGTAAGCTCTTCATCTTGTCTTCTGGATATAAACTACAGTTTACTCAGCTTCAGTAGCCAGGAAAGAGAGCTTACTGTAGTGGCATGGTTCTTTCCACTCTGAATGGGGGTATGCTTTATGACAGGTTTTATTGTTTAAAGTAAATATTCAGTATGGGCATTTGGAACATTTTCCCCCTTTTTTAAAGTGGTTCACTTTGCCATTTTATCGTGGCTGAAACTTACTTTCCTGCATGTAAATAGTTATCTCTGTGGTATGAAAAATTTGCTAAACTTTCCCCTCCTTCTAAAAAGGGACTCCTCTGTGGCATATTTGTTGCAATATCCTGTTGTTTTCCAGCATTTGTCGTGTCTTTACTTTAAGGAGGATCTTGGGAACAAAAAGGAATTGGGGTTGAGTTCTTACTGTATATCACCGCACTTGGAGCAGTGCAGATTTTTCCCAAATATATCCAGTGCTCACAGGGCTAAAGTACTTACGAGTGCTGAGTCAGAGACTGGCCATTGTAGGCTTTATTTCAGGGTGTGTGCTGAAATCCTTTGAAGCAGTTTTTACTAGAGCTCTCAGGGCAGCATGCTTGTGCTTCTGCTGTTGCTTTCATTTATTAGGAAGAAATAGATATTAAGAGAGACACATCTAAAGAAAGAAGTTTACAGATGCAAAAACATTCATTGCAAGTTGTGAAACTATTCTATACGTAAGAATTATAAGCAATGCTCGAGACCCAGTTGGGATCTAACACTGAGTGTTAAGATCTATAATCTAGTGCAGAGACAATGCAGACACAAAGTCAGAAATTATTGTGTAAAAAAAAAACCGTGTAAAAAAAAATCATGTAAAAAAGAACTAATTCCCACCTTTCCAGTTTAAAGCAGCTGTTTATCTTCCTTTTAAATATTTTCAGCTTTCTCTAAGGTCCATGATGATATTGTATTCACAGATATGCTTATTCTTTTTCCA
The DNA here is from genome assembly GCA_013397275.1 of Burhinus bistriatus. Classification (NCBI taxonomy): domain Eukaryota; kingdom Metazoa; phylum Chordata; class Aves; order Charadriiformes; family Burhinidae; genus Burhinus; species Burhinus bistriatus. The sequence goes on along the minus strand of VYXH01011223.1, from coordinate 190,961 downwards.
AATGTCAGGATACTTTTTCTAATAGGTTTGGAGCTGGAGATTGTAATGGACGTAAAATGATTTCTTGTACCAAAGCATAAATAGTATTTAGCTGAACAAACACCAGCAGCAACCACTTCAGTAAATATATCATAGGCATACACAGATACATGCTTATACAAATTATTTATTCGACCAAGCAAAAATATCTGGGTTGTATTCATGTTGAGAAACACCGTGGCAATAGAAGGTTTCACTGGGACAATCTGCTTATCTTACACACCTATGAAAATAAAAGTTGAGGGTGTATATGTGTGCACCACCTTGCCTTGGCAAGCCATGGCAGGCCTCCATCTACCTGTTTTCTTTCCAGAAAAGCCTTAAAGAAGCTAAGTTGTAGGTTTCTGTAGTTGTATTAAGAATGTAAAATTATCCAGTATCTACTGCCAGTAAAAAGAATAGAGATAAATACAGAGGTTTTGAGCACTTCAGACTCTGGGGAGGTGGGAAAGGTCTGCCCTGATGTTAGGAACCTTCTGCCTTTGCCAGCCAGCCCTCACCAGAAAGAGGACTCACACTAGATTTTCAGCATTTTCATTAAACTTTTTGATCAACTGCAGCTAGTCCTGTCTCCAGTGCTAGAGAAGAGACATTTGAAATTTCTGCAAACAGATGTAATTCAACCAGAGGCTGGCATCTTGTTCCCAACAACTGGTGCTAAGGGCCTGCTTGTGCACCCCTGCATAGGGGTCCTGTGAGAGCAGGTTTTTTCTGAAATGGTTTTTACAATTGAAAACAAACAAACAAGCAATCTAATTTCTACACTTTTTCACCTGATATCCTATAGATACAACTTCCCGGGGCTCCAGCATTGTTGTTCAATGTTGTTTGCTATACTCGGATACCACACAATTACAGCTATGTACAAACTTGAACAGGAGAGAGTTCATGCCGTGTTATCAATGAACTGCCCATCTACCTGAGACATGAAACACTTCAGTGCCCAAGAAGCAAGATATGGTGATGGAAATGGAGGAGGAAGAATAGAAAGGAGAGAGTATTTGGGGAAGCAGAAAGATGCAAAACAGTTGTTCCTGTTTATGCCAAAGTTACCTATTTGCTGTTTGCAACACTTCCTGGATGTAGTTTTTCCTTATGTCTTTGCAATTGCTGATGGGTGGTGACTCATTTGTCAAGTGAAGGGTAGTTCTTTCAATAACAGAGCAAAAAAAAATACATCTGGTGAAGAACATAGACTCATAGAATAATTTGGGTTGCAAGGGACCTTTAAAGGTCATCTAGTCCAAACCCCCTGCAATGAGCAGGGACATCTTCAACTAGATCAAGTTGCTCAGAGCCCCGTTCAACCTGACCTTCAATTTTTCCAGGGACGGAGCATCTACCACCTCTTTGGGCAACCTGTTGCGGTGTTTCACCACCCTCAGTGTAAAAAATTTATTCCTTATGTCTAGTCTAAATCTACCCTCTTTTAGTTTAAAACCATGACCCCCTCTCCTATTGCAACAGGCCCTGCTAAAAAGTTTGTCCCCATCTTTCTTATAAGCCCCCTTTAAGTACTGAAAGTCTGCAACAAGGTCTCCCCGGAGCCTTCTCTTCTCCAGGCTGAACAAACCCAACTCTCTCAACATGTCCTCATAGGAGAGGTCTTCCATCCCTCTGATCATCTTTGTGGCCTTCCTCTAGCCCCTCTCTAACAGGTCCAGGTCCTTCTCCTGTTGGGGGCTCCAGAGCTGGACGCAGCGCTCTAGGTGGGGTGTCACAAGAGTAGAGGGGCAGAATCACCTCCCTTGACCTGCTGGCCACGCTTCTTTTGATGCAGCCCAGGATATGGTTGGCTTTCTGGGCTGCAAGCTCACTTTGTCAGCTCATGTCCAGCTTTTCATCCACCAGTACCCCCAAGTCCTTCTTGGCAGGGCTGCTCTCAATCCCTTCACCATCCAGCCTGTATTGATACCAGGGGTTGCCCCGACCCAGGTGCAGGACCCTGCACTTGGCCTTGTTGAACATTATGAATTTCACACAGGCCCACTTCTTGAGCCTGTCCATGTCCCTCTGGACGGCATCCCATCCCTCAGGGGTGTCAACCACTCCACACAGCTTGGTGTCATCTGCAAACTTGCTGATGATGCACTCGATCCCACTGTCTGTGTCATTGATGAAGATGTTAAACAGTACTGTTCCTCTCCCAGAGCTCCACAAGGAGTAAGCTGGGCTGCCAGCACCCCGCGTGTTTAAAGTAGCAGGGAAATAAACACCTCCTTACTTTAAGAGGGTCAAGGAATAGAAAAGTGGACTGAAGGGAGAAGAGAAAGAGTTACTGAACTGAACACCATTCATTTAGATGTGTGCTGTCATGCTAAAATTGCCTGGCTTTGCCATGGGGAGGCAGGGTTTTAAACATGACAGGGAGGTCAGTTCTGCAAGGAGATGGTGTTCCCCATAAAGCTGCTGCTGCTAAAATCATTGTGCTACCCCTTCCCTTCATCAGCACAAATGTCCTGCATTTCTTAGCCCTTCTGAGACGTCATGTTGTATGTATCGCTCTGCATAGTTAGCATATTTGCTATGTGTTCCCTTTGTTGCACTCACAAGCTGCGAAAACCAAGCACCTATTGGTACTTTCTTGGCACGTTTCCTCTCCCTGATATTCATAGGAAAAGCAATACGGCACAACTCAGGCAGCACAACGATGCCTTGGACTGCTTGGGGCACAACTCTGTCCTAGAGCTTGGAGGCTCTAAAAGTGCCCATGATTGGCTTGGTTTTTACTTTGATTGATAGAGTCTTTTTTTAAATCTACAAAAAGCAATCTCAGTGAAAATTGTCTTGTCCTGATAAAAAGTTCATCATTCTAAGATGAAGGAATGAACCTGAGCAGACGAATGACCACTAGCAATGTGCTTCAAAAGGGCAAACCTAACAGCCTTCAGAAACTGGGAGGAGAGGTGCCCACGGAGAAGAATCCCAAGGGGAAAAAGTAGTTCAGGAGAGATGGCAATTCCTATACGAAGCAATATCAAGGACATAATGCCATTCTGTCCTCCCATGCAATAACAATAGGAAAATGCCATAATGGCTAATCTGGCTGGGTGAGGCATACCTAGAAAAACAGAAAATGAGAGAGAAAAAGTGAAAACAGTGCTAGTAACTGTGGATATCTATAGTTTATTGCCACAAGCAGAAGGCTAAACTTAATTTCAGAGATAAAGGAGCAAAAATTGCAGCTAAAACCAATGTTGGTTAAATGCCTAAGAGGTTAAGTAATAAGCTATATTTTCACCCATACACCTCTTATGAGGAAGGCAGAGAAAATAATCATCAGGAAGATGATTAAACTGTTTAGGACCTACTTGGGTAGCTTTCACAAAAATACTAATAGCGATTGTTGTTTAAACAGCTAGAGAATATTGAGGAGGCAATTCCACACCAGGAGAGGGAAAGAGTAGATTAAAGACTGTTTAGGTGAGTGGGATACATTCAGACTGAAAGCACAAGAAGAACATTCACTTGATTCCGTATGGAACAGGTCAAACTGTGTCTGCTTGAATAATTACGATTTTTAATCAAAAAATATATTTACATAAATAGCTAAGTCCCAGAAGACTGGAGAAGGACAAATACTACAAAGAGAAAGAATATTTTTAAAAGTGGAAGAAACTGTGATCTAGAGAATTACAGCTTAGACAGCCTAGTTTTTGTACCCAGAAAAAATCTAGAAGAAATTGCCTTCAAAGAACGGTAGAAATAACTTAAGGTTTAGAAAATATAAACCTAAAAAATAAGAAAATTAGAATAATTTAGTATAGACGTCTAAATGAGGACATAAATGAACAATGTGAAAAGAGTTTGAGGTGGTTTTCTAGGCAGTCTGTGGGGGCGGAGCAAGACAAAAGATCGGTTTAAGTAGAAGCAGACAAGACTCATTTTAGATATTAGAAAAAACTTGCAAATTATAAATATGTCTCAGTAGTATCACTTGCAAAATAGTCTGTAGAATCCCAGTTGCCAGGTCCCTGAGGAAGACAACCAACTGCCGTTTCCTGCATGAAGTTTAATTTCACGCCTCCCAGCAGTGAACTTTGCCATACGAGCGAGTCCTCCGCAGACTGACTGTGCAAGGCCAGCTTCAACGGGTTGCCTCTGCCTGTGGTCATTTAACTTTGAAATGGGAATAGATGTTTCGTAGAGAATCTGTCTTAGATTTGAGTTGGCAAGACTAAGAGCTGTACAAATACTCCTTGGGAAATGGTTGGGAAAGTGGTGAGCCTGCAAGGGTTTCTGAATCTGCTCAGAGAAGTAGCCTTTGCCCATCCTACATCAGAAGGGTAGTACAGCCCAACACCTATATAGCACTGCTAAGTCTTGAACTTAAGGAAAGTCCCAAGGACCGTTTTTGCACAACACAGCATCTCTTTTTTGGTCCTGAAACATTGCTATCAAAATATACAAGAAGTGTTGCAGGGTTCATCTAATCTGGTCTTTTCAAACCTAAATGATTCTATGATTCTGTGAAATGAGACTGACCCTGAGGTTAGGCAAATCAATACATCATTTAAAAAACATTAAAGAGTTACAGTTTCTGTTAGGTAAATATTCCTACCATGTACAGAATATACAGGGTAATGGATTTACTTTGACCCAGATAAAAGAGGTAACAGAGATGCAAGCACAAAATAATAGCTAAGCTTCACTTGCAGATTTACATTTAATTAAACAGTAGAGCTCCTCCAAGGGATACTGAAGCTGTGCAAGAGGTAAGCAACAGCATGACACATATATAGAGAGATCAGGCCCTTACCAGCCTTGGCTGTCTGGAGAATGTGTCATTTGTGGACGTAAGCACTGGCTTTGCTGGAGCACCAGGCAAATTTGCATCTGGAAGATGGACACATAAATGTGGGGACTGGGAGGGAAGGGAGATCTCCCAGCACAGCACATATGACTGGAAGAGACCAAGTCTTTGCCTGCTCAGAAAACCACATCTTAAAATCTCTTTTACAAAAAAAGGGCTGAAGTCCCTCTTAAAACTAATAAGAACTTTTTGCTCCCTTTTTTTCTTGACAGCTCTTCCAAAATCCCACTGATCTCATGATCCACACTACTTTTGAATTTCTATCCTAAACTGACCACTATTTGATTATTCCATTTGTTCTTGTGCCAATATTGTCATCCAATTATCATGGCCAGGGAGGAGCTGTATCCTGTCTCAGGCTTTGTTTTGCTCTTTGTCTGAGGAAGGCACGCATCCATCATGCTTTCATAGCTGTGCATGGCGTAATGATCCCCATGCTAATGCTTGAAGGAGCTGGCTTGACAAAATAGGGCTGATGCAGCCATGTCACTGAGTTGAAGAGCCCTGCTAAGCAGTAGAGTGATGATAGTACTTCTGGGGTCATTCAGTTCTTCCTGGAGGATATTATGAGATAAATAAAAAATTAAGACTGAATTTGGGCTTCCCTGAGACACTGGGATGAGGGAAGCCAGCAGCAGTCCCTGTGCCATGCCTGAAATCCAGAAAAGGACTTCTTGTTGGCAGGAATTTGATCCAATATGCACATCCAGAGCAGTAGCTCTGTAATTCTTGGGAAAGTTGCAGCATGGCTCCCTGTCAGTGACTGGCTATCATTACTGACAAAGACAAATTAGGACAGAGGAAAAATGCAGTTCTTTCCTGCCTCTAACTCTGCCTTGTAGTCTCTCTTGGGCAGGTAACACCCGGGGAGAAATCAGCAAGCAAGAAATGCTGTATTCTCCAGTGACCCTTGGCCTCATCCTGTGGATAGGGCTTTTCTGTCTCACACTTCGGCATCACTACAAGATCCAGGCGGAACGAGTCCCTTACTACATGATTTTCCATGAAATAATAAGATCAGTCTGTCAATTACATCTCACTGATGACTACAATAAAACTCAGATTTTTCTCCTCATCTCTACCTCTTGTCAGCAGCAATTTTTACATTTCCAAAATGTTCACATTTGGCTGCTAGAAATTCATTCCTAAATCTAGATATAGATACCCAAATAAATACAGGCTCAGACACAGAGCTCTCTCTTCTTCAGAGAGGGCTGCAGTCAGTTGATGTCTGAGAAAACCAGGCCACTTTTACCTAGCAGTGAACCCCATGTAGAGCCGCCTGATTTCTCTGAACACATTGCCCTGTAGATACAAGACCATTGCTAATGCAGTGAAAATATTATTCAAAAGACACAGGATAAATGTTACAGATCCTGGATTTTTAAAACCTCTCTCCAAACCAAAACTTAACCTTTAACTTAAAAAAATTACTATGGGTATTTGAACTAAGAGTACGTAATATTTTTCTTATAGGCTGTTAAGAAGGAGAGTACATCTGTGTTTTTGTTCTTTTCCTTTAGAGCTTAGGAAAAGAATAACACAATATATATATACATGGAGAAGAAAAAACACAGCAAGCTTTGCAGACAAAAAACCCCCAAATACAGCAAGCTTTGCAACACCATCACATTTTTTCTGTCCTATGGATTTGGCTATTTATTTTTGGTGATGTCCTATCTAGGTGACAGAAGACACAAATGAGAAACAACAGCAAACAGTGCAGAGAGTGGCAGCTGCCTGCATGAAATATGATGAGGTTTGTGCAACCAGCTTTGGCTCATTTCTCAAATCATTATTCAAGAACTGTCACACACTGAACCTGCGTGACTCTGGCAACAGGCAGGGTGCATTCAGATCATCTCCAGGGGCTGAGGACCAGGACCGCAAGTCACTCAGATCCAGGATGGCAAGTCAGGAAGCTCCAATTCCATTTCCTTAGTGCTTGTTCTTGTCCTTTGTGTGTGCTTCCAGTTCCTCGTGAATGAGAGGGGAATACAAGAATTCTTAAGTAATTTGTACATTAAACTGAATTAAAATTGCAAAGCCATCACAGAATCACAGAATCACAGGGGTGGGAAGAGACCTTGGAGATCATCTAGTCCAACCCCCTGCCAGAGCAGGGTCGCCTAGAGCAGGTTGCACAGGATGGCGTCCAGGCGGGTTTGGAATGTCTCCAGAGTCGGAGACTCCACCACCTCGCTGGGCAGCCTGTTCCAGTGCTCTGCCACCCTCAAAGTAAAGAAGTTCCTCCTCATGTTCAGATGGAACTTCCTATGTTCAAGTTTGTGCCTGTTACCTCTTGTCCTAGCCATACTCTTACCTGTTGTGAGAAAGTACAAAATACAGCATTTTTTTCTTTATTTACCATTTCTCATTAAATAATACATGTCCATTGCTACAGAACTTATTTCAGCAGGAAATATATCTTCAAGTGGACATTTGGGGCAATTTGTTTTCAACACAACCATCTGGAAAGCTGAAGGCAGAAGAGAGAACTCGGTTGACCTACCATAATCGTAACATCTAATAATGCCTCCAAGATAAAATATCAGCAAAACAATTACTGTGAAATGCAGTTTGTAGACTGACAGCTGGAGAATGAGTTCCCACAGTTAAATGCCATAATATTCCAAGGAAGTACTTAGATATTTGATAACTACTTGATGAGTCAATGCAAGTACCTGTCTGTATTTCAGCCATAGGCCTGCCTTGCTTGGATGCAGAGACAGTCTGAGCTGGACTCCAGCCCACAGGTTTGGACGTCAGCCAAGCACTGGATCCTGATGGGAAGCAAAACTTAAAATCATTCCATCCTTTAACAAATAAAGATGCTCAAGGAAAAACTCTGTCAGGTAACTGAGTCAAGCTTCCTCCTCAAAGTGTCTGGCATCGCATCCTGCCAGGAACCATATGTTTTGTAGGCATTGGACTGCTAAAGTGCATATTCTTGTGCACTACATGCTTTAGTCATTCTCAGACTTTCAGAGCATTACAGGCACAGCCAACAGTGGCTTAATGCTGCACTTGGTCTGAGTGTCCATGTTTAACATAGAATACCTTCTTATGTATAGATTATTTCTAGAGATTTTTACACTGGTGTCAGCACAGATAACAGTTTGGGTGGCTTTAACATTTTCAGATTCTGCTCCTTTAAGCCAGTTGCAGTGTGAAATACAAATGCACACTGGGTTAACTGTTTGATCCCTATTTGCATACCGGGCCCGGTGGCCAAGGACTGTTGTCCAAGAACAGTAGTATTCTCAGGCTTTGTCCCAGAGCTGTTCAGCATCGCCGAGCAGGTGGTGACATTACATTTTTAACATCAAATTAGTGTTAGCAGCGAACAGTGAGACTCACACAAATGCATCAGAAAAGCAAAACAGAATTACTTGTTTCTAATAATTGGGCCTAGAAGGAAGAGCATAGAAGCAAGATCTTTTCTCACATGAAGGGCAGATCAGGTTAATCGGTGTGATCTTCCTCATCCACAAAGGTTCTCAGCAATAGGATTAAACTCAAAATGTAGAGGTTCAGTCTCTAGCAGGAATCAGATGTGATTTCTCTAGACTTTATTTGGGGTGTGATGAGTAGATGACTGTCTTGTATTTTTGTACATCTAATAACATAAGAGTACATCCCAAGTAGCAAACTCCAATGAGGAAGGAAACTCTCTTCCGTAATGAACTTTCTTGGCACTGAGGCTTTCCTAAAGGGTGAAGAAACTGAGGCCAGAACTCTCACTGTCTTTGGAGCAGAACAACGACAAAAAATCTCTTTTGAGGCTTGTAGCACTATATCCAGCATCAGAAACCAAGACTCTTTTTGGCTTTATACTGGTCCCAGCATTGGTCGGGACATGACTAACACTGTGGGTTTATACTATATGCAAACCATGGGTTCTCAAATAACTCATCTCCTGGGTCTGGGTACGCAAGCTCACTGCATCTTGACCTTCACCTTTTTTCCTTCTCTATCCCTTGTTTTCATGAAGTACAAACTGTACTGCACAGGTGGGAGCCATGGTGCACCCCAGGCAGCCTCCCACTGGGACAGTCAGTGATGCTGGGCCGTGCAGCTGCTTCATCGCCTGTGGGGACACAGTTTAGATACCTTGCTGTGGGTGAATAAAGTAGATCTTTCTCAGAGTCCTTTAATCTGTTTTTTAAACAGCATAGTATAGGCCTGGCCCAGTAAAATTACTTTCCTTTGATAGCAAACTGAAAAGTCATTTATAGATCTTCTCCGTCTTCTGCTGAAATCACTAATATAATGAAAACTTGCTTACATGAACATCATGCGCCCAGTGGAACAGCTCTGCATTTCTCATTTCCTTTCTGCTCCTGTTATAATTAAAATAAAATGTTTGATCTCCCTTTAGACAACATTTGGACCTGGTTTTCTGCCACGGGTTGGCTGGATTCTTAAAAACATTTTATCCCATGGTTTTACAGATGAAAAACTATCTAAGACAATCTTTCAAGTTAACAGCATAATCTTCTATGTTTGCAGCAGAAAGTGACTTTTCTGCAGCTGAAATGGCATGAAAAATATATGTATAGAGAAAAAAACATGTGCTGTCAGTCATCTGCTAAGCAGAGAAAGCCCCACAGACCTGTGGGCATGGGTAATACTGTGCGCAGAATGAAAAATTACGTTTTGAGGTGGGGATGAAGAACAGGTTATATTTTATTTATGCATTCTCAGGTGCTGACTGATAACTGCTAAGCCTAAGTGCATAAACATTATAGGCACAAGGAAGAGAGTCTAAAACACCCCTGTGAGATTGCTGGCTCTGTGTTTCCTCCCAACCATCAAACTCATGATTGCCCTGTGCCGCATCAGTCAATCCCCTCTTCCAAATCTCTCCAGGCAGCTGCAGCACCTCACGGGGAGTTGACTGACCATGATGTGCAGAAGCACAATGATTCTACCAAAGTGTGGTCCACCCAGCCAGCAGCAGCTCCCGTTGGTACAGCTAGTAAATACAAGGATATGTCACTGGTTTTGTCCAAATATTTTCTTCATCATGAAAGATTTTTTTTTTTTAATGCACTTATTCCATCACGTGAGAGAATTGCATTATGTTATTCTGTTTCCTCTATGTATCATCCAGGCTTGTTCTTCAACAGATCTGTTATACTGTTAGTAGGTTTAACTGCATCCAAGGAGGTCAATGAATCTTCCTGATCACCCCTTGAGCCCCAGTCTTGTTGTGGGTTTTTTGTTAGATGACAGAATTGCTCCAGCTTTACATTTTCTTTAAGGTCAAAAGGTTATTTGTGTTTTCAGAGTGCTTTTTCCCGGGAGCTGGTCACTCTCTGCTCACGAATCTTTTGTTCTGGACCTATGAGAGGACTTCAAAACAAAAAAACGCAGATAGCTTAGCTCATTAGAAGAACCTTTCCTAAATAACTAGTGGGACTGATGATGTAGTTCAAGCTGCTGGTCTAAAATGCTCCTGCAGTCCAGTTCTCTCCCTCCTAACTTAATACAAACCGATGGTTCCTTATAGGCCCCAGTTAATGGAGAAGACTCTGAGGAGCTGTCAAACATAAAAGCTGTATTAGTATTGGCACTATAAACTGTTGATGTGATATTTCAGAAGGTCTTGTGTGGGAAGAATCACGAGAGGGAGAAGAATCACCAGGAGATGCCCTGAGGAGGGTCAGAGCCAGAGAAATAATGACTCATCATAACAATGCTACAATTTATTTCTTTCCTTGCCTGCACTCCCACGCAGAAGGGGCGAGTTCAGCATTCGTGGCTCCCAGGACAGCTGCATTTTGTAGCAGCAGCACTTTCCTTTGACACTGGACTTTTCATTCTTGAAGGTGACAGCCCACTTGTTGCCACACGACTGGTTTAAATGATGAGTCTTTTCTAACTCTGATCCCTTCTCTGAAAACCTAAAATGCTACGATGAGAGAAGCAGTGATAACACCATTACATCTGACAGTCAAAACTCAAATTAAGGATATAATCCATGTTCTGGATCTCAGCTGTTCCAGCCAACTGCGTCATATCACTCACTTCATGAACTTATTTTTTGTTTTATTTTGAGATTACTAAGGCTTCTCAACCTATTGTTGACCTACCATTTCCCAGCAGGAGGCTGTTAAGAATTGCATTTATGCAATGGGAAGAAATCTTTTAATCTCTAGTCTGTCATTTCCAGAACAAATTTAAATTATCATTGATAAGCCCCATCTTAGCTTGATGAAATATTAAGGAAGCTGGGGAGATATATATTTCCTTCATAACTATGCAGAAAAATTGAAGTTGCTTAATAAATTCTGCTTTTGCTTAGTTTGCTGCAGCACCCAAACAAGCTGAGGTTAAAGAACAATTTCTCTGATTTTGAAAATCTGCTGCACAATAAAAAGTCTTGATTTCCAAAAGGGCTGGAATTCAGAACTTTCTAGAAATTGGATGCTTTTAAAACATCCTACTTTTACTCAGTCAAAACTCTTGAACTGTGTTTCTTCCCAGATTTTCCTTTCATTGGTTATAATTCTGTTTGTGGTATTTTTCTCAGGTTCCCTGTACATCTGCAAATTCTGCATTCTGGGATGCAATCCCTTTACTATATCAGGCTTAACATCTGAAGTTCTTCTGCTGGCGGTTCTTGCCCTGTAGTGCCTGTCTGCTGGCACCACTGGTGCTTGCTTACAACCCCTCGTTTGCAAATCCAAGGAAAGAGCCTTGAAATGCAATACCCAGATCCTGCTCTCCAACAAACTCTTGCAAATAAGTTCAGGAGTTGTACTGCGGGTCCTACTCACACAGGTGGGAGCTTGCTGTCTTCCAAGGTCTGTAACGCGGTATGCTCTGCTCCAGAAGGTGAGAAGTTGATCTTTCCAGCTGTTTGTTGGTAACACATGCAGTAGGTCAACACCACTCCCTCTACATGCAGAGAGCATACGGCCTGGACAGTGTATCAGTGCCCCAAAGGGATGAACCAGTGATCAGGACTAGTGACAATATCCTGCAAGTTCAGAGTTTTAAAGCTTTTTATTTCTTTCTTTTGTTCTTTTAAAGAGAAAGCTGAGCATGGACTTCCGTCACCTCTGTCTTGGGTTACTTGGTGAAATTCTCCCCCATTTTATGTGGTTAAAGCAGGAGAGTAGCTTTCCCTGCTCTTCAGTTATGGAAATGGAGTACAGATCTGGAAGGTAAGTGCTGCCCAGAGGAGAAATGACTGCCAAGGCTTTGCTGGCAGGTGCAGGTACACCGACAGCTTCCCATCTGAACTCCACAGCTCTCCTCCTCTCTTTTATTTTCAGAGGTTGCCTGAAGCTTTATTTCTGCCTCATTTAATCTCATTTAATGCTGAAAATCATTTATCTCTGTTTAACATAATTCACTGTCTCTATAACCTGGCAGTGGTAATAGGGGTTCAACTGGCTAATCTTTGTATAAAATTCCCAGTTTAGTTTTTATTTTACTTGTATCAGTTCAAATCTTTTTAAGGAACCTGAAGGGAATTCCCACTGAAATGCCCTTGTGAAAGCTAAAATGCGATTTTTGAAAGATAAAATTCCCTTTGTTTCAACTTTCAAACATCCTACATATCTCAATATCAACTATTTAGACATGATGTAAATGTGACACTGAAATAAGCATACAATAAAAGTTAAAATGAAACTATGCAATAAAGTTTGATATATCAGAAAATATTTTGATATTTGCAGAATAAAAGGGAAAAACTAAAAACAAACTTCTGAAATTTCTTCTGAGAAAATGCATCAAATATGATCATCTTCACTCTTAACCTTGCTGTGAATAACGTCAGTATCCTCTGGGTCAACTTTGCAGCAGCGGCTCTTGCTCCCTCTCCTCTTCTTCCTTTGCCAACTGTTTCCCTCCCCCTCTTGGGTTCCTCAACAGAACGGGTATTTCTGTTATCTCTGCTAGCCATTCCCCATATCTAAATACATAATTTCCCCTCATAACTCCCCTGATCGCTGGCTCCTGGTAGCGTGTGTGCCCTCCCAATAATAATTCTTGCCAACCTTAGCAAACCATGTTGCTCTTTTGGCTTCTTTGGGTGCTCTCCAGGTGATTTGACTCTCAAATGTGCTTCTGCAAAACAACTGGGCTTGTACCAAAGCTCCTTTCTGTACTCTTCTTCCTATGCTCTGTATTGCCGTAATATCCAAACAGCCTGTAAAATGTTAAGTCATTCCCTACTCTTTCAGTAGTGGCCATGACGTTTATTCAGTTTTATAAAACAGAAGGAAACAAATTTCATGCACCTGCTTTGTTGATATTAACAATTTCTCTCTTTTTCTTTTGCCAAGTGCTTCACTTTCATATTACTGTTTTCCTGTTATTCATTCCTTGCACGGTTGGGACATCATCAAACAACACATTGAACATCCTCCACAGTTTAACTCAGTTTGCTGAAAGCATTTTTTCAGGAGACCTATAAAACTGAAGTAGAAAAATGATCCCAGATCTAGTAAGAGTAAGAGATAACTGCCTAAGGATGCATCAGCATTTGCTACCAAATGGGAATTAATTCAGTATTCGACATTACTGTGACTGGTTGTGTTTGCCAAGACTCTGGAATGCCTGGGAGCTCCCGCCAGAGCAGGGTATGTTCAAGTTTGGCATGGTACGAGCAAAGGGCAAAGAAAAAAACACCACCCCAAAAGCCAGGGCATGCAATAAACCCCTTGCAAACTGCATAGATATTATTGCTGGAGTAACAACACTCATTGTTTTGTCTGCTTTTGTCAAAAAGCCGATACAGAGGCCCCACACCAGAGAAGCAAAGTCTCTCATAGTACTGGGCATGACCTCATTAGACAAAATATCTGGCTCCTCATAGTCCAGCCTAAACTGTGAAATCCAGCAACTTCTGTTTGCATTTTTGCAATTGCTATCAAGATGACATTCAAAAAAAACCCCAAAAACCTGCAAGAACATAAGTGGGATAGAAGGACAGCACTGCTATGGAAACAAACATAAGAATGACAATAAAAAATAACTCTGCTTAGACGTGGACATTGCCTTCAGGAGACTAGTCTCCTTACAGCACAGATGTGATACTCTGGCTAGCAGCTACAGCTGTTGGAGGCTGTGGTTTCCTATCTACCCAGCAGTAATAATGGTTGGAAATGAAGACCACTTATATTTGGCAGACAATATTAGAGGTTCCAGGTGAGGTACAATGCCAAGTATTTAAACAGCTCTGCCTGGTTTGGTGTGGATTGCCACTTATTTCCTTGAGACCTAGACCTAGAAGTGGATGCTGAGAGCTTTCCTACCCAGCAAAAGAGAGAAGTTCTTCTCCATGTAGAGTAGAGGAAGTTTTCAGTAGAAACAGCATCTTTCTTAGCCTTTTTTTACCCTGTTTTTTTTACCTGTTTGTATAAGTTAGGACATTCTACTCAGTTTTTTTCCCATGAAAAAGAAAAGTTGAGAAAGGTTTTCTATATGCACAAATCTATTAGTGGCTGAATGCAAGTTTTCTTGAAGGAGCAAACTTCACAGAAGGTTTGCATCCACATGTTAACTCTCATTAGATGTTTAAGCCTGTCCAGTTGGCAGATGCAAATCTAGAGTTAGCAAGCCATTTCCTCTTCCATTTCTGTCTCCTCAATCTTTGACAGCTGGAAAAAAAATATAATAGCATAAACGTGTACAAAGCAAGAAGGAAAGGGTAAAGAAGATTATTTCCTTCACCTCTCTAGGGTAGTCCATAACAATGTACACAGCAATGGTAGGGTGTTATTGAGAGTCCTGCACGTTCTCTGTTTCAGGCAACTAGTGGTGCTTAAAGTATGGAGCAAAACAGAGCAGGATTTGGAGGTGCCAAAAAGTCACTATGCCTGTGATTAGCAAGATATTTCAATTTCTGACACTCAGCTTCTGAGATAAGTACTGAACCACCTTTTGTCTATCAAATTCACAACCTTTTTACGTATATTCACGATCATCTGCTTTTGAGACTAAATGTAGGAATCAATCAGTATTTTAATGCAGATCAGTCATCACTGTGGATTTTATTCAGGTTGTGTTCGGTTAACCATTTCAACATGAAAAATGATTTAGTTCAGAAGAAGATATCTGGGGCCTACTTGGGCAGGTGAGGTGGTCAGCTTTCCTAGAAGCACGAAGAAATAAAGTGGAACACTAGACCCAGACTGAGTAGATTATACCCATCCACTGATCTCAATAGGAACAACCTTTCATCCATGACCTTATTTCTGTAGCAATAAATGCATTCATTACTTTACTAAGCTTTATTTAAAAAGTCATCTGAGAAAAAATTTAACTGGGACATTATTTGTGCTATTTCTATGGGGGTAGTCAGGAATGAACTCATCATCGCAGTATTTCCTTTGCCAAAATTCTTTTCTTAGGTATTTTATAATTTCTCTGCCTAGCTCAAAGATGATTTGTCCAGGGAATACAGCTGGGGCTTAAGTATAATTTAAGAAATCACTTGGAAAGCAACATTTTAGATGCAATCAAATTATTTTACCCCCCAAAACCAAGAATCTTTTTTTACAAAGATATTGTGTTCACTGGTTAAAATAAGTACCTCCATAAAGGGATCCGCACTCATCTAACCTCACGGTCTTCTAAACCGATTCATTTAAACCTCCCCCACTTCTCACAGCAGGCAGAGGCACAGCCTAAGGGGGGAGTTCGCTGTGACAGTGTAACGCAATAGAAATCACAACGCAAGTTGACACTTCATTTTCCATGGGACAGGGAATTGGTCTAGCAATTGGTCTGGACATACTGCTGTAAAAACAGATCTTTAAAGCATGACGAGGAGTCCTCACGTTCCCCTAGGTGTCCTTCCTACTGGGAACTGATCAGCTGAATAACTTCCTTCGCTATTTCTCTGCATTGTGCAATGCTTAGTTAGAACAGATAAACCAGGATTGATTAGCAGCTGCAATTATTTAATCTACGGGATTTATTGCGTTTAAAAACTGAAGATGATACTCCCTGCAGGGAACATGCAGTTACTTAGAAATCCATGTGAAATATTTAGGATTAAGTCATTCATCTGGCATGGTGAACATTTCATCTCTGTAATTTAGTCCTTGATCTGTAATTGCACTTTGTTTCACAGGCAATTTTAAAGATTATTTTATCTGATTAGCAATGTAGAATAAAAAACTGAAAATGTTAAAAAGAGGCCAGTGCTGAAAAGAGGCTGCTGAAGGCGTCCACTGCAGAGACACAACTGAAACAGATGTGACAGGCCCTACCAGCAGAGTATGCTGGTATAAAAGCACTGGCTCCAGAGGAGTAGTAGAGTGGAGAACCAGCCCAGGAAATTGTTATTAAGACATATAAGAAACTTTCTGTATTTGTCAGTGGCTGCGTTCAAAATTTAGGTCCTCAGATTTCCAGCTGACTTTGGAGATTCTAAATTCTATATATACCCACACTTCTTTCTCCAAAGACCTCAAGTGAATAATGTTCCCTGAAGCAGGTGTCTGGAATGCAGGTTTCTTTTGGTATATTCCATTGGAATTTAGTTATGTTTAATGACATTTTTCTTTTTCAGCAAACACTGAATTGTGGAACAATTTCAACAGGCAAGATTGGGAGACACACAACTGAAAACAAGCTAAAGTATTCACGAAGGATATGTGGATTCATAATCTCTTTGGAGCGGGAGGAACTGTGCGGGTCTTCACACTTAGGTAAGGGCTGTAACCGCTGAGCTGGTGGATGAATCAGTAGGAGTAATATTATTTATTGCAGACTTTCCTCCAAGGAAGGGTTCCGGGTGGTGATTCCTAACTGGAATGACAGGCCAGTGCTCTGATGAGACTGAATTGAGTCCCATTGTCCCACTTGCAGCCCACTTTTTACTGGCTACCTTAAATCATAGCTTTGATGGATCGTATTTGAGGGCAGTTAACCCTCTCTATGTACACTTTAAGGGCCTTAAGAATGTCCTTGCAGGTTATGGTTTCCTACATTTGGACTGTGATGAGGCTGAAGAAGTGTGCCTGAATTTATTTTTTCTTTTGTTTGGTGAATCACTGAACATAGCTGAAGCTTTCCTGTATGTTTCAAAGCTTCTGCTGGCACCCAGACAAGCACACACCGTGGTATCTGCCCCCTCAGACGGGAGGTTGGGACGTGCAGACTCCCCAACGGCAACATTCAGAGTGCTCCATCACTTGCTTGGCCAGTGATTGTAATATGTTTGTGTTGTCTCTCTAGAAACTATCTAAACCAGCTTCTAAATGTTCCCAAATTCTTTTGCCTGGGGAGCAGAAATCTGACAGTGGCTCTGAAATGCAAGCCTCCCACAGCATGCTATGTGTCAGCCTGCCACAGGGACCTTCAGCCAGAAATATTTCTTCCTTGTTTGTCTTAAGGCTTTATGTGGGCTTTTTGCAGCTTGAAATAATGTTTTCTACCAGTCCAGGTAGAACACCCTTTTAAATGTTTATTTATCTGTTCAGCACAACAATGAGATCTGGGGTTAAATGCTACAGATAAAAAGGAAATTGAACTAACGTGCACAGAGATGCAGCTAATACCTCTAAGTAAATGCCATGTTCATAGGACTCTGGGTGAACTGGCATTAACCAGAAGAGTGTCATTTCTCTCGTGTCTTCCCAATCATTCACCGTTCCTTCCTAACCTGATATTCTCCCTATCCTCCCATTCTTGTTCTCTGTATCTAGGCAGAAGCTTTTCATTGGACAGGCATACCCTGGGCAGAATTTCTTCAGGTGAGCTATTTACAGATAAAATTAGATAAAAGAGCAATTTTAGCCTGGCTTACTGAAGCATTTCCCTCCCTTTTCTTGTAATTCATCTGAAACAAGCATGCAAGAGGTTGAAGTGAAGGGGGAGCAAGGGAACGTTCTGTTACCTGTCCATCCTTGGGGTGTTTCTTGAGATACTAGATGCAGTTCCTCAGAAAATCGACAGTTCATGAAACAAAGAAAACGTAGCTTACACCTGGGAAAACACTTAGACAGAAGCTCAACTACTATTCTAAATATTTAAGCCATCCAATTCGGAAGAGATGAAAATGGTTTAAAACAGTTCCTTGCCTTATCAAACTGTTCCTTGTGTTATTAAGCCACTGAGTCACTAATTTCCTTGTCAGCAGGAAAGCAGCTCCTATGTAAAAGAGAGCAACGAAATCAGAAAATTTGCTGAAAGGTAGATCAGTAGTACTGTTTCACTAAGGATATGGTACAGGTCTTCAGCTGACCCGTCCGGCTGACCAGGGCCAATTTGTAGCAGGTAAGGATCTTTTCACAGCAATCACATGATAACGGTCGATGTGAGATGTCACGAACACTTTGCTGTGATTGTTAAGCAGCTAAGCCTTCTTGGGTGCATTCATTACAGCCTAACAGTGCTCTACCTTGCGAACTGATAGGCAAAGTTAGTCACTCACTATATAGCATTAACAGGTCATGATCAAGGCTTATTGTTAATTTTCATGGATATAAAATATTAATTTCTTCAGATTACCTGCATATGAGCCAAATATCCCTCACATGAAAAGAGGGATTTCATTTGTCTGGGCAAAAATAACCTCAAAGTCTTTGGGACCTCTGAAGATAAACTCGGTGGTATTTCTAACAGGCTGGAAGGAGAGAAGGAAAAATAATTCTGTCTTGATATAATTTGAATCTTGTCATTTTGAACCTCCTTTTCAAGCTGTTGTGCCTCAGGACCCAGCAAATGTGGGATCTGGCCACACGGTACACACACGTGTGTGCAAGGAGGGAGGTATCTTCTACATCAGCTTTTGGAGAGTGCAAAGCAGGATCAGGATGGGAGGGGAACTACACTGCAGCGACTAGGACCAATGCTCACCACGCTTATTTGGGAGGCAGCATGTCTCACAGAGTTCCTCCTCTGGAGAAGAAGAATACAGCCCAGCACAGCACTTCTGGGAGGTTTCCAAGTCCCTGCATGCTGATAGGGAGGCACAACACAAGAAGCTGTGTGTATACCATGGGCAACTGGGCAGCTTCTTCTGAGGTTCTTGCTGTATTACAACGTACAGGTTGGGTCTCACAGAAAACTGTCTTTTGTGGAAGATGAAGGAATTTGTATTTTGCAGTGGTTCAGCATTTATCAAGAATCATCTCTGATTGTAATGAGCAATGAGATAAATCTGGTTTTTTAATGATTTTCGAATTGAGTTCAATTTTGTGTTTTTAAAAACTTCTCAGTCAAGCTTATTGAGCATAATTTCCCATTCTGTTTTCCCATAATTCATGAAATAGTATCTCATTTCATGTGGAATATGTCAGCTCTGTGTAGCATTGGAACTGGAATGAAATAACAGGAGGAATTATATCAGGGATGGGATAAGGTCTGCTCCATAGTGGAAATTCAGACTGTGTGGTTGTTCCGCAGTGCCATGTGCAGTTGGACTCGATGATTTTAAAGGTCTTTTCCAACCTAAATAATTCTATGATTCTGTGTGACTGGCCTGTCCAAATCCAGCCCACCATCCAAATCCAGCATGATCCAAACCTCGTTTCTAATAACACATAAGGTGATCACTTCCACAGCCCAGTCTGCTGCCAAACCCTGGTGGAAGGGAAACGGTACCACAAGGGCTGAGCTTCACAGCTCTGTGTCAGCAGGACCTGGGAAATCTGATGGAGATCTGTTTCTAAAAGTGAATTTATCCCTTTTCTGAGCCATAAAAATGGTTTCTCAAAAACAATAATGAAAAAGAATGATTTTACAGAAGGAAAAGTTGTATTTCAGAGACTATACGTTACATCTTTTTGAGTCATAAAAATCAAAAGAAAAAAAGAAAATGGACAGTCCTCAGAACAATTCAAATGACTTTTTGAACTTGGAAAGAAAACTTTGTTACAATACCAAAAGAATTATTTTAGAATTTTTCCTGGTTGTTTTTTTTTTAAGAACATTTCCTGGTTTAATTGGCATTGCTAACTGGTTCTCATTTTTTACCAAACATGTGGGAAGAGTCATTAAGTGGTGTCTATCAATAGTAAAAAGCAGTAAAGTATGAGCTGAGTTACATGGGGTACAACAGTGCAAAGCAAGAAGCAAACTAACGGAGCAAAGCTAGTATGATTTTCTGAAAGATGTTGTCATCATACTTGGTTGTGGCAGGGCATGCCTGAAATTAAAACTGCTGAAGTAAATGAAAAAGTCAAATTAGCTAAAAAGGTTTTAAAGCCAAATCCTGTAGTATGAAGTAGTCTTTATTCAACTGAAATTCCCAAGAATAAATGCTTGTTCCTAAGTTTATGACTTTACAGGAATAATCTATTACTCACATTTAGTTTTCTCAGCCCACTTTATATGATTAGAAAAAGGAATACAAGTAAGCTCACTATGCTTATACATTTCTTGGTATAATTTGTGTTCTATATATCTGTCTTTTAGATGACAAACCTTTAAGGACGAGATCTTTTGCAAAACATCAAATAAGTTGTTCATCTAAGGAAAAAAAGATAGCCTTGTGCAACAAAAGGAACTGCTAAGCAGATTAATTTTAGAAAAATAGTATGGCTATTTCTGCAGCTGGTAAAAATTAGCGGGATTTTATTTTTTGAAACACTTTTGAGGTATGAGAACAGGTCAAAGATATGTGAGAAGACACCTACCTGTGTCTGTCTGTGTCAAATATTGGTGCAGTATCTGCTCTTTCTATTATACCAGATTCCAAACCTACATTTTTAAAGGAAAAGAATCCAAATATTCAGTGCAAAGCAGAAATAAGTATGTAAGAAAACTAAATATAAAATAAAATTGCATTGACATATAAACTTGAAATAGAAAGAACTTGGCTGAATAAACTAAGGGTATGTCCATCTTTCTTTCTGCAGACAGACCAACTTTGCCTTCCTTGTGCTGTGATCTGGCTAGAAGTGACAGTACTAGTGCTAAAACCAATAACCTGTTAGAGAGGCTGGTTTTCTTGGCATTAGGTACCAGAATTAACCAAACTAAGTTTGTCTTCTACCACAGTCTTTCTGTTCTGCTTTAGGCAAATCAGTTAGGTCTTCCATGATCTAACTTGTAAGTAACTTTTGTTAACTTTGTGACAGCTACATGTCTAACTGTCCTTCAGGACATGGTTCCTCTTTCCTGCTCTGCACAACGGTCGTGAAAGGACCTCCCTTCTTCACAGTGGAGCGTAAGTAGAACCAACAACACATCACCTGGGAGACTGTGCCTTGAGGCTTAGCCATGTGCTGGGTGCAGAGATGCCTCCAGTTTTCCTGTTGATAGGATTTCTTAGCTCATGTGCAGTGTCAAGAAAGTGCAGCTTCACGAAGTTTTCAAAGTCACTTCAGGCCAGCAGCAGCCTTGGTGCTTTCATGTGAGGCTCAGGCTGGGTGGGTCACTGCTGACTCCAGGCTAAAAGCCCTGGAGGCACAACACAAGAGGCAGATGATATGGCTCTGCAGGAACCTGTGCACCTGCAGAAGCTGAAACATTTTCTTTATGTTCACTTATCCACTCAACCTCAGCCCCAAAGCCTCAGATAAAGGGCGCCCATCTGTAGATTAAAGATCCCTACTATATGGTGTCCACTAATGGTGGATATATAAGCACTCTGAAAGGACTCCTAGGCCTTGTAGATCTTCAAACAATGTAACACTGGGTTTTGCCTGTATTTCCTCACAATCTCCTCAGTTTTTCATCTGCCAGGCTTCCAATATTTCTCATTGATATGAAAAGTGTATATAAACAGGTTATGCATGAAATCTCTGACTAAGCTTCGTCACAGCATTACAAAGGGAACAAACTTTCTGTTGAGAAAATCAGCCTGAGTGAGACTGACTGTTTAGTGAGAGCGTACTTCTCCCCACACTTCATAGGAGAGAAAAGAACAAAGCATTTTGCTTCCTTACATTCAATACTTTTTGGTTGGACTTGATTACTCTTGTCCTTCTTTTAGTAAAAATGATGCATTTGAAATGCAATTCAATCTTACAGAACTAGTCTTTCATTAAAAACCTGGTATTTCTACTTTTATTTTTGTTCCAGCCCAGCAGTGGAACAAAATATTTGGAGCTTCAAGATTACCCAAAGGACAGGATTTTTGGTTTTTGACAAGCAGCACTGCTTACCAGGCCTGCATTTCACATGTACTGAGTGCTCTGATGGCTTGCAGACTGTGTTCTTGGAAGTTCAGGAAGTTCCTTACTGGGTGGCTTCTACAGGACAAATTCCGTCAGTTTGTGATTTACTCTTATGTTGGTCATTCTCAACCATCAATGCACTCGTGAACCTCCCTGCTGTTTTATTAGCATGACTGGATCCACATGAACCCAAATCTCTGTCCTTTCCCATAATCTGCTACAAGGCCACCCCATAAGAGCTTTCTGATTCAGATCACATGCGGGGAACCAACGCAAGAACCATTACACAACACATAAGGTGTATATGTATTTTCCCATGCCACTCTCCACCCATCCCAGCCACTAACCAAGTATTAGGTGTGACAGAAGACATCTTGTCAGATGTGGGTAAATGTGATAGATCATTTGTCTTCTCTGCAACATTTGTATCTTTCCTCTTTTTTCAGCAGTCAATGGGAGAATTTAATTCTCAGAAATTGATTGTGTTCTCTACAGATTTCCAAAATAAAGTAGGTGATGAAAAACATAGCTAGCATCTAAATTCTCTTTTGGGCAGACTTCGAAAGAAAAATTGAGAAACAATTTCCAGTCATATCACAGTCTGTGTCAAAAAATGTTAGCTAGAAGTCAAGAAGTCAGTACCAGAAAATAAAGTTCTCCCTGTTGGATGATGACAAGGATTGACTCAGTGCAGCAGCACCTTCATTAGATGAAAGGACTGAGAATGTGGGTGCCATGTCAGAGACCTTGATGGTTACCACATGCTCACCTCAGTCCCATTTCTCAGATTTCGTGACATGACAGCAGAGCTGCATATAAACAGGGGGAAAAAACAGTCACCACCTAAGGTCAAAAATTATTAAAATAAGAGATTGAAACCAGCCTGTGTATCCTGGTTGATCCTTCTGAAATATTTAAGGCTAATTGTATCGTTATGAATAGAACGGTAATGTTTTTATTGGGTACTTTTTCTTGTTTGCCTTTCAGTTGGATGATAGGTGGATATGAAATTCAGCTTCCGTTTCTGTCCTGAAACCATCACTCTTTCTTTACGGCGCTTTGTGGTCTCCTGACATGGTGTAGCTCCCTTAACTGAGCTGACAGACCTCTCTCTCCTTGCATTCTCCACCAGGCAGGCTGCTGCTTCTCCTCATTCATGTATATAAACACATATATATGGCATGAGCTATTGAACTTTTGAGTCTTAGTGCTCATGAAAAGGCTAAATGACAGCATTCAGATCTTTTAACATCTGCATATTTTTTAGTCAACTGTGCTTAAGGCTGCCAGTTAGAGGCTCTTGAAATTTCAACTTTCTTCAGAGAGATCTGTTCTCTGCATCCCAGCCTTGTACCATGAGCTTATTCCATATTGTGCATCAAGTAACCTTCGAGAGCAAAAACGTTCTGGTCTTGGGTCTTACAGGAACCAGAAGCAGCAAGTGAAAGGCCATGTATCGCAGGAATCTGAACTATTCAGTATGTCAACACTATTTGAAGGGCCACGTGTGCGTCATGTTCTTGTTTGCCAGCTAATTAGATTACTTGTTTTGAAAGATGGATTAATGAGTTAATCACAGGGTGCGGTGGATGTTTTTTCTTAATGTTCTGAGACCAATTTAATATGAAGGCTTTTATTTTTTATATGTATGATTCATTTCAGAACTGGAAAACACAGCAAATAGAAATGTGAAAATGTTAACTGTGTTAAAAAATGAAAATTATAATCACTGACATCTTCAGCACAGCAAGCTTTCTTTTATGTTATCTGAAACTGTAGATAGTACCAGCAACCATGGAAAGCGTGAATGATATGAGAGCTTTCTAGTTAATAAATCAGAGCTGAATGGAAAAGGGTGTGGTTTTGATTGCGCCAAATGCCAGACAGGTTTCTGGTTTGCAAAACTGAAACCAGGGGTGGTTCACATCTTGATATCTTCTCGTGCTGCAGCATTTACAGAAATTCTGCTATTTTTTGTCCTTATTCAAATTAATTAAATCTGGGGCAACTCCTAAAATGCACTGACACAAATTTATTGAGTCAAAGGCAGAAGGCAGCATGGACTGGGATCTGGCCCTGGATTCTGCATAGAGGGAGACACTCATTTCTGGCCAATCCAGCAGCTGCACCAAGTCAGGCATTTGTATGTGCACGTGCCTTTTCACTTATTTTCCTGTTTTTCAGTTTTCCTGTTCTAGGCAGCTGCCCACCTAATGAGCCAAATTCTGCACATCCTTTTCTTGGTCACCTAGCCCACTGGGCACTGCATGGTGGGATCCTGGCAGCTGGCACACAAAATGAGGAAGAGCCTCAACGTTAGGCAACGCCAAAGCCAAATTCTGAGCGGGACAATTTGCATAAACCATGAATCATCTGGTCTTCAAACATCTTGAAAAGGTGAGGTGGAGCCAGATTTTCAAAGATACTTACCTCAATAAATAAAGATAGAGATAAATGTCCAAGAACAAAGATAAGGCACCCTAGACCCTTTTTAAAAGTGCTTGGGAAATTCCCCCTCTATCAATAGGAGTTAAGCAGCTAGACACTTAGTAAAATCCCACAGATCAAACACCTTTGTAAATGCGGTCATTGTTTCCTGATCCCTCCTGTTTTCACCTTCAGCTGTACGAACAGTCTTTGTACAGATACAGGATGTGCAGTTTCTTCCCCAACAATCTCCTTTTGGTTCTCCTTCGTTACTAAAACTGAGAAAATAACAGAGACCTAAGTCCAGACTGCAAAATCTGCATTACTAGTAAAGGGGACATTGTAGAGAGCAAACATATCCAATAAGATCTCTCTGAGACAAGGCAGAGTTTCCATAGCTGTTGATTAGAATAACCATTTTTATTGAAAATTGACTGACTGTTAAATGGAAATATAGCAGACAAAACACACAGAAAGATTGAGTCCTAATCATGTTTTGGAGCGTGAATAAACAAGTGTCTGTAAGAAAATAAGAATAGGGTTGACAACGGTGAATGAATGCTACCAATATTGCATACCATTGCTAGGTATGCATTTGGTTATGTATCATAATTTCTCTTCATATCTGCTTAGTCTGAATTCAATAAAATAGAGGAAGAGCTGCCACAGTCATTGAGCAGTTGCAAAAATCTCAAAGTCATGCTTTGGTGTGCTTTATGGAGCATTCACTCTAGTGCTGCTGAGATTTATTGCATCAGCTGGGAAACAAAATAATCATTATTTAATGGTTTTGGATGTCTGAAGGAGAAAAAATATTACTTTTAGGCTTTTGATGAGTACAGTGATGCATTTGAAAGCTCTGTTACCACTGTATGCTCTCACCTGAAGGACCACATAGATGAATTTTTTATTTCTTTTGCTTTTCATACATTAGCTGGTGTATGACAGTGCTGTAATACGGCATGTGGCCAACAAGTTTATCATGTAGTGCTCAAAGGATGTAAATTGGTATGTTCCTTTGAATAAAAGATGCTGCTTTGACCACAGAGCATAGTGTACAGAAAAGGCAGTGGGATGGATTTGCTGGAAGGGGCGGGGAAGGAGGGGTCTGTCACCAGCCTCAGCACCCTGGTGGGCCAGGTCGCGTGGTGGGAGTCCCCTGCTCTCCTTCTCCTCATAGCCACCTTGCCATTCCCACCCAGAGTGGTGCACCCAGCTCTGTGTCCCCCCATGCCCTGCTCCTCTTGCTCTGTAACTCTCAGCCCATGTCCCCAGCACTGAGCTGCCCGTAGCTCTGGACAAGGCTGGGACAGACGTCCTCCCTGAGTCAAAGCGAAGCTCCCCGCAGAGGCTGTGACTTGCACTGGGGATAGGGATTTCCCCAGGTAATGGCAACAGGAAGCGCCCTGGGTGCCTGCAAGGATGGAGCCAGTTGGATCCTTAGTTTTTCTGTGATGTCCTCAGAAAACTTAACAGTCACTCGTATTCATAGGAAAAGCTGGGCTGAAAGGAGCTCGGAGGTCATCTGGCTAATAAGCACCCAGAATACGGTCAGGTCCAGCGTTTCCTGGCTGTTGCACGAACACGGTGCAGGCAGAGGCTGTTCACAAGGGCAAAGCAGGAGGAAGCGCAGTGAGTCAGAGAAGGCTCTCCCCTCCTCCTTCCAGCCTAGGTTTCCCTAGCCAGGGAGTGAACATCATTGCACAACTTGCACAAATGTCTCTTGTGAACAGGAGGGAGCCTGCAAGAGCTGTGAATTTTATTTTCCTCTGATTTACCTTTCTCAAGTACTTAAGGTATGTCCTAGCTCTTTTCTCCCCACAGAGCCATCTGAGCTGTTTCTCAGTGGTTTCCTCATGGGGCTAAGGGTTTCAGCAATAAATAGTTTGAAGGCGTTTTTGGCTCTGAGGTCTGGAACCCCACCCTCTGCAGTTGAGACTCAGCACGCTCCTCCCAAACGCCTTTCAAGCTGGAATGAGAAAGCAATAAACTGAGAAAAAATGAAATAAAATGAGGTTTTTAAGGAAGAAAACCTCAATCCTAAATGCTACCGAGTGCTGGCTATCGCATTCAAAGGCATAATTCTGTCTGTTGAGGATAGAAATATTAGCTACAGGTGTCTATTCAAAAATGAGGCAATAAAGACTTGGATGATTCTCTGTCAGCTCTGTTGCAAAAGGTTTGGAAAGAGCTTCTTTATTGTACATCTGGAGATCAAGAGCAGCTTTCCATCAGCACAACTGCCGAATACAGTCTGTAATAATTTTTGGTCTCAGTTTTTAAAAAAACCCACAAAACTGAAAAACAAAATGAGGTGAGCTCTACTTCAGTGACACATTTACTTTTTTCAGGTGTTTGTAGCTTTAAATAGTTCTATGAGAATTAGAACTTATTGTGATTCATACTGTACAGTTTTATTTTAGTACTGCTTAGATTAATTCACACTAGAAGGATGCAAAATCGCAATTAGGAGATCAGTTAAAGAACCCTGTTTAATTGCCAGTGCAAAAGTGACATTTAGAATAGGTGTCTATGAATGTATAATACATCAGAAGGAAGAATACCCAAGCTATCTGAGGACTTTAAAGCAAACTAAGGAGATTTAAAAATTCCTCCTTCAATATAAACCTCTCTTTATTTATCTGAATATTGCTTTAGATTTTAAAAGAAGAGTCTTGAAAAAGTTGGAAGGAACAAACTCTGATAAAATATAATGAAGGAAATGCCTTTAATGTTAAAACAGATATTTTCCAGCGTTTTATATAATAGGCTTTGTAGCAGTTTTGGTCCTAATCCTATTTGAAGACATATTGAAGTAAAGAAATGAGATGATTTCCTTTCCCACCTGAAAGAAACCTATTGCCCCACCAGAGCACACAACCATTCACATTGTACATCCAGCAACTGTGTGGGCACTGAAATAAAGGTCGGAATTTTTTTGCTTAGCCTTTGTTTATTTGCATGCACCCACTGATGAACATTGACAAAGAAGAGCTCAGGTAAAGGAGACACACATGCTGCTGCAGGAGGACGCTGCTCTATGCAAGGTCACATTTCTGCACTTAGAGGAGGTTATCGAAGCCTTTGGACTCGCTCCAGGTCTTGTTGAAATCATGGTACAGTCCCTCTGGCTGGCACAGCGGGAACTTTACAGGATCCTTGTGCTCCAGTGCAGCAACCTGGAGCCATGAGAGAGCAGTAAATACCATTTGTCATCACTGTTTTTCTCATCAGAATTCCCTCCCACTTTTAGAGAGAAAAAAAAGGGAAAAAAGTCTTGCTAGTCTCACTACTTTCTACTGGAGGCATTTTTATAAAGTATTCTTTTTTAACATCAGTAAAACTCAAGATTTCTCCTTGTTGAAAACTACTGAGATGATGGAAAGTTTTTTTTCTGGTTTGATAATAAGGTATCTTTTTCACCCTTTATGCTCTTGACTCTCTACCTACCTTTTATTAGTACAATCTGTCCTCTTTATCTTGCCTCACACACACAGCGAAAAATATCCCATAGAGAATAGTGTTCATATGCATTTATTAGTTACTATGAGTTTTATTGCTGCATTTCATACTAAGCTTTAAAAATTTTAATCATGCATTGTCCTCTTAGAAAAGATGCTGCACATCTGCTTAGTGAGTAGTAAGCCTCCAAGAAAGTTCACTGAGCAAAAACTTTGTAAATCAGCTGGCAGATATATGAAAGAATTTAACCTGAAGTTAATATATTAATGCCTTTAATGAGGCTCTAGCATGAGGAAAAATAAGGCTTAATATTACTGTATGTTCACCAGCTTGAAGTTTGGCTGTACCAAGTGAGACAATATGATGTAGTTTGAGTTCAAATTGCATTTAAAACCCTTCCCACAAAAGTGGTTAGGCACCTAACCAGCTGTGCCTGGAAGAGCATCCATTTTGTCCATATTCATCTGAAATTATGGTCAGCGCTGCCAGTACAATGGCAACCTTCATTAAAAGGGACTTGTTTTATTCCTACATAATAGATAGAATGTTTTACATTTCATAAATTAGTCTTTAACTTTCCTGAACTATGTCTCTTTCACGAATTGTTCAGACATTAGCTGGGAATGCTCCTTTCTCTGGCATTTATTTGGAAATCACAGCTCACGATCACATCAGTTGCTAATAACTCAAACAGCATGCTTTCATGCATCTTGTTTACATAGGGGTTTTTTAATATCATTGCTCTTCATTAGGCTTTATATACTATGATTAACACCCCTTCTCCTCAGCAATTAAGTAATTTATCAGATGATAGACATTACTGTACAGGACCACCATATACTGAAAAATTAGGCTCACTTCAACAGAAGCAAGTATCTCTGCGCTAATTATCACCAGTGATAGTTATGCATAATAATAAAAAGCTTTCTAGAAAGATAATGAGGCAGATTTTACTCTCAATAACACTAATGTAAATGCATTATCATTCTGGCACATCCACAGAGTGGTTCTTCCAGATATACATAACCATAGCTGGACTGTGTTTATCCCGTAGAACAGATTTCTTGTCACTGCCTGGATCCAGAACAGCTGCCCTCAGCAGTACAGCTGGCTTCAAGCTTGAGGACACAATCTTTCACCTGTGATCTGAGACACAAGTTCAGTGATTTTTATTTTTTTTATGTGGTCCATTGTATCTAATAATTTTTTTATTATTTTTTATTTAATAAATGTTCCATGTTTTCCACCTCCTCAGCTGATGAGAAGTAATAGAGGAACGGGGACGCTTCCAGCAGTCAGAAATCTGCCTGCAGGGATACGAGCCAAACTCATCACTGTTTTGCTCCTGAAGTATGGAATTGTGAGAAAGCCATTTATTGGGGCAAATCACTGTTAAAATGAGATGTGGTGAAATTTTGCTTGCCATCATTTAGCTTGTCAATTAAAAAAATCATGTGTTTTCACATGGATTTTTTTTCTTTTCTCTTTTTGATGCTTAAAATTCCACTGAAATGTAATGATAAAGGCACGCTCCTGCTCTGGAAATACTTTACAAAGCAATTCCCTGAGTGTTGCCACAGACTAAGGATGAAGAATCAGCACAGCCTTTCATTTTTATAGAGTCTTTGATATAGTTCTTCACAAGATATCACTAAGGAAAGCACTGGAATTATGGGTTGCAATGGAAAGTTAAAGGGCAGCGATGTTATTTGAAATGTAGTTTAGTCAAATCTGCTTATTTCAGCAACCACTGTTCAGCAGCATGTATGACTGTCCCATGCAAATCACTAGTCATGAGCTTCAGTGGCTGTTTGCCTATGCAAGACAAGATGAACCCAACCGATTATAATCACTGTTTCCCTCCTCTGCAGTAGAAATTTGAGCTGTGACACACAGTACCAGCTGCTGGACACTGGCTACTATAATAAAAGTTAATTTGCAGGATGGTATGGGCTGTGTTAATTTTCAACGTGGCAAAATGCTAACAGTTGACCCAACCTTGGGCCAGTGTTGTTTCATCAGCAAACTGAAAAAGGAAGTAAGTCATGAGTCATATAAAACGCTGTAGATGATAGACAATTATTTAGATTAGTCAAAGCCACAGGAGTCTGGAGGGGTAATAAGAGTACCATAAGAAGACGAAGCAAAGCAGCACACTGGCAGATGAAATTCTTTGTAGCTAGAAAAATGAGATTAGGGCATTCACCTGAAAAGAAGGTACAATTTATACGAAGTGGAATAGCTTCACTAAGGGACTGAAGGAAACTTCCACGGCCTTCTCCCTTCCTCTTCCCCTCCAGAATACTCTACAGCCTACTCACTAGGAAACCCTGCAAGAATTACGGATTGTTTAGGTTAAATTTCTGCGTGACATCAGGTAGATGAGAAATTAAAACCCAAGCCTCTGATATTTCACTGACTACCCAAGCAGTAAACCCTTGGACTTCGAATTATGTTTTTATGCAAGAAAAGAAAACATGTGGAGCAGCCACATTGTAAAGGGCTGCAGTGGCTACTGTGGCATCCTGGATGGAGCCCAGTCCACCCAGACAGCTCTCGCTGAGCCCCTGAGGGGGTATGAGCAGAAGATGATCAAACTCTTGGATCCCTTCCAGGACACTAGCTGGGTATCTCATTGCCCTGGATATGTCGTGATGTGTGACCAGGCACCCGATTCTGAGACCAAAAAGTAAAGTGAGATAGAGCTGCTCTCAGATTTTGTGCTCCCTTTAAATCCCAGGTCCACTTTTGTATCCCACCCCAAGATAATCCTGTAAAAGTCAAAGACTCAGAGAGGTGAGAAGTAATAGTCCATTTCTCAAACATGTTACCAGAGTTTATACCCCACAGTGATGCTGTTAAAAGATGGCTATCCTCTACGGTTAAAACCAGTGTTTAAACTGAACTTTGAGTTCTGAAACGGGCCTGGTTTTTTAAGCCATGGTCAGAAAGCTGCAACAAATGCAGCTGGGGTTCCCCAAATGATAGTGCCAGGTATGAAAAAATATTCAGAGGGACACTCTGGGCTGCTGCTCTAGGCAGCATGGCCAAAGTTCACAGCCCCAGGGAAGGGACATGGGCACCATCCATGGGTAGCGTGCCCTGTCTCCCTCAAGGGAGGTTAGACTGTCCCCATTTCTGTTTGAAGGCTGGTTACCAGAGAAAGAGGTTTGGTATGGGACAAACACTCAAAACTGTATCACTAGTTACCTGCAATTTTCTGTCACAGAGCATGCTCATTTATCCACATTAAGTGATACATTAATTGAAATAAGAAGGTGTTTTGAGATCAAGAACCAGAAATGGAGTCATAGACTAAGGTAAGCTTAATTGAAAATCCAGCAGTGAGAGAAAAATCAGTAAGAAAAACAAATCTTGACTAGTTTTCCCATCACGTTCCCTCTCTGAAATGGGGATAAAGCACACACCTGAAATTTTCTAACTGAAAGCCAATGTCATTTCAAGTAAATAGCCCACTACCCACACAAAAGCTCTTCAGGTAGTGCAACATCAAACAGGAGACCCAGCAGCAGACAATCAGCTTAACTAAGCACCCCTTTGAGAGCAGCTCTTTAGGGAGAGCCAGCTGAGCCATAAAAACTGCTGGGGATGAATGACATCAATGCAATTTACTGGCTTTCTTCAACTGAAGACGACAGCGTAAGGAAATGATTTAAGAGACAACTAAACTCTGTTAGAGTCATAATGAGTAAATAATAGGTTCCATTACACGTATTCGTGTATGCAACTAATTCAGGATGATTAACAGAAGCATATGACAGAACAAGCTCTCCCTTTTTTCCCAAAAACATTTTATTAACATTACTTATTAATTCATATTTAGAAAATATTGTAGGTGAAATTAATTGAAATTCAGACATGGCTCAAATACAAAACATAAAAGAAGGTGCAATAATACCATCATAGGCATAATCTACCATAAGAAATACAATAGTGCCTCAAAAGAGGGATTACATGAGATCTGCAGAGGCTTCTGCTTTTCTGCTTTAACAGACATAAACACATATATCAAGACCCTCAGCAGATGTAATCAGTGTAGCCCCATTAAAATGAATAAAAATATACTGATTTATGCCATCCGAGGATCTGGAGTGTAACTTAGCAGAAATTTCAAACGTCGTGAAAAAGTAATGGCTACATTTTCATTTTAATACTCAAGTAGCTGATGCGTTGCCTTTCTCAGAGTGTTTATCAAAGTACCTCTATTCCAAATTTTCTCTTGTGGGATGAGCCAGGTTTAAGTTTATACTTCCTTTACTGCTACAAAAGCTTCTGAAAGCCTTGACTATGAACATAACTGTAAAGGACAGTCTACTTAAATGATAGTGCCAAAGTATGTAAAATGGCAGGGCAATAAACCTTTGAACACACTTTTGAAAGGTTCCTTATCTTTAGCAAGCAGAGGATGCCAAAAAAATCCATGGTAGAGATTTAACTTTGTACTCTCTTTAGTTATACTATGAGACGATTGATTTTTCAAATCTTAATTCATTTGTAACAGCTGAAATATTCTCCCAAGGCAGTAGTAACATTCCCCCATAAAAACATGGAAATCAAAATACCTGGCTTTGCCAAAGTATTACTGCAAAGACAACAGAGCAGAAGAACCAAACTTAGGTTCATTCTTCTTCTATTAAATGCAGTTCTTTATAAAAAGTAAGTTGGAAATAAAAAGCAGTTCTGAAAGACAGAACTATGTCAGTGTATAAAACTGTGTGGAAACTATCTTACAAAAGAAGAAAGTGGAATCAAAAGAAGGCATTTCAAACATCCAAGTGCACATCAGCTTTAAGACTTCGGGTTATATGTCTGAGGTTTTTTAATCAGTTTTCTCATCATTTTTCTGCGGAATACATTCATTGGCTTGTTGATTCTCGGTTTCTGAGTCCCTGCTGAGAAAACAAAGGAAGCAGTTAGGGAAACAGTATGACAAAACTGTTACTACTCTTTATGGTTTGGGCTTTTTTTTTTTTATGTTATGCTGTTTAAGCAGCTGAGCCAATAATAACAAACACATCAGAAACAGTAAAACATGTTCTGGACACCCTATTCTCACATATTGTCAGGTCTCCAATGTGTCCACCTTTGGCACTGGAGTCCTACTTTGCTGCTTTTTTCCTGAGCAAGCATCAAAGTCTTTCCTAGCTGTCCTGTAGTGACAGCAGAATGGAAGTAAACACACTGCCCTATCTGGGAAAAAAACAAAACAAAACAAAACAAAACAAAAAACCAAACAAACTATTACTACATTTCTCTGAACAACATTGGGCAAAGTCTAAAACATAACCAGTGCTTCTGGGAGATGAAAAGACGAAATGATTTGGGTTTCTGCACAGGACTGTGTTTCACACAGAAGCTGCAGAGTGGCCAAAGACAGTCAGGATTATCTCGAGGAATGCTTACGAAGGCCGCATGAAATGTGTGAATGCAGTTCAGAAAACAAGTACTTTGCAAACCTGACTGAAAATCTTATGTCTTTATGCTGTTTACCTGCATGCAGAGCCCCTGTGGCCAGTTCCCAATCCTTTCATTGTCACCCCAACTTATTTATTTTGTTTTCCAATATAATTTTTTTTAATGAAATGAATCAGAAACCTTTTCACTCCAAAAGCTATAGATCAATTCAAACAGCAGTTGCATATTTGCACAGGGAAGGTCAACTGAATTCAACCTGAGACTCCAAAAAGTAACAGGAAAGATGTTGGGGAAGGAATTATAGGAGCGGGAGAGAAGGAGCGCCTTAAGTTGCCTTAAAGATTTGCTTAATGTTGCTGTGCACTCCCAAGCTATAGAAATGAACATGTATAGCATAACATTAATTAGCACTAATTATGCCCTTAACTATGGGCTTTGGTTGTACCAAGCCTTACTGAATTGTGAAATCCACAAGTTAGTGAAAAAGCTTGTAACTGATCCTTTACCTTTGGCTACCTGGTGCTCTAGTTTCTAGACAGACATCATTTCCTTACTTTTTTCTTCCAGAAAAAAGAGTGAGGAAGGTAGAACCCCCCCCAGCTGGCTCTGGCTAGGTGTGGGCAGGGGCAGAGCACGGAGGCGAGACACCGAAGAGGCAGTTCCCTTCCTCCTCTCTCTTTGCATACTGAGGCTGCAGCCTGGCCCTACCATTTCCCAGGTAGTAATAGATGCAATTCAGATAATCACAAGCATCTCAGATAGACTTAGCATGCTATTAAAGACTCCCTTACGATACTAGAATGGCAGAGACACACTCAGACTTGTCACCCACAGAAATATTACTGCCATGACTAACTGGCAGACATTATTTTTACTTCTGAGGGCTGTGCTTGGGGTGCAATCCTTGCCCCAGCCCAGGATTTCTAGCCCAGAAATGAAGAATCATCTCCTGACTTAAGCATTCTGACTACACGTCTTAAATCCTAAAGTATTCAGGCCTTGTGCACATCTCATGTTTAAAACACAGCTACTTTTTGGCTTTTTTTTTTTTCCAAAGTCAACGTACATGCTAGATACAGCCTTAATTTTTTTCCCCATTAGTATCAATTTTTTAAATATTGTGCTGTGGCTGCTTCCCGAGTGCTCTGGGGGTGACCCCAACATTAATTATGCTTTTCTCTCTCTCATTGATTTACATATAAAATGAATTAAACTAGAATACTAAAACTTGCCATAGATGGTATGAACTGCAGGTAAAAGCAAATCTGTTTTGACCTACAAGCACAGCCAGTAGCTGATTTGAATAAAACCATTAAGAAAAATCAATTATCATTCCCAGCCCTTCCCCCCACAGCCACAGAAGCAGTTGACTCAGCACAACTGATGAAGCAGAAGTCTTCAGGAATGGGAATGGAAAATGGGAACTGGCAGCAGGGAATCAAGGGAGGATGGTAACTGCTGAAGATGCGAAAGAAAAAAGTAAATTATTTCACAACTCACTTTAATCCTACTTAAAAATATCTAGAAGAAAATGATACATTAATTAGTGTTCATGCTGGTACTGAACAGTTTAAAGACTGATTCCTTGTGGGCTCTAGTAAGTTAATTAGTCTTTTTGTGTGCCCCTCTCTACACTTCATTCAAAAATGGTGTAATCACCTTGCATCACACTGTTCTTGTCCGAAGGATTTAATGTTGCATCTCAGTTTTCCCTGCCTTTGAAAACAGGAGTCCAAAATGCAAAAAGCATACACTTGTAGCAAGCCAAGGTGAGTAAAAGAACACTGTGAACACCTGTGACTTGGATTGCTTTACCTGCTTATAATTGACAAAATACAAAAAATCTTACCTTTTCTGCAGACATTGTAGCAATCCGTTTCAGTAACGAAGTTATTGGCATTTCCACCACAGCCAGTATATTTGAACTCCTTACATGATTGAGTCTTGGTGTCATAGTAATAGCGAGGTACAGAAGAAGAACACAATCCTTCATCCTTTGGGCTATAGCATAGCAAAGGACCAGCTTGAAAAAAAAAAGGGAAAAAAAGGAGAGAGAGAGAGAGAGAAAGACAAATTACATAACTGTTATCTCAATGCCTGGCTTCTTCAAATTTACCCTGCAATCAATTTTGTGGTTAAACAGCTCTTGTTCCCATTGAACTGATATGACTGTTCCCGCAGACTTCAGAGACTTACTGCATCTTACTCCTGTGAGTTATGAATTTGAGAAAGCAACAGATAGTCCCAGAAAATAGGATTACTATCCTACAAGTGAAATTCATCAGCTTTCCCCATATGTGGTGCCATGCACACAACAGCTGAGATATTCACGTAGTCTGGCCAGGGGTCGTATTCTATATACATAGGAACATAACAATAATTCCAGTGGAACTACTTCTGTAGAGGAAAAAGGCACTGTTTTATTTATCCTTGCTATGATTTTGACAGCAAATCCTGCCCGCTTGCAGCAAAAAGTACAAAACTTTCCTCACAAGAATCATGTTTCATTTTGCCTCAACAAAATTTTACTTTTCTTGTTGGAGACCTTTTACCAACTTATGAATGTGCAACAGAGAAATGGAAAATAGTTCAGCATTCACCTAAGAAAATGCTGACAACCTGCCATCAGCCAAAAATAACTGTCTCATCAAGCACTAATAAAGCTTAGCCAGTGACAGCTTTTATACATTCTGGTAGATCTCTCTCCTTCAAAGATCCTGTCTTGCACTGGATATTAACCTGGTGTTTATGACAACACTTTGGTATAGTCACCTGCTTATAATTACTATGTCTCTTCTTTAAACTTCATATGGAGAGACAGTGAAGAGTCATGTCAGGCAAAAAACTTTTACCAGTTGAGTTGGCGAGTGTGAAAAACCCAAGCCACCTAATACCATCTCTCAGACCTGAATTTCAGAAAGGCACTTCTGCTTTATAATAGGATATCACTGCCCTGAACGTGACTGCCACGTGTCTCATACAGCTGCATCAACACAGATCTCCAACCTTATTTCCCTTTGAATTACACACGTACAGCTCTCTAGAAGTCCAGAGATCGGTTGAGCGTAGCTGTGGGCACATTTAAGGTCACAATATTAAACTAACACAGCATTTTGCTCTTTCAGTAACACCTGAGGCAAGTGACACGTGAAAGTCTGTAGACAATATAAACACTTGCTTCACAGAAGTCTTCAAAAATACCACTGTACGGGTACCCAGAGGAAAATCTCAATAAAAATCTCAAATAAAATATCATCTTCATATCGCTTTCAAACCATCTATTTTATTAAAAATTTGGAACAACCATTACTTTTCTCTGGGAGACAGTGGTCCACACAAGACTGCAAATCTCTGAAGTTGTTGCCATTTCCGTAACAGCCACCATAGATGAACTCCTCACACCTCATTGAGGTCAAGTTAAAGGCGTATCTTTTTAGATGACTCCTGCAAGGTCCTCCATCAGCCTCCATCCGGCATAATTTGGGCACTTCTGCAACAAAAATTTCATCCTCTGTAAAATCAACCCTTTGGGCTCAGTGTAGACAAAACACTATTACTCGGGTCGCAGGCAAGTCCCAGCTTGTCCCGCTACCTGCACTCGTCAATAAAGTGGGATAAGCTTTACAGGAGGAATCTGATGCATTAAATAGCAAGGAGTTATAACGCTAAATTACATTTAAAATATTAATAGTTAAATTCCGTATGTCGCCTCTGAGACAACTCGCTCTGGCTTCTCTGCATAAAATTGACATCGGCGAGACAAGTTGCTACGAGCAGGAAGGGCAGACGGGGTGGGTGCCAAGCATCCCGCGAGCGGCGCGGCCTCCCTGCTGCTTCCACAAGCCCCCTCCAGCCCCCTGCCACCCCGGCGGCACTCCGGGGAAGCGGGCCCCCCGTCGGCTCGGCCCCCGGGGCTGAGGAGGGCGGCGGGGCCGGTCCCCGGACTCACTCTTGATGGTCCAGCAGTTCTTCTCGCAGTCGTCGAGGGTGAGGAAGTTGTTGGCGTTGCCGTGGCAGCCCCCGTAGGTGAACTCCTGGCAGCTCTGCGTGTACCTGTCGTAGTACCAGCGCGGCACCAGGGCGCGGCAGGGGCCGTCGTCGGGGGGCAGCAGGCAGGCGCGCTGCTTCTCTGCGGGAGACACCAGCGACCGGGGCTGAAGCCACCTCGGCGGCGGAGGAGGCGGCCCCGGTCCCGCGTAGCCGCCCGCGGGGTCCCTACCTGTGAGGGGGCGCGGGGCCCGGGGCGCGCAG
>VYXH01011223.1:102934-140788 GCA_013397275.1 Burhinus bistriatus | reverse complement strand
AAAAAAAAAAAAGGAAAGTAGAAGGAACTAGAGCACACTGAATAAAAGTGTTTCGCTTGATGCTGAAGCAATGCACTAAGTAGATCCTGTGTAAGCTTCTTGTAGTTCAGATGACAGCCCAAATCTTTAGGTAATGATTCAGTATTACAAACTAGCAGAGCTTCAATGAGTTCAGCTGTTTTAATCTGTGAGGATACCCCAAAATTACTAGGTACTTGGCTGATACAGTGATGAGCATAGTTTAAATGCTAGCACATGTATAAACTGGCATAAGCTGCAGGTCTGTGGTGGGTCTCCATCTACGGTTTGGCATGTGTGCAGCCATTCTTTGAATAGCTCTAGAGAATAGTTTTTCTTCTTTCAGTGATGCAAGACAAAGAAGAGGTGAGACCAGCAACAGAGTTAGGATCAGTTCCTAGGACTGAGTATTTTCTGTTTTATCTGAAGGATTCAGTCATGATGTGGGCTTCTTGGATGCAGTCAGTAAACCATGTCTACTGGACTACTTCCCTGGGTACAGGTGTGCCAGCACAGGTAGCCCTGTCTGAACATGGCCCAGTGATGCGCTGGGAAGTCCTAGAAGTATGACAGGAGACCCTGGTTGCCACTTGTGGTCTTGGTTGGTGAAAAAGCATCAATGAACATTGGAAGCTCTGCTAATGGAGATAGATGTCTTGAGAACGGAAATCCGTCAGTTCAGATGAATGGTATAGCACAGCCAGCACTTGGTACAACATTGCTTAACAAAGAACATCCCTCCAACTGTTACCCAGTTTTCAGGTTGCACTTCCGCCTAGATACTGGATTAAATCCTCAGCCTTGTGACAGGGAGCAGTGTGTGGGTGGCAAAGATGGATAAACTCCAGAGGCACGTGCCTTTGAAGTTGGATCCCGTTGTATAATTCCATGATGTACTAGTACCTTGCAGCAGAGAGGTGGCCTGGGATGGCGTGGGCCACAGTGAGCTAACTCGTTTTGCAGGCATATAACCCAGAGTCAAATGCAGGATCCAAACCCCAACATCCCGGCCTCCCGTGGGCATTACAGTATACCTCAACTCAGCATTTCTATGTTGGAAACTATGAGTTGCAGGGGCAAAAAAAAAAAGCTTCACTTGCTCAGTTCTGCATTGCTTTTGTAAGTGGATACAGGTAGCCAGAGCTCCCAGCCATCCTAAAGACTTGTCTGAGATCAGCATCTAGATTCACATGGCACACATTTTTGCTCTTGTAGGACTACCCTGGTTTGAATACATCTGCCCTTAGATCCTAGGAATAGCCATGCCCTTGGTGCTCACTTGTTCTCACTAATTCTGGGTTCCCCTGTATGCCAGCCCAGAAAAAAACCCCATCTTTGCCTATTATATTGTGAAAGTGTGTGGTTCGTGCTCATTCTGGTTCCTTCTGGGATGAGCCCTCCAGTTGAAGGCCAAGATGAATGGAACAGTCCCATGTGGGAGTTTTTAGATATGTTGTAATTCGTGTGCGTGTGTGGAGGTTAGTGATAAGATTAAAATTGTGAAATCATGTGTTCCCGGGGTTGGTGCTGTGGACAGCCTCACAGAGCACCTGGAGAGATTACTTTGTTACCAAATACCAAGAACCATGCTTCTTATGAACAGAATTTGTGGTTGCTGTGGATGAGTGTGAACCCAGTCAATCGGTGGCTGGTGTGAGATGGAAAAAGGGATTTCTTTGGCCTATTTTTTCCCCCACAGTGACACCATATGCACACATGGTTCTTGTCCAAGAAAAACGTAGGGCCCAATGTGGCTTAAAACCCACGGTGTTGCATATCAAGTGAGAAATGCTCATTCGGTGGCATATTGCTTTGACCGTTGTGATGTGGTTGAATGGAAGATGCAGTAGATAGTACTGACAGAGAGGTAGCTTAAGTAGAATACTATCTGCGTGTGCTCAAAGGTGAGAAGATGAGAAATTCCATGGAACTAAACACAGAACTGGTTGCCTGGTCTCGGGAGGCTTTGCATATATATTCCTACCCTTCTCTGCTGGACAACAGATTTCAGTATGGTAGCTGCAGTTCTTGGAGTCCAGAGTGGGAAGCAATTTTGGGATCCTCCCTTTTCTGCCGTGCTCTTGGATAGGGCAGTTGAAGGAGTTGTGGTTGGGAGTGTGCAGAGACTGCTGAGACACTCAGGTCTGTACAGGAGCGATTTGCCTATGCAACTGTCCTGGGAAGAAGGGCATAGGGAGGGAGGAGAGAGGTTGGCTAGGATCATGTGGCTCCCTCCCCAGCTGCAGCTGGTCTTCCAGCATCTTGTTCCTAAGGAAAAGTTAAGCTGAGCTCACCTCCCAGGTCCTGGACTGGACCTTTTATTTTCTTAGTATGGTGATGATGTGTGCCCTCTGCTCCAGCGGTGGGGCTTTCAGATGCACCAGCAGCTGCACAGGGTGGAGGGGCAGTGCACGCTTCTGCACTCCCTGGAGGACTTGTAGTTTTTTAAGTTTTAGGTAAGCATTGGCAAAAACTTTGTGGTTGATTCAGGGTTTGGTGGTTTTTTGTCATCTCCAGTAAAAACTGTAGCCAGATGTATGGGACCAAAAGATTTTCAGTATTCAAATTTCTGAACCAATAATCAGCTTTACTTTATGTATTATGTATGTTGCGAGGAACTGTGTTGCAGTGAAAGGGAAGAAACACAATGATTTAAACAGAAGCATGTCCAATTATTGCCGAATGAGTAGACCAGGTAAAATTGCAGAATACTCATAAAGTGCATGCTTTTTTTTTTTCTGAAAGTCAGATTTTGTAAAAATAGATGAGGGCAGGTATGTTTTATTATATAATGAGGTGTTGCCAACTGTTACGTTACAGGGTTTTTCCCTCTGCTATTTTTTTTTTCCCTTTGAGAAAGGGAAAATTTCAGTTACTAACAGTTTGTTCCTTTATTTGCTGATCACTGCAGTCTTTGGTACCCAGTGCTGTAGCAGATTGCACGATTCCTTTGTTGCCTGTAGCACGGCTTAATTGAAGGTACAAAAAGGAATTGTGGTGCTCTAATTAATCAATTTTAAATATATGTCTTCCCATTTCATCCATGTATTTTCCAACACTCAGGAAATTTTTCTGTTTTTCTCTTCTACAAGCCTACTGAATATTGGGTTTAAATCCACTGGAAGCTTCTCTGCAAACTCAGCTCTGGCCACAGCTATGTGCAGTGGCAGTGGAGAAACCCAGACGTGAGCCAGGCCTGTTCACCCTCACTTTGCAGCAAGGAACAGAGAAGTAGAAGTATTCCAAAGATAGCTGAGGCACTGGCAATGACATGTTATCTGCCCCCTTGAACCAGCTTTATAGTGCTAAGCTGGAGTGGCTGTTTTTCCTTATTTCTTAATCTCAAGTTTATGTACCACCCATTGGGAAAGGGAAAAGGGGAAAGCTAAACAACATGAAATCTGTGTGTATTTGCATCTAAATGCGCACACATGCACTGAGTAGATTCAGGAGGGGTTATATCTAACATACATAATGTGGTTGATGTGTCTCTTTCTTTATTCTGTCAAGTGCTTAGTACCTTTACAAGCAAAATAAAAGATCAGCAATGCAGTCCATGGAAAAAGAGGGTGATGAGCATAAGTGCCTGCCACGGAGCCCATGCACAGCCAGGTACTTCGGTGTGGTCCTAACCTTATCTCTGTGTAAGCCCTCCAAGGCAAGGGGACTGGCAATGCATTTAAATAGGGTAGGTAGAACCATTATTTTGCTTTTCAACATCTGTTTAAGGTTTTTAGGTATTGAATTAAAAAAAAAAAAAAGATAAAATGTAGTTGTATTTGACTTGCCTTTCTTTTTTCTTCTCAATGATACGTTCTGGCTGGCTTGAAGTGTCCTTTTACATCCAGCAGTTGCCATTTTATGACATTCATTTTAGATTTTCATGGGGGGGGAAACAAGATTAAAAATTCTAAGTAGAGTAACAAAATGTTTTGAAAAAAATGTTTCCAGTAGTCTTAGAAAAATACAGAAAGAAATCAAAGCTGTTTTATTTCAAACCTTTATGTGAAAGTTTATACCACACTCTCTAGATTCACTGCTACTAGCTGTAAAGTTTAAGTTAGACAGATACTTAAATGCTGTGTTTTTTTCCTGCTGTTTCCTCCATATTCTATGTGCTGCACTCACATTATTATTTAGTATCTTGAAGATGACTTGAAAATATTGAGACTTGACAATGAACTGCCATCTAGATTATAACTTTAGAACTTGTTGATTTGGGGTTTGTAAAATGAATCATGCTGCTCTAAAAAGCTTAAGTCAAAATTACTTCATTTTTATTCTTTATTTTAGTTATCTGGCTGTTCTGTTTTTTAGGACTTTTTTTTCTGCCAAGTGTTTTTCACAGGGTCATGAAACAGATATCTATGGTTAAATCAAACTTTTTCAGTTCAACCCTGTATCGTTGTGGAAAACATTTTCTTGGCTTATTCCCAGCAGCAGTCTGATGACAGCTAAGAGTACAAAACTTTCCATATCATCACTGAGGCCCAGTCCCAAATCCCGTACTCAAATAGGGCAAATTCTTCTGTGACAGCTCTTGTAGTCAGTCTTTTGCCCAGGTGTTGTATCGTACGTTTGTCTGGGTAGTCAAGTGTGAATACAGAATAAGAGGTGCAGATTGTATCCAAATGCCAAATCTTCCACATTGTGGGCAAGAGGGAAACTTGCGTTCCTCATGCAAAGGGAACATGTGTCTAGGGCATCTGCTGCCTTGACAGGACCCCTTGTGTAGCAGTGAGTTATTTTTCCATAGATCTCCTATGTGAGTCCTGACCAAGAAGAGCATGTATGTTTTTATAAGAGAAGGAGTGAGGGCTATCTCCCTTGTTTCAATTAGTATTAAAAAACAAAAACCCGAAAAACCCAATCCCCAGGAAAAGGTCCTGCAAAACTTCCTGGAAACCTTCCTCCTGTGGTGGTGATGCCTCCCAAAAAAAGAAGCGGTAGGTTCCAGCTTTGCTCTCTAGATCACTTCAGACCTCAGGCAACCTGGTAATATTAGATTTTGGTTGCCAGAAGAAAGTGCACTAAACAACTTTGTGTGAGCAGACAAGGTTAGCACTGCAGGGAATGTTTTCTGCCTGCTGTGTGGTTAAATCATCTTTGTGTGATGGAGTTATTTTTAACCTGTTGTCGTCTTCTAAGTCACATGCTGCCTCTGCTTCTGCACATAATGTCATTGGAGACTGAATGATTGCCTCTTCCATTGGGGTACTGACCTCTGCAGGTCCAGGCTCATCACCACCAGGCTGGGTGATTCCGGCACTTCCGTGGCTCATGGCTTCTGCCAAGGTCAGGATCTCCTAGCACGTCATGGGAACTGGAAGTGCAGGAGCAGCTGCCATCCTGCCAGCACTGAAGGGACCTCACGAGTGCAGGAGGGACAGCAGGACCCTGCTTTGCCCACCACATGCCAGTAGACGTCCTCATCAGCAAGGTAGAAGTGTCAGTCTCTCCACAACCTCTTTAGTATGTATGAGGAGCTGACCTCTTGCTCTCACCCACCTGGATTTGCCCCAGTTCTGTCCTGAATGTGTTTCTGCATCCCCATCTCCTCCCTGCGCCCTTTCCCTACCTTTCTGAAGAATATTACTGGTAAGGGGTTGGCCACCAAACTTTGTTTAGGGCTTTGGAGGACTTGTGAGGGAGTTGAGGAGGACCATGGCCTCCGAGCCCAGGAGTGAGAAGAAACAGGGAATATACGCTGGAAAAATTCTGGTGTGCTTGGGATGCGCACCCTGGGGGGACCCAGATGGAGACCAACGTGTGGGAGATGAACAGCTGCTGTTTGGATGTATAAGCCCCCTGCAAGGAGCAGCTTGAGAGGACTTGCACAGGCTATGGCACGGCGGGCGGTGAGGAGCTCACTGGTGGGATCCTGGCTGCCTTGTACCCATGGGGTGGGTTTGGGTGGCCATGTTTGGTAGCACCCACGGGTGGCCCATGAGTTTGACCACCTCAACTCTCCCTTACGTCTTGCTAAAGCGCTGCCTCGTCCTCAGCACCAGTGTCCATACAGTGCCAAGTTGTCTCGCAGTGCAGTTGTTGCTGCTGGTGGTTGTGAATAAAACTACAAGGAGAAATGTTGTTTTGCAGGCTGTTAATTATTTTCTTTACTTATTGCTGGTGCTGAAGGCAAAGGGCTCTCTGGGCTGTTACCTCCTTCCTTTCAAGTCAGCGTTATGCTAATGTCTAGATATAACCACTGAAGAACTGTCATTAGTGGTTTGTTGCCTATTGATTTGCTTTTTTGTTACATTAAGGATCCCATTAATTTTGTCATCTTCAGTTATATTAATAGAGCTAAGTTCAATTACTGCAACTTGATTTAAAGGAAAAAAAATACTCCTTGTAACATAATATGGTACAGTTATGTGGCACCACTAAATCCATTTAATCTTCTTAATACAAAATACCTTTTTTCTCAGACATTTTCTCTTGCTTTTCTAGTAAGTAAGTCTAATCTCAGCTTAGGTGTAACTCACAGGAAGCTTTAGTAAAAATTTCTGTCATTTTGTAAGAATTCAGTTTATTGTTTTCTTTTCAAGATTCATCATCTTGCTAATTGTGTGCTGAAATACATTACCACCGTACAGTATTATAAGGGATAGATATAAGAGGTATTGTGTGTAGAAGTGGTATGGCCTTTAATTTCTGTGTTGAATTGCTTGATAGAAAGTAAACTTGCTGGTGAATAATGGAAAGAAATCTCTAATTGCTGTAAAGGAGATCTGTACACACTCTAAGTAGCCAAATTAATTGAATTACAGTCTATACTGTTGTAGAAATAGTGTATTTATTTTAGAATACAGTGAGAATTAAATGGCAATTGCTAATGTTTCTGGGTACGTGCTGGTACAACATCAGCACAAAATACCAAGCATCATGTGAAGAAAAATCCCCAAATGTGCATTTTTATTTCTTTTCTCTTTTAAACAGTGCACTAACTTCCAGTGGAAAATAATCAAAACGTGCAACTATCTGGCAATGTTTTGGGGAGATATTTTCATTGCTCTGTT
Source organism: Burhinus bistriatus (assembly GCA_013397275.1). Lineage (NCBI taxonomy): Eukaryota > Metazoa > Chordata > Aves > Charadriiformes > Burhinidae > Burhinus > Burhinus bistriatus. The sequence goes on along the minus strand of VYXH01011223.1, from coordinate 133,748 downwards.
TTAGGGAGCAATTAGAATAATCTATAACAACAACAACAAAAAAAAATCTGCATTTCTGTCTCTATCACCACCCCAACCCTGCCACTGCATTTCCCCATTCCTGGGCAGGAAGCTACAGGTGCTGTTTTCACAAAGCTTTGTCAAGACTATTTTAAATGAAAATACTTTTATTTTTCTTATTGTCATTCAACACGAAGTGAGTTTGTTGGCTCGATCAGTTTCCGACTGGGCAAATATCCACAGTGGTTTTTGAAATAAATCACAGCTGATATCAGCCCTGAAGCCATTCTTTCGGAGGCTCCCTGGAGAGCAGCCCGAGCTCTCACTGGGATGGAGGCTGAACCAAGGCTGCCGCCACAGCTGAGTCCTTCAGGTGTCCATCTTCATGGTTTGGATGAAGCAGCTTGAGAAAAACACCGGTCTCATACATGAGACTTACTGTGCCCTCCCCATCAGGAAAATAGTAGAGTTTCTGTTGTGGTTTACTGGTATTTGGTCAACAGATGGGAAGGATAAATGGCTCCTAAATTGTCTTTACATCCCAAATGCCATTGAGATTTGGCCAGCTATATCAGGTAAAAAGATTTCCTTCGTATCTGTCAGGTAGCATCTATAGTATGCCGTGTTAAAATATTGCTACTGAGAAGAGTTTTAGGTCTTGTTACAACCAGTATCCTAGTGATGCAAGTCTAAATGCTATCACCCATGATTTCCACGTTTCTTATGATAAAGAATATAAAAAACAATCCAGCTGCTCACCTACTTCCCAAAGCTTGCTTTTGTATATTTGTCAAACACTGCACGTTTACCTTATGATTTAGGTTAAAGTGCCTGCATAATTTGTGCCTGTAGCTCTTAGTGTTTGCTTCTTAAAGCTGTGTGCATTCAAAAAAATTTAAATTCAAAGTTAATTAGTCAAGATTTAAACTAATTCAAGTGTGAAATACTTCTCCAGGAGCATAGATGTGAGGAACTGGCCAAAACCAAGGGAAGGGGCAAATTAAATGGTTAGGTATGCAGCATTATTTGACCTGCATCCACATAAACCTGTCTTTAGAAATGTTTTAAGCACATGTTCTGTAATTGTGTGTGTTCCTTCAGTCGTTGCTGGCTTGGCCCTTTGAAAATATCTCTGTTTCAATTTGCTTTTGTATGAAGGGATGATGATATCCAGCCATCAGTACTGAAGCATCAGCTAGTTGACCAGCACTGCAGTTCTACAGCAGTGTGGGTTATGTTTGTATGTGATAGTGTAAGGGGAGGTGTTTCCCCAAATCCCTTCTCCCGTCCAAGCTGTCTGACCTCTGATTGCCCCACAGCCTGCTCCTCCCCACTGACTCTGTGCGAATTATCCAAGGATGTGTGTTTTCTGAAGATTTATTTTGAGGAATGATACTTTTAAAGGAAGGAGATTCCATGCTTGCAAGTAGGTTAGTTTGTTTAGTCTTATTTATGACTGTTAATGGCATGTGTGATTTTTGCAAACAATTTGTGTCTAAAGTTTAAAAAGCTTTTAACAGAACCTATTTCATTTCTTTGCAAAAACACAGTTTAAAGTGGATGGTCCAGTGGCTAAGAAACAACTGTGGATGTCAGTATCTAGACTGTAATACTCTTTTTTCTTTTTTTTTTTTCCTTCAACTTAGAGGCATGCAGTGTTTGTGGTTTGTGCAGTGAGGCTGTCTTCATTTTTCTTGTTGTGTCATGCAAGGAAGATCTTGTTTTACTCCACATGGCAAACTTCATCTAGTAATAATTAAATTTTGGCTCTGTTAAACAATTCGAGTTTTACTCAAAGTCACAGGAGCAAGCGGGTCATAATCTGTAGAAATGATGTAAAACCACTTCTCTAATGCCTTAGTCATTCTGACTCCGTTTGACTTCAAAGGTAGCTTTGTATGTAGGCTGTGAAGCATTTGACCCAGTACCAGCCATAAGAAGCACAAAACTCTGTTAGTACCTTCGCTTCATGCTTTTGCCAAGATCCATCAAAACACTGGGATAACTTTCAGTACATACTTCGTAACCTCTTTCAGGCATTTCCCTGGATGTAATCTGATGAACATTACCAGATGTTATTACAAACAATAATAACTCAACATGAAGGGTCAGCGTCCTAGAATCTGAGCGTGTAAGCTATGGCAGTATAGAAGTTAAATGTGGGCTCTCCTAGGTAGTGTCCTTGTGAGTTTTTTGTTACTATTAATCATGAGACTTACGTTTTTCAGTATAAGAGAGGGAGAGAGATGATAATTACTGAATGAGTTGATCATTCAGTATATATGTTTCTCAGAATTTGGTGAGAGAAGTGAAAAAGTGATTTTTCTGTTACCAACAGTGAAGTATCCTTATTTCTGTGGCCGACTGGGAAGCAGATAGCAGCCATATATGGGCTGAAATTCTCTGAAGAATGTGCAATAAATAGATAGCTCAGAAGAAGGCTCCACAGGGTCTCATGAGCACAGCAATTTGGGAGGGAGAGGAGTCTATTTCCAGCTCAAGAACTAGTGAGCACCACAGGACTTGTTTATTTACTGTGGAGAAAAGACTAAGAGGAGTGAGTTCTCAAAATAATAAATTCTGTCTTTGTAAAAGAGTGTAGCAGTAAAATTGTGGTCACGGATTCAAGACATTTACTTTCTATTGGCAATTGGTGTTTGTTTTGGTAAGGTTGGTTTGGAGGAAGGAGAGGGTGGCTTTTCTGTTTCATGTTTGGACCCTCGTGTACGCGCTGACCTGGGTGCATGGTGCACTTGGCGACATGGGAGAAGCAGCCTGTGCCAACCCCTGGTTTGGCTTGTGGATGTAGGCAGGGATGGGCACTATACACCTGACTCCTTTGGAGAGCTATTGAAACAATAGGTTGATAGGCATGGGGAGCAAGAACGAGGTGGCAGAAGCATGAGAGCCTGGTGCACCCCACAGCGGAGGGCCATTTGGCACGGAGCTGCCTCTGTTCGGGTATTACTGTCGGGCTTAGAGGTCAGCTGCAAAACTGCAGGTTGCCTATTTTGCTTCCTTCCCAGGGCCAGGGAAATCTGGGACTTTGTGGGGTGAGATGTCCAATCCCTGTGCTGTGGAACGTGGAAGTGTTACTGAACGTAGTGGCTGTACTCCAGATGTGTTTTGCCTGCAACAGCTGGAAGGGAAGACAGCAACCTGAATAGAGCAAGGGCAGTAGCCAGACAGCTGGGGACATTGATTTTTGGAAGGCGTGTAGCAATAGCCCAGTTGAGAGTTGCCCAGGAACCAGGCTTGGAAATGCTATAAAATCTGGAAGAAGACCGTATTTTTCCAGTGTGTGTTTTGTCAGATCCTAGGGAAGTCTAAACACAAACTGGACACAAGTGCCCTGAACAGCACTGATGTCCTTGAGAGCATTTCAGGCAAAGGGAGGGGAAATGAGGTCTTCCCTTTGCCTGTCTTGTGTACTATGTGTAGTCATCATGAACAGATCATCAGGCTTCTTTGGCAAGGTCCCTCTGAGGCCAATCCGGGTTTCCCTTCCTGTCACTTTCTAGAAACTGTACCCTAAAAGGTAACAAATGGTGTAGGGGAACTGCCACTTTCATAGGTCTTGGAGAGGCTTAAACCAGTCCTGATGACTTCCTGTTGTAGTAGTTGTAATTGCTGAAAGAATTATTTATATTTGCCTCATTGCATCTGTTGTAGTAGTTGTGAGTGGATAGAGAATAAGGACATCCAACAGAAATTAAGAAAATTAATGTGCTTTCAAAATTCTCTCTGTACAGGTTTTTTTCTTTTTAAATTAAAGTTTTTAGACAAAAGTAGTCAAAGGTGTTTCTGTAGGAACGTCTGTGTTAATAACCTTTAAAATTTACTTTCGAATCTAGCTCATCGACAAGGAGATTAATCCCTTTGTGGACAAGTGGGAAGAAGAAGGACAGTTTCCAGCACATAAAGTATTTAAAACCCTGGGACAGGCCGGATTCCTTGGTGTGGATAAACCAACAGGTAGGAGAGTGTACAACTGCCCCGTATTGATGTTGACGGTGATAAACTCATTACATTATCTCAAATCGCTTTTCCCCCAGATCAAAGCATGGTTCAGAATGCAATGCAAAGTTTACTTATATTCCTCAGTCAGAGGCATGCTGGTTACCAACTGTGCAAATATAGAAAATGATGTTCCTGAGTGCTCGAGTTGGTATTCTCCTAAATAGAAATGTTAAAAACCTGAGTGATTGTTAGTTTAAGGTCAGTGAAATGACCGTCGCTTCAGTTTTCAACATACAGTCTGTATAATGACTTTTCTTTCTTCTGGATCCAGACACATATGGAATAATATCAATCTTCGTTAAAGGACCTACAATTTGAAGGCATTGGAACCTATTATACTTCCTTAACCTGTAACCTCTACATCATTCTAATATATTCTGTCTTCTCATTCAGAGGATGAGGTTTGTGTGGGTTTTAGGCCATTATTTCCTAGATTGTCTTTAAAATGCACTATTTCAGCCTGCAGGATCATGTACAGAACAAGAAACTAGTGATATACATAGCAAGGACAGAGCAAGTTTCATGTTTACATATATGTATTTGTAAGGAAAAAAGTCAAGAAGTCCAGAGGAGCAGGACGTATTTCTACTCTTCAGCTAAAATATGTATTCCCCTAGTTTTTTTGTTTGTATGTGATGTAATATATACTTGATTTCTTTTCAAATGTTACTGTTAGGTGTTCCTGTCAGAATTCTCCGGGTCCCCCCCCCCATTTTCTTCTTTGTGGTTAAAAAGTTTAAAACAAAAGCAAGTTTGCATAGACAAACCTTTAGCAATCGCAGTGAATTCAGAGCAGCCTGAAGTGACAATGTTTGAACAGTTAACTGCAGATAATCGTCTATATGGAGCACGTCACACAACCTTAGCTATGCCACACCACATCATTATGTTGCTAAGGGACAGGGTTTGAACTGTGGAACAAATTATGTCTTTTTACCACTCACTTTCAGAGGAAATTTTTCCTCTTGAAATGAACTTTCATGTTTTTATGTGTTCCAACGTGGAAGGTTTTTTCTCTAGCTGTTCAGCTGTTGGAGCTCACAGAACTGTTTAGCTGTGATTTTCTGACAAATCCAATTAGGTCTGAGCTGGTATTTCTTTACAAAAATGCTGACAGTTTGCAATTGTACTTAAGATCTATTTAAAGGACAAAGATCTATTTAAAGGATTACTGGGGGAGGGAGAAAACCACCTCTATCTTCTGCTGTAATTGTTTCATAGGCAGATTTGAAATCTCTTTCAACGGGGTCTCCTTCACACTGCTAATGTGCATGTTGGTTGTAATAACGGCATTGCATTGCTGCCCGATTACAGCCCCGTCTTGTTGTTGTATTCATCTCAGGGCATGCAGAGACCTCGGCTGGGGTAAAGAGCCTCAGTGCTGATCATCCTACCCATAAAACATTGTGGAGGTGGGAACTTTGTATAATGCTCACAAAATAGCTAGGGCAAGAAATAACTGGAGTGAAATCTAGTGAAGAAGGGACTTGCGGAGGCAAAGATGAGCACAGAATGTTGCACGCACTGAGTCCACTTGTTATACTCATGATTAAGAATATTTTAGCCTTGGCTTTGGTACTTGTTTCTGCTGTTAGTCCAATTTGTTTGGCCTCTGCAGCTGCACTTTATAAAAGATATAAAAAACTGGGTAAAATTCTCAGCAACACAGGGTCCGTCTCAGTTAATTTTCTCGAGCAAGGTATTGTTGGGTATAGAAAATGCACCAACTCCCTGGAAGGCGCTGCCTTTGCAGCATTTGGTTGTGCAACAGAATGTCACCAGACCCAGCTTTGCTCTGTAATGGTATAATACTGTCAAGTATATCCTGAAAGTCCTGAAACTTTCTCGTGATGGTAAGTGAAACAGTCAGGTGTGTAACAGAGCAGTCTCAACAGCAGGACTTTGGCAAAACCTGAAATTCTTTATCTTCTACGCTTCTACAAAGTGCTTATGCTTGCTGTATGATTAGCATGTATTGGTAGTAGTAATTAAAATTATGAGATAAACCTTTTCTACTCTGCTCACCCACTTCTACTATTTAACTGCTGTATGCAGAGGAAGAGAGGTCTTAAGAGATCTGAGGAAGCCAAGAGCAGCTGGGAGTTTTGGGGGGATGTTGGGAGAGGTCTGGAGAAGAGAGGTTAATTAATTTGAGGAGAGCATTCATGATGCGGAGCCGTGTGAGTAACAACCTGCCCTACTTTCTTTTTCCAGCACAAACCAAAACTGTAATTATCATGTTGTATTCTTTCAAACCCAGCTCATAAAGCATTTTGTTTAAAGAAGACTAAATTTTTCAAGTGAATTCACTTTAGTAGCAACTTCAATTTTGAAACACAAGTTTTTTCTGATTTTGTTTTCCAGGGTCGTTCTGTCGAGTACAGTGGTTTTTTTCCTGTAGAATTCATTTTGAAGCTTTCTGATTGGGCAGAAACGGGTCACAAACTTGTTTTGCTTAGATAGAAGGAAACATCTGTTGGATTTCAGATTTGTTGAAACTGGACTTTTTCCTGTGTAAACACCATTCCCTTTATGAACAATGAGCTGCTTAATGGGAGTCAGGTTTTTAAAAGAACGTGCCTTACATGTGTCCCTTATCATTGGAAACTTTCTCTGTATGGAGAACTGATTTGGGGCACTATTTGTATTGCAAAGGCTCCATCAATTCTCACTGTATGCAGTTGTAGGCTACAAACTTGCCAGGGTTTTTCCTGTATATTATTTTCACATTTGTTTATGCTTGTAGTGAATATTGGCTGTAGTACAGTAGTTCAGGATGTCAGTTGGGAGGGGTCACGTAAACACTGGGGGCAAGGCCCAGCCATACACCCATAATTGGAGAATCCTGAAGATGATCAGTGGATTTAACTTACTACACTGTCTGATCAGTCCTCTGCCAGAGAAAGATTTTTCTTTTTGAACCATTTGTCTGCTTTGGTGTTCTTTACACAACTCAAAAATAGCGCATACGCTGGTTTTGCTTGGGGAAAAGTATGTGTTGTTCTGTTATATTAGGAAATTCTTCCTACTAGTAAAATACATGCTGGAAAAGTGAACATTATTTATGAATAAAAAGTGTCTTTTTGCTCTGTGCAAAATGTGTTTTATAGAATCACTCTGTTCAGCCTGAAGTATTTAGTTTGAGGGGAAAGAAACACCAACATCGCTATATACTTATTATTCTTCATTTATGTTTACTGTGTGTTTCTCCTCAAATTATAAGGTTTCTGGGATATTGAGGTACTGACAGTCCCGAAACTAAGGGCAGAAAATATTAGGGTAGGCAGCAAAAATATTTTAAACAGTCTTGGTAGTTGGCCGTTGTCTGTTTTGCTAAGGGAAGTGGGCAAGACATATTCTTTGGAGTGTTCTGTGTGCAGATTAGATGAGATATTGGAGTAAAAGCTGAAAAAATCTATGTAGTCATTAGTGATCTTACGGTTTATGAATCAAAGCCTTGGCTGTTGCTAAATTTTAGGATGTGTTGCCAAAGACACAGGCTCAAAATGTACTGTTATGTGCCTGCATATGCCAACGCAGATGATAAAAAGGTTTTTTTTATCAGCTGATGCATAAGTACAGGAATCCTGTAAGGGCTCAGGGAAAGCAAAGGGGAAGGGAGAGAAAGGTTTGCAAGAGGGCAGTGTCTGCTGTCCTGCGTATTCACATAGCATCACTGTGAGGCATAAGCGACGATGATGCCCACTCTGGGTATTTCACTAGTATTTTCACTGGCAGTCCTGTAGGAATATTGAGCAGAATGCAGTTGCATTGTTATTCCTGTCAAACACTTAGCGGTGCACTTGCAGAAATATGTTCTTAAACATATCAGGAAAATCAGGAAACTATGTGGTGAGACTTGTACATGGATGGGAAAGTACAGTTTTACACTATCTCCTTCCCCTACTGCTGGCATACATGCTCAGTACAGGACTAGAGAAAGTAATAAGCAGTACGTTCTTGTCACTTGAGACAGATAAGCATCTGATGAAACAAATGTTTCAAATGAATGATTGCAGTGCAATTGGAAAACGATGCAGTAACTTTTCTTAAGTAAGCCTGTTTATTGCATGCGTCTTTGTGGTGAATGTGGGAATAAGATCTAGACTATTCTCTAAGGTTACTTTTGTTGTTTTCTTCACAAGTATACATTTCTCTGGTAAGATGACACTTTATGAGAGTTTGGTAGTGGAGAGTCACTTGGGAAGAGTGTGTGTGGTTCTTTCTCTTTGTTTTTTTCTTTTTCCCATTCTGTAATACTAAGCCTTACTGTTATATCGAATAAGCAAAAGAAGGACCTGGGAGGAGCAGTGAATTCTGGCACTAGAAAGGGACTTAATAGTTCAGGTTAAACAGGGTTTTTATGGCCTCTAAGAGAGTAACTGAAACAAACTTTTTCAGGTGTATCTATGGATAGATGCTAAAAGGGATATATTTGTCAGAAGAGAATGAATTTGCCCAAAACCATTTCTGTATGGCAGGAGTGGACCAGCTGCAATGCTTGTGCTTGGTTTAGTAGATTTAAGCATAGCCAGCTGAACTAATTGCTTGATTTCTTTCTCACTTACAAAGGAGTGCAGTAGTAGTTAATTAATAATAGTTGTGCTCTAAAAGTTTGAGAGAGAAGCCATTGTGCCATGTTTTCAGATACCAATGAACCGGTAAAATGAGCAGCCTGAAATGTTTACCAGCTAGGAGGTATACCTAGTTTGCAATCAAGAAATAATTTTGATAAGCCTCTAAAAAACAATAGACCAAATTCAGTCACTGCTTTATTTGAATCAAATTGATGACAAAGTTAGTGATGGATGGCAGTGGTTTGGAGGCCTTGATCAGATAAGAAATTTCAGGTGCTTATCTGACCTTAATTTGGTGGATTGGATTGAAATCTCAGGAAACAGGTTTTTGTTTGTGTACATATAAGTTCTGTGTGGGTGAGACTCTTTTTCCCTCCCCTCTTGTGAAATGCTGGCAATTCAAGTCCTGTCTAGCATCTCGCAAGTGTGGGATGAAATGCAATTGAAAATGGTAAGGAGGAGACAGGGGTTTTGCTGCATTTCACAGATCATCAGATATTCCTGATCAGACCAAGGAAATGAGTGCTTGAGTTCATCTTTGTTTTTTCTTGACTCTGCACATGACTTGGAAATGTGAGTGCTTCATTCTTTGTGGCTGATTAGCACCTGTGGCAGTACCTCTGGGAATAGCTCATTCAGCAAATGACAGCAGTTTTGTACAAACACCCAGCAGAGAACAGACTTGCTGAAGGACGGGGAGTCTTTGTGGAAGAGATAATCTTCCTTTGAATGTGTTGTTGATAGAGGGATCGGATTAGTTCCTGGGATTCTGCTTTTGTACTTGAGATAAGGCAAATCCTCACACTTGTGACTTGTAATGCAGGACACAGCAGTAACTCATCCCGTTCAGGTATGTATATACCAATACCTTAGGGACAGACTAGGAATTTCTGAAGTGTGGTATGCATACCGCTGGTAGTTATAGGTTATGTGAAAGCAGTATTGAGAAAGAAATTAAAAGTGCCTCTCTCCTGGGAGGAGCTGGAAGTATCTAACTGGGAACAAATGCCTAGCTATGTACGTGCAATTAAGTGCTTGAGCTCTTGACGCACAGTTCTCTCATGGCATACCTGCCATGCCAAATTCACTTCTGTGTGTCACAGGTTTTGAACAAACTGGCAGATCCACGTGGTGTCTTGAAGCTGACTAGGAGCGCTTAGTCTCCGTTTGTAGGTAAGAGAGGGTTACAAGTAGCTGTCACTGTTCCATCCCTGTTCTGCACAATGTGTGGGGTTGTGCTCCGGGTGGCGCAGGAGAGTCCGTCCTTCTCTTTAGGTTAAGCATGCACCAACTTGAGAGCTTTGTATGAGGCTTGTTAATGAGGTTTCAAGGTTGCACAAAACTATATGGACTCCCATACCAAGTACGTGTCTTTGGGGAAATGCAGTCCAGAAATGCAGATGGAAAAGCCAGGGGGGGAAGTAAAGGTACAGCTGTTGGAAGGTACAGATGTTGGAAAGTCACACTTGAAATGGAGTGTCAGAGCGAGAACCTCAGTTTCTAGAACCCAAACCGTGGTCTTACCTGTTGCCTACCTGGTTCTGTCTACTTTATGTACTCATGCCTCCAGGTTCAGAACAGATGAATCTCATCACTAGATAGAGTTTTGGCGTCATAGAATGGTTTAGGTTGGAAGGGAACTTAAAGATCATCTAGTTCCACGCCCCCTGCCACTAGACCTGGTTGCTCAAAGACCCATCTAACCTGGCCTTGAACACTTCCAGGAATGGGGCACCCACAACTTCCCTGGGCAACCTGTTCCAGTGCCTCACCACCCTCATAGTGAGAGATTTCTTCCTGAGATCTAATCTAAATCTCCTCTCTTCCAGTTTGAAGTCATTACCCCTTGTCCTATCACTACATGCCCTTGTAAAGAGTCCCTCTCCAGCTTTCTTGTAGGCCCCCTTCAGATACTGGAAGGCTGCTATAAGGTCTCCCCCGAGACTTCTCTTCTCCAGGCTGAACAACCCCAACTCTCTCAACCTGTCTTCATAGGAGAGGTGCTCCAGTCCTCTGATCATCTTTGTGGCCCTCCTCTGGACCCACTCCAACAGGTCCATGTCCTTCTTATGTTGGAGGCTGAGAGCTGGACACAGTACTCCAGGTGGGGTCTCACCAGAGTGGAGTAGAGGGGCAGAATCACCTCCCTCGAACTTCTGGCCATACTTCTCTTCATGCAGCCCAGGATGCGGTTGGCCTTCTGGGCTGCAAGCGCACGTGGCAAGCTCATGTTGCGCTTCTCATCCATCAACACCCTCAAGTCCCTCTCCTCAGGCCTGGTCTTGATCCATTCTCCACCTAGCCCGTATTTGTGCATGCAGTTGCCCTGACCCACATGCAGGACCTTGCACTTGGCCTTGTTAAACTTCATGAGGTTGGCACAGGCCCACCTCTCAAGCCTGTCCAGGTCTCTGTGGATGACATCCCTTCCCTCCAGCATGTTGACTGTTTTCTCTTCTCCCTAGCGCTGAAGTTGCACAATAAAAACGTGAGAAGAGGACGTGCCTACTGCTTTGAGGTCCAGGTGCTGAATCAGGAGCCAGATCTAATCTGTGGGAGAGAAGTAATTTAACGAGTTGGCACTGAACTGGACCAAAAGCTAGATGGTGTTTCTCAACATAACATCACAATAAAACACTGGAAGAAGCAATCAAGACTCTTGGTAGTATCTTGTGATCATCTATTTGGAGGTCGATGTGTTCCAGAAGCTGTGCGCTAAACCCTGGTAGATTCAGTCAAATACTTCAGTTAACTTTTGTGACTTCTTTGATTTATTCTTGTGTGGGGTGTTCTTGTCTTTGTTTTCCTCCTGTTCCCATGCTTCTGAAGATCTCTGTATATAACTTTGGTTTGAATTTCCTTCACTTTTGTAGAAAATTCTTGGGTTTGGGGATTTTTGAAGAGGCAAACCTGCTAAAAAATCTGGTGTTCTTAATTTTATAATTGTGAATAGCAGACGAGTACACACTAAAGAGAGCAGCTGAACAGATTAAAGAAATATGAAGTATTACAACACCTGAAAAGAATATAGGGGTTGAGGCATTATTAAGTAAGACATACTGTTTGGGAGTTTCCATTAGAGAAGTTGAGTTTGTCCTTTACTTCTGTGGACCGAATGGCAAGATTGTCTCTTGACAAAGCATGGACCAATGAATGAGCTTATACTAAAATAACTTCAGTATTATAAGTCTTTCTAATTTACACATAACTGTCTTTTCCAAGTCTCAAAAGTTTGATGCTAGATTCTTGACATCTGTCATATACCCAGATGGCATAATCGGAAAGCTTTCTGAAATGTATAAATGCACCTTTTACACTTTGAGACATGTCAGTACACCAAGTGTGGAGAGCGTGGGAAAATTATCTTTGTAAAACATAGGCTTGATTCAGTTTCACTTTTGCATTATTAACCGCTGGGAGTGAAGACTGATTTCTTTCCTCGGGCTGAAACGGGGAAAAATATTGTGAAACAATCATTCTGAGGTTGACATGGAAAATCTCTGAAGAGCTGTTGACTTGTCGACACTTGCAGATCCCATAGGTCAGTAAGCAAATCACAAACTTTGAATGACATCAGACTTGAAGAGAGGATTAACAAGATTGCAGCAAGACTTCTTTGTTCCTGGGTAAGTGTTTCTATCCCCAACACTTGAGCAAGATAAGAAGCCGGTGTCCAGCCTGCGCAAACCGGAACATGTGTAGCTGAATAAGAAGAAATGAGGAAAGAAAAAGACAAGAAATGTGTTTAGTTTTGGTTCACCTATTCTGATCTAATTTTTCTCATCCCTAGTGACCTAATTCATGCAAAATGATAATCATCATTTATTATCTAATCCCTGGAGATCTTGCGAAGCCCTTAGTCACTCCAGCATTTGTAAAGAAGTTCAGAGGTCCCCGTACCAGTGAAGTGCCTTTTTGTACAAGTGAAAACCAGGTCTTGGCTGTATCTTTCTCCCTTTCTGACAGATGGCTAACATTGCAGCCACCTTTGTGAATCTTGTCATTACCCGTGGAACATAACTGTAGGGCTTCCCCTGCTGTAAACTGGACTCCTGAGGATAGCGCTAATCCTTTTTGGCATTTATCCCAGAAAGGAGGACAGGCAAAGGAATGGACCCAGTATTTTTGAATCTGCCTGTGACAGGCAACTTGCTTACAGGATAAGTAATGCGCACAACACTTAATAACTTCATATGCTACACGGTAATAAAAAGATGTCAGGGAAGGATAGCAATATAAGGCATTTAGCTCCTTGGGGCTTAATACTTAGATGAGGTTAGAGCTGGCAATTTGTGGCTTTCTCATTTGATGGTCTGCTACAAGCAAGTTTTGACATAAAGATGCAGAGAACTGAGACTGCAGTGGTTTTAATCATGCTGTGTTGTGTGGAATAGATATCACCATTTCACAACGAACCTGGAAGTTAACGATATCTAGTTATATGACATGGGGCTCATGTTTGTACTGTTTTTAGGTCTGCTTTGATTTAATTTTTTACCCTCATGTAATATTGATACTCACATCAGGGACTGCATGATATCCTCTAGTAGGTGAAGCAGGAAATGAAAAAAATTGTTTTATTCTGAAATATTTCTAAAGTCTATTAAACTGGTCTGAGAAATCCCATATGGAAAAGTAATATTCCGTCCTGCGTAGTACTTTGTAGTGATAGGCATGATTGTATATACATTATAAATTTATATATATATTGCAGTAAACGATGTTTCATTTTATACATATTTTTTTATATGGAGAGAAGGAATCTTTGATGATTTTTTTTGTTTGTTTTAAACCTTTATAAAACTTTAAAGAAAGGAATATCCATCTAGGCAGTTTGGCCCAATGTTGCCTGGTGGTTTGGTTTTAACGTATTTCAAAGGCCCATCCTCATTTTCTGTGCCAAGTTCGTATTTCAAATCTTACTATTTAAAAGAACATTGCTGTAGCCCAATGCTGAGATATCATAAGCACTACTTAGGGGACTTGCTGCAATAGGGAGGCTTTCTACTGTGAAGACTTTTACTTCTTTGTCTGTCAAGTAATTGCCACTGCTGTGGGGATTCCTGGTGGGAAAGCTGCTTTGAGGTGCTCAGAGGTATATGCCTCAAACTTCTGAATACCTGGAAACCCTCACCCAGATTTGGGGTCAGTATGAGATTCACGTTAGTTCTGCCACACATGTGGTTCCCTGGAGCAGAGGACAGTGGTCAGTTTGCGACCCAGCCGTGGAGCTCAATCTGGGGACCACCATACCCCCGGTGCATCTTCCTCACCCCAAAGCTTTGGCAGTCACAGACTGCTTGTCCTGGTTGTCTTTCCTGGCGCTTCACTCTTTCAGCTGACCAGACTTCCTTTGGGACTCTTGCTGTTTCATTCACAGGGATAAACAAAGTGATAAATGTAATATTTTAAGTGCTCAAGAATGTATGGGCTGAGTATTCACAAATACTTACCAGTTCTGATCAAAATTTCTTATTCTTTCCAAGATTTATTTTTGTCATCATTTTTTATTCTCTCCAGAGGAATTGTGCCACATTATGCCTCTGGTGGATTAAAAAGGAGCTGTAGATTAGTGTTTAAAAACATGCCGCTGTGATTGTTATCCATACCATCTCTCTACACGCTCTGACAGCCATACATAGGTGCAGCAGAGGACAAGCATGGGCTCTGCTTCTCCTGTGCTGCTGCTACGAGAAGCAGCATCCCGTTCCCCAGCATCGTGCTGAAATTTGTTGGCAATTACTCAATTCCGTAACATTTCCCAGGAGCTGAGGGGTTCGGCAGTGCCTCGGGGCTGGCAGTCTCCCAGGGGGTGGCTGGGCTGCTCTATGCCCTTAGCTTGGACCTACCAGGACGAAGTTGTCCATCTGTCTGACCTACAAGTTTTCTGTTCCAGCCAGTGCTCAGGGTTCTTGCCTGACACACAAAATTATTAAATCTGGAGTCTTCTATATGCCACTAAGTGAGTAATCATTGTTGTGGTTTAATTTCACATGAATAAGGATTATTCATGGGTCAGAGAGTTTTTACAATTAGGTTCATTGCTCTGTTCCTAGAAACCATAAACGGTCTGCCAAGCAGACAACTTCTCAGCAAAACAGTTAAATATATGCTTAAATGTTGTGCTTTAAGAAAATAAGAGTCGAGAGTGCCCTTTGCTAAAAGAAGAAATAAATCTAGAATGCAAGTTTATCCAGTCTTTCTAAATCTATCATAAAATAAATGTTTGGACTTTCTCTCATGGACAGCATATTCCTGGCAGTTGACAGAGTCGACCAGAAAAGCTGATGCTCCTTGACCTGTCAGCTACTCCTCAAACCTTTGATCATGCAGCACAAGATACCTTTAGCCCTTTTATTTAAACATACGCGTAAATGCATTAAATGTCTGGTCTTATTGCTTTGGTTCCTAAGGGACATTGCTGTGAACTGGTTACCACCTGATATCAGGTACTCACAATTCAGCTGTTTTTTCTAATGTAATCTATAATGTCCGAGGAGAACACCACCAATGTTGTTTCCTGCAAACTGTAATCCCATATAGAGAGGACATTAATAAGATCTGATGAATTAATAGCTCTTTTTCTTAGAATTTTGAACAAAAGCTAAGGAAATTATTTGATTTGTGCTAGAGTTTTTCAGATTTTCTTTTTTTGTGCACCTCATAGGACCAAAAAAGAATCTAAGCATATGTACTTTTCTGAAGCTGCTGGGGGATTGGTTGGTTTGGTTTTGGTGGGGTTTTTTGTTTGTTTGGTTCGTTGTTTTTTTGTTTTGTTTTGTTTTTTTTTAAGTCCTGCTCAGGTAAGATGTTCTCTCTGCAGACTAGCACCAACACGCTGGAAGTTTAATGTAGTAGCCTTAGTGGGTTTCGTTTATCTGGTCTCCTGCATGTTTTAAAAGAATGGTGCAGAGATCATCTTCAAGTGGAAACACACACAGTTAACGTTCAGGGCAAACTGGATCAGGTGTCACTGCAATCTCCATGGGGAATGGGTGCACAACGCAATGTAAAAACGAAGGATGGGACAATATCACAACCCCACGGCTCTGTAAAACAGTATCAGTCTTCAGGGGTGGAAGGAGCACTGAGCAGGGCTGGAGGATTAGATGTGCTGGGCAGAGTTTGTTGCAGTCTTGCCTCTGCAGTGTGGTGCCAGTGAAATCTGAGTAGCTGTCGCAGTTATTTTGCAGCTGACTTTGTTGGCAGAGTCCTTGGGAGGAGACATGTCAGAAGTTTATTGGGGCAGAGGTTTGGGAGTCAGCATGGGATAACAGATTTCAGGAGTAAACAGGGGGAAGAAGCCACAAGGTGGCATGAAGATTTTTTTAACACTTTTATTCCAGGTATGTTTAGTTTTGTGTTGTCAATTCAAAGTCATGATCATTCGGAGGCAATACAGCTTCACCCTGTTTGAAGAGAAGAAAACAAATAATAGGAAAAGTGCGTGTCAGTTAAAAAAAAAAAAAAAATTGTGAAAAGGAAGGCTGAATTGAAACCTAATTTTAATTTTTTTTTATTATTTTCCTTCTGTCCACTCAAGAAACCCTTTAAATACCTTAATCTTCTACATTTTTTTTCAGTACCATGAAGAGCTTGGAGCCTTTTCAGAGTGCAGAGAGTTGTTAAAAACTATCTGTTTAAGTATTTGAAGTGTTGGCCAACTGTGAAGGACAATGTGATAAGGAAAGTGTTCTTCTAAACACCAGAATTGTACATACACTGAAATTTAATACCACTTTTCTGTTTTACAGAATCAGTTTTGAAATCAGACTTCAGTGTCAGATTTTTCTTGTTTGTTTGTTTTTTTTTTTCTCAAGCAGATGCGTGGGAGACTGTTTGGGACAGACGAAGTATTTCTTGCAGGACAGTGGTATTTCCTGAAGAACGTGTCTGTTTGTTACCTTTCTGCCTTTCCTGGGGTAGCCTAGAAGAGCTGGTTTCTCAGTCATCTCTAGTGCAATAGATATTGTTTCCCATAAGACCACAAACCAGCTCTGTGGTCTTGTCTGCTCTGGGAAATGTTTTCAGTGCTGGGAAGTAGCAGCCAGGAACACAGCACGGCTCTGGAGGAGGACAGGGACTTTTTTTGCGTAGGACCTTTGAAACAGCATGACCTGTGTATGTGTACTTTCCTTCAGCCTGGCAGAAAATGTGCGCTTGCCCAGAACCTCAACCATTTACCAATTAGCTTCACTTGTACAGCTGAACGGGGAAAGAAGGGGTGGAATTAATGGAAAATTTCCTTAAATGAGTATCACAGGGGCAGGTATTTGAGTTTTCTATGGCATCATTACATGGTTTAAAAATCTCTGAAGGTGACTTCAGTCAGCATTTCTTCTGCTTCCTATTCTGTACGTCAGAGGAAATGAATGAGACTGTTATGCTCACCCTCACTTTATTATTCGAGAACTGGGGTCTCTCGGCAGAGTGGAAGATCAGTGAGTAATAAGCCTGCTGAAAGGATTTTTTATTTTTTTTTTCTTTTTACATTATGTATAACCTGTGAAACTCAGCCCGCAGAAATCACAAGGAGCAAGGTTTAATAGAAATCCAGAAGCTATTACATACTTTTATAGATGGTGAGATCATCCACAGTTACTTCAGGGAGAGTAATTGTATTTCTGATCATCAGCTACTCACTTACTCGGCTGGTGGATTCACCATTTCACAGCTTCTTATACTTTGTGGCCTCTACTGGCTCACTGATACCTCCATGAATAGCACATCTACCACAGCTCTGTGTGCTGGGTCTAAGTCTGATATAGGTAAAGTAGCATGTAGGTGGATCGGACCTTTAGTCCCAGCAAGAGATTGGAGTATTATGCAAGAAATCTGGACTTTATCTCATGACGTTATTAACCTTCTGGGCTGAGATGTGGTATAGGATGTTGGTCTCATCGATCTGCTTGAGAGCAGAGTTCAGCCTTTGGTTATCGCAGACATCAAGGATGATTTGCGCTCCTCTGGATGGAGTTTAGTGCTTCACTGAGATGCAAGGTGCAGCCCTGGTGCTTCACTTGGACACCACTGTGTTGTCTGGGAGGATGGCACATGGCCCTGAAGAGCTCTGGAAGAAGGTCCAGTTTTCTTGACTGAAACATTTCTCTCTACCTGTTGACCCGTGGGGAGCTTTGCAGCTGCAGGACTATGATAGAAAGGGTTGAGTGCTCTTAGCTACTTGAGAGGTATGTGGTGAGCCCCATTTGAGACTGGGTTCACGCAGGTGTCCTTTCAGAGACCTCTACATGTGCTGGTGGAGCACCAGAGGGAACATGACGTCAGGCTGCAGCCAGCTGGTCCAGAGCTGCTAGGGGTTCAGGTGGAGCATGGCAGAGCCAGGGCTCACGTGGAAAGAAAATAATCTTCTGGGGAACTACTTCTAGCAGGAAAAGATTCGCTCCAGGCTCAGTTTTGCCAGGAATGAAAAGGTCAAGTAATTTGAAGAAAAAAAATACCACAATGGATATTTCAGCTTTTCAGGATCCTCCCCCAGCCCAAGAGAGGAAGCTTTTCATTTTTGCACTTCTCTCCTTCTTCATATATTGGAGTGATTATGATCACATTTTTTGCAGGTCATTACTACCTATATTTGTTTTCTAAACCTTACTGGTTGTTTTCAGCCACCTCTGTCTACTTGTGTTTTCCCACTGAGCCTCTTATCTCTATCTTCTAACATTTTTTTCCCCTCTTAAGCGGATTCAGGTGGGTCCTCGTGTTACTTCTCTAACAAATGCTGTTTGCTGTTTCTTCTTTAACTTACTTTGGAAGGACTGAGGGTAATAAAAATATTTTGAAAAAAAAAACAAATTAAATTCTGGGTGTAAAGGAGGGGGGAATCCTCTTTTATGGTCAGATATTCTTGATGACCTTAAGGTCATGAACACTGAGAAAATTGAGGCTTTTTTTATCATCTACTTGCTGTGGATTTATTCGTCAAAGCCAGTGCCATTTAAGAGAAATTTAGACAGATGGACTTTGCTTTGTGGGGAAAACTTATTAAAGATTAAATTGCACATTTTTTCCTCGAGCTAGTAACATGCTGTGTTTCCTTTACCTGGTCTTGTGTTTGTTCTTGCTCAATAACCTTTTCAGGAGTTTTATTTTGGAAGATAAATAGAATATCTTACTCCTTCAGCATTCTAATAGGGATTTGCTTTCCAAGTCTCTCTTCTCAGAGCTGAGTACTTCAGGCTTAATCCTGGTATGGTGGAAGTCCATGTTTACAAACCAAAACAAAAAACCTCTGAATCAATTTTACTAGATTTTTGGGCTTTGTTTGGGTTTTTTTGTTTGTTTTGGGTAGAATACTGAGAGTTTTTTCCCCATCTTCTAAGAGAATCAGCACGGGAGCAATTTGCTCTTCTGTAGCTGAGGGAAGGAAGCTCTTAGCTGAGCTTGTTGCTTGCAGTGAGTCAGGAAATTCTTTCCAGTTGTCCAGATGCTTCCTGTGCACAAAGCTGGTGTCATACTTGGCACGTGATTAAAAAGAGAAAAATCACACTCACTACTTTTTATTTTGCATTTAGCCAGGGCCTTTGGCACCATGGAGGGAGGATAGCCTTGCTCCTTGGACAGTGTCACTGTGCTTGCGGTTGTTTAGAAGAACAAAAAGGAACTGTGTAAAATGTAATCATTTTTTTTTAGCTGTTGAAAGCCTCCCTTGGCTTTCTTCTCCATGCCACCTGTATGCTGTCCCCTTGAAGTAGTACACGAACTCCTATTCTGCCCGTCAGGTTCTGCATTGCTAAAAAAATAGCTATGGCAGCTGATGCTTGTAGCAGTGCTGCATTTCAAAGAGGAAGGAAAAGATGTTGGCATCTTTGCACTCTGTGGGGGATTTGAGCTGACCATGATACATCCTCTGACCCCTTTGTAGATTGTATTGTTCTCTTTACCTGCCTCTTCATGGGAAAAGTTGTGTAAACCATACGTCCTGGTTTGTGCTTGTAAAACCGTGGACTGGTGGACCTGTAAAAGAAAGTGTGATGCAGTTGCTACCTTTGGACAGGTCTCTCCTGGACTCCCAGTCGCCATGCTAATGAGATGTCCGGATAAAGCAGATTCTCTCAAGAGTAAAAGCAGTTTCCTATGCTTTTTCCTTATCTCCTTCGAAACACAGTGTTGGGAATCCCGTCCTCTATCTCTGCCTAAGTTGTAGCTGGATGTCGTCAAGTCCCATAGTCTCAGAGGAGGATGTGGAGAGATGAGAATACAAGAGGAAACAAATACCAGGAGCAAAATTCTTTAAGTAGGAATCATTTCAACAGGAAATGTTCTGCTCCTTTCGGCAAACTTGCTTTGTAACTATTTTCAAGATGCTAATCTCATTTTATTCCAGCTTTGCATTTACTTCTTGCTACTGAGAATCCAGTTTCTTCTCTCCCAGAAGAGAGGTGTGTATTTTGCTTTTTGAAAATTTTGTCTGCTACTACTGATCATCAACTTTGAGTCACCAGCAGATCTTTTATGTACAAAAAAGGTGTTATGAGTTCTGCTGGGTGGTACTTTTAAAACTGAAGGAATGATCAGTTTTGGAGATGCCCACTGCATGTGCTCGTGCAAACTGATGTGCGCAAGATCTCTAGCTACCATCATCCGCTTTGCTGTCTTTTGAATGAAAACACTGATAGTGCTTAAAGGAAGAAATCAGTTGATATTTTAAAATAATTTTCCCTTCCTTTCAGTATTTTATTGATTCAGTGGGTAGTGAGCTGTATTCTGTAAATGCCTCCACATGCTGAATGATCTCATTTTCCATGTGGGAGTACAGAATAAACTTAAGAACACAAAAGATTGCATGAAAAGGTGGCATTAATTATACAAAATTACCATCAGAAGGCAGATTATTACACTGAACATGCTTTTTGACATTGTGAAACAGCTTTTCATTTAATACTAAGTTTAATCTGACAACACTCAGAAATAACCATAAAGCTCTGCACTTCAATTTCTGTCAAGGGAATATCCTTAAAGTTAGTTATTGAAGCACACTAACGGGTTTTTGGGGAAAAGGACTTTAAATATAAGTTCTCCTGAATAATAGTGAAGGGCTTAATTGAAATCAGTAATTTTTAGTCATAACATAGCTCGGTAAGAAAAGGTGAAATGGAACAATACTCAAATTCTTCTCAGAGTCCTAAATATCTACTAGCTGTGAAGTAGTTACCGTCATGGACATGCAAATGTAAACATAGAAGTTTGCAAAAAAAACCCAAAAGGGTTAACGTTCAGTTGATGTATTGTTTAAAAGGAAAGAGGAAAATTAATACTGCAAGTAAGAGGAGAAATCAAAACTTAATGTAGATAGCAGGCACCAATTTGTCTGTGGCCACAGTTGCAAAATGCGCAGTAAAGCAAATGCTGGTGAGGTAAGGCTCATGTTTTGCAATTATCCCTGGCTTTGGAGCTCCACAAGCCCTTACATGATTCCTTTTTATCTCTATTTATGCCAGAGAAATACTGGCTTATTTTAAAAGGCAAAAAAAACAACCCAAGAGCTACCCTTGCAGGGTTATGAAAGGGGGATGGAAACTCTCATATGGTCACAATTATTTTTGCTTGTGTCTGGAGGCCACCACTGTAAGCAGGGCCCATGGTGCTGGGTGGGTGGTAGATGCCCAGACTGAGCTCACGACTGGCCTGAGCCAGCTGCCAGCAGGAGGCTTCACAGCTGGGAGCTGAAATGCAGAGGTAGCAAAGGCAGTCTGGAGCAGAGTCAGAAACTGGACCCTAATTTTAGGAGGCTGGGTAGCTGTGATGAACATGGGAGATGGGAAATTCCAGATCAGGATGGTTTGTGTTTGCTCGCAGAAAATCTTGAAGGAATTACTGTACTCCAAGGCTTGGAAGACCCCAGCAGATGAACCTTGCAGAGAAGTGCTTACCACCAGCCATCTCCCTGCGTACCCACTCAGTTTGCCCACTCCCTCCCCATTTTTATCTCTAATGTTTTTCAGTCAAGTTATTTTTGTTGTGAGAGTGGTTAATTTCAGAAATATGGGAAATGTTTTTAAAACATTTAAAAAAATTTTCTTGCTGCTCAGACACCAGGCTGTGAAATCACTTGGCAGGGGTGTTTTTATTTCAGCTGACCCTGGAGAATCTGAAGGATACCACAAATGCATTTTTAATGGTCAGCTGCAATTTTACTCATAAGTAATAAATTGCAAGCAATCAGAGCATCATTTCTGGTGAAAAATAGCTCCACAATATGAAGTCATTCTAAAGTGCAGGGCCAGATGAAAATGTCCATGTTCAACATAAGCTTTGAACTCATAATGTTTGTGAAGATGGGCAATAAAAAGCAGAATCAAAACATTGCTTTATTATTTTTTGTGTGATATGTGGGTTACAACCTAATCCACAAAGGACCAAACTCGAGGGATTATAGTTAATCTTGTTTTCAAGATGATACTCTGTGAAGACCGTATGTCAACATTGTATGTTGTTCTTGCAACAGAGCTTTAAATACTCCAGCTGCTGGCTGAGACTCTTGGATAATGGAATATAGCATCCCTATTGCTTACCTGTGCCTTTTTAACTGCTTAGGGGCAAATATTACTCGTCTTTAAATAACCTCTGTGCAAGATAAGGCCTGAGTGTTGGTTATTGTCTTTTTTTCCTATTGAATATCAATGAGAGTTGGGCACGTATTTGCAATTTTATTTTTTTGAAAATTGCGATTGTAATGAGAAAAAGGAAGCAATGTGATAAATAATGCTTCCTCTTTGTTTACTTCCTTAGGACATCTTTCCTTGTGGGTTTCTAATAAAGCCTTCAAGCTGCCTTGAACTGCACAACTAGATCAGTCGGTCTGCCCTAAGTGTTCAACCACTGCAGCTCTTTCCTCTCTCCCAGAACGATGACGCTGGCGCAGTGCAGAGCAAGGGGAAGGCGACACAGGTGGCGAGTCCTGCTCGCAGTGATTTTTAAAGGCAGCATCCTTGTCCCTGACTTTAATGAGCCCTGGATTAAAGGGCAGGAAACGTCTCCTGCAACTTCTCTGTAACCGAGGGAAGCTCCCTGAGCCACCCGTGGATGTGGCAGCTCTGGGAATGGGCAGATGTCACCATACCCCCTTTCTTGTCCAGAACAGCTTTTTAAAGTTTGGGCAGAGGTTTACGTGTGAAATAACACTGATGCTAGCTGGGCTGCAGCGGTGGTCTTTGGAAGCAAGGGAGGCACTGAAAGCTGTTGTTATGAAGCTGTCAGGTGTTCTAAGTTGGTTTCCTAAAAAAAGGCTCTTACATTATTAAGTGCTCAGTTTCCTTTGATACTTTTGGATGTTACCAAGCTTAGCCAGAGTAATTCAAGGTCCCGAACATAACCGGTTCCTGTGTGTCTGAGAAAGACATTAACGGGGTGAAAGGAGCGAGACAAGAATGAGTGCCACCAAGAAGAGAAACACGGTGGTGTGAGCTGAAGTTGTCCGCTCCCTTGGCCCGATACCTGTCTTACTCGCTCCCTTGGTACCAGCTCGAGCAGCTGCATTTGGAGCTACTTGCCCCATGGGCTGCCTCTTGCCCAGCCGCTGCCTGGGGGCCTGGAGGGGGGAGCTGGTGGTGCCGAGCCTTGAGGAGCACAGGGCAGTGGTGGCAGAGCACCTGGAGCTCTGCTTTTCAGACAGCATTTCCCCTGACATGGTGGCAAAAGTTACCACAATCTAATTCTTTTTCCTTTGCTGGGTCACCAGGCAGAGCAATGATCATCAGTGATGCCATAAATATTTATAGAAAAAAATTCCATCCCATCTTCCACTCTCACTGCTGTTTTTTATCCTCACTATTTCTCTGCTTATTGTCAAATTACCCATCTGATTCATTTTTCATCGTATATACTCCTCACTCTACGCTTGTGGGCTGCGGTAATATTGCATATATTCAGGTTATTGTGAGAAGAATTATTGTGCTATTTTTGGAGGAGTACTTTTTCACTCCATATTGTGCACACTGGTAATAGAGTGTTTCTGTATTGCTTTGAGATGATATGTTACTATTGTCAAATGTTTTGGGGTTTTTTCTACATTAGTTACACAATGATAAAGCTTTTTTGATATTTTAGAAAAATTTCACTAGTTTGTTTTTTTGAAGGAAATCTTTATAAAGCCATTTTCAGTAGCTGTGCTTTACATATTCATGCATTTATACAAATTTTACACAGCCTAAATATGTTAAAGAAAAATTAGGAGTCAAGGAGAAGCTCACAGAGCCAATTAATGAGTTCCAGTAAGTGCCCTTTGTGCATTGGGAGCGGGGCACAGGAAAACCTCTCTTGATGCTTATTTCCACTTACTGCTTTAATATTTAATTAGCCTGGCTTAGTTGCTGTAATTCTCAGTGTTTTTAAAAGGTTTAATTTGAAACTAATTGGACTAATGCGCTGACTATTAATTACCCAGACCTGCAGTTGTAGGAATGGTAGGAAATCGGTCCATGTGAAGGCACAGCATGTGGTTCTGGGTCAAGACTGAAGTTCAGGTGGGGCTGAGTAGACTTAGGGAGATCTCTCCAGTTTTCCCTGTATCCCTTTTTGTCATCTGCAGAGAGGGAAGAGGTGAGTGGCATAACAGCCTTGATGCTGTGCTTGGCGTTTTTCCTACAAGGACAACCAAGTAAGCCCTAAGCAGTGGTCTGCAGTCATGTTGTCTGTAACATGAGAGATAGCGGCAAGACATGTTGCTGGTGTGCATGTATGCATACCCTTTGTATACACGTGTCATACATACGTGTGTGTATGTGCACATATATGCATGTTAAGACACATTATAGAATCATGGAATGACTCAAGTTGGAAGGGACCCATAAGGATCATCGAGTCCAAATCCCTGCCCCTCGCAGGACTACCTAAAACTAAACCATATGACTAAGCATCATCCAGATGTACGTGTATTTTCCAGGCTTTAAATAAGTATTAATGAACAATTTTTACTTTGCCATGAATTTTAAAGGATGAAACAATTGTGTGTGGAACATCATCTTTTTTCTGAGGCCGTTTCCTGATTGGATTTACAGATATGGGTGGTCTGTGGGGGAGGCCTTATTTCTTAGAGGATCAGCGTGCTTTGGGTTTTTTTGCCTTTGGCTAGTAGACATATTGCTAGTTGTAGATGCTCATTTGTTAATCAGCAAGTAAAAATTCAGTGATGCATTACAAACTTTTAAGTTTTGCATTCTCACTACTGGGCAGATGGACATTACTGTAAATTTGCAAAATGTGTGTCATATTGAAATTTGAAAACTTGCCAGTTTGATTCAAGTGAGGAAGCTTGCTCGTGCTTCATAACTCTCGCAGTTTTGTGTAAGCATTTCTTAAGCAATCTCAAATTGTCATGAAGAGCATACACCTGAGTCTCCTTGCCAGTTCGGAAAAAATGTGGAGGCTCAGGTCTCACTCTTAGAAGAGTAAAAAGTAAAATTGTGCATGGTTGGTTTTTTATTTTTTATGTTTTCCAAAGCAGTGCTGTCTGTTTTTTCTGCTGATAGCTCGGTTCTCGCCTGTGACTTTAGTCCAAGGTCTTACATCTTGCTGAGTGGTTAGACGTGACTCGTTACCAGTGGATTTGCAGGCACGGAAGCATTGCTGCGCTGTGCTGTGCAAATCCCACCCAGCTAGCTGTTCTCCCAAGTACCTGCAACCCTGCTGGGCAGCAAAAGGTATGGATGGTAGAGCAGAGAGTCTACTGTCTGAGAAACTGCTCTGCTGCTGTGGGATCTGGTCATGCAGTGATATGGTGATTAGGCTTTTCTGTCCATCATTTTGTTCGAATGGCAGCATGAACCCAGCTTCTGCCTGATTAAAACCAGTACAGTAGTAACCGTGATGGGAAAATACTAGCAAGAGTTTTTTTCTGTGAGTTTACAGCTGTTCCTGGTGTGGTGGCAACATGTATTTCCAAATGAACTACTATTTGGAGGGGTGCCCTGCTGCTGTAAATCACAGTTATGCAGTGTGAGGGTTTGTTCTTCACACTGACATCAAAACTGTGGCTCCTTTCACACTTGTCTCCCAGCCTCCCATCTCAGGAGGGAATGAAGGAAGCAGAGCTGTCTCCTGAAATATCTAGGAGATGAAGTGTAGCTATTTTCATGTTTCTTAGATGAGCTGGTGGCTGAACATCTTGAGTCTGTAGTAGGAAGGGTGACTGCAGTTTCTGTCATCCTTCATATTTAGAAAAAGGAACAGTAAGATCGCTTACTTGTAGTAAAATTGGTATTGGATCTCCATGCATCAGCTGCTCCAAATCCCAAGTAGCAATTGAGGATATTCTTATGTGAGGTGTATTTTAGTGGATTATTTATAGTTAATGCAGTATAGTTAACGCAATGTAACTGCATTATATTGACTAGGACAGCTGTAGTTTATTTGTTTAAGGGCTTAGAAACAGCAGAGCCCTTTTCGTGGCATGTGCCATGTCTAGTGGCAATAAAAAGAACTTAGATCTGTTTTCAGTTTTTTTAACTCAGCTTAATTTCTTAATGCTTCTTTTGTTTTTCCCGAATAAAAAATATTGAAAAATGGCCATTTTTTTTACATCCTGCCAGAGACAGGTTAATAGAGATATTTATATTTTACATAACCTTATTTGGTCTGTGATCTTGATTTCACACTTCTTTCAATAAACCATCTTTCCATCAGCAAGAGAGACTTTTTTGAAAGCTGTTCATGTTTGACTGTTGGAATAAATTTGCTGTGGTGCTGGATTGCTTCTGCTAGTAAAAGACCTAAGTTCAGTAAGTAGCACGGAAACACGTTCTGCTGTCGGAAGTTTGCAGTCCTCCTTTATGTAAGTGCAATCAGAATTTGGTCCCTTCTTTATTGTAACAAGTTGTTTTCTTTTTTCCCTTTGCTACCAGGCTGCTTTCTGCATCTGTTTACGGCACATGTTGCAAGGGGCATGACTGTAATTACTAGTGAAAGCTCAAAAAACAGGGAATTGACATTTCCTGTGTTTCAGGGAATTTTCATCTATAGCTCTTTGCCCAAACCTGAAATTAACTGCATATTTTATTAAGACTGAGGACAGATTTGGAATGGGAGCTCTTAGCTGGGCATGTCTTGACCTGAAAGTTTTTGGCAAACTAATGAGTTCAGGGAAGAAATGAAGAAAGCTCAAAGGATTGATTTGTAGGAGCAATTAAAGAGCTCAGTAGTTGAGCTAGGGAGTGATTAAAGGTGTGTGATTACAATGTATGTGTCAGGCATAAACAAGGAAAGGAGGAGCTGTTTGGGACAGTGGAAGAAAAGGAGAAATATAGCCTGAAAAACTACCAGCAAATAAAATGGTGAGATTCTCACTTATCAGTGAAAGTTGGAAACCTTACTGCTGGAGACATACCGGTTGTATTAAATGGGCAGGAGAAAATATGCAGCTGGGACGCACTGTTCTGGAACTCATGGGATTACTTAATTTCTTTGATTCTTTTATTCAGATTTAGTGGCAAGCAGGGGACTGCTTGAGCATGTCCCTAATCAACTGATCAAATCCAGTACTTGTGGATAAATTAGAGAAGTAGGTTTCAGCCTGTGACCTATGGATCTCTGTAGATTATTTCCAAAATGAATACAAAAAGCTAATGAGGATAGCGAGCTTCCTGTCAGTAGGCTCTAATATTTAGTGTAAAAAAATTGTCCCTGAAGGAGGGGGGAAAAAAAAACCACCAACAAAACAAAGGAAAGCAGTAAAGATATTGCGTATGTCTATATATGCTTTAAAAGACCACAGATTTTAATTTTTGTAGAGGAATGGACAGCACACTATTTGGCAAGATTGTTCTAAATATTAGTTATACTCACTGATGAAAATCTGTGTCTTGTTTCAAGACTCAATTTTGCCATTTTCCACTTCTGGCTTTTGGATCATTTATTATCTACCTTCTCCTGAATCATTACTTTGGTCATGGAGTCAAGGTGACAGCAGAGAGACCAAAAACTACCATAGAAGTATCAAAAAGCAGCATACCAATATAAGTATGTTAACAAATATTTGAAGAGGTAACATCTCCAGCAGGTTTCAGGCCAAATCAGCTAGTGTCTTTCATTTTTGGAGTTGGTGTACAGCGGGTAACCTCATACTGTGTGCTCTGGCTAATGTGACAGAAATGCGCTTGTGCCCGATCCAGGCTGAATTTCTACTGTGATGGAGCTGCTAAAGCACTGGCCTTGTGTCAGTGATTCGGGAGTCTCGGCTTCTACTAATCTCAGTGGTGCAACTATCTACAATATTTTCTGTGCTACCATGCTATCTAATTTTTTAAGATTTTTTTTTTTAGATTTTTTAAAAAATCATTGACTTTAATTCTCTACTTAAATATTTTTTCGTTAAACTCAGGAAATGCTTTAAAGGGTTTTGCCTTTGAAATAACAATGAAATAACAGTGCAATGAGTCATTTCAAATCTAGTTTTCGTAACTTAGTGTCGGAATGGCAGTGAGTCAAGCTAAAAACAGAGGAGGTCCTATGGTCAATATTGATACTTATATATGAAGTATGTAAGTAGGAATTAAAGCAATTAATATTTAATTTATATACAGACTACTTTTACATTTAATATATCTGTCGAGTTACTTGACATTATTTCTCATGTCCTCGAGTCTTTATTGTTCAATCATCAATAAGAGCATCTTTCTTTATAGATAAGATACAAATATAAGTAAATCTCTTTTCAGTGAACAATGTCACAGTATGAACAATGAAAAAGGAATCATGTTGGTATTGACAATAGGCAGTTTGTCTTGAGAATCTTCCTAAAATTGTTCAGAGAAGGTGTTTATTAAACAGTTTCAAACACGTTTATAAGTTTGTTCTTTATTAGCAACAGGCAGAAAGACCATCCATTTCTGACTGCAAATTATTTGCTGTGAACTTTTCAATCACATATATAACTTCAAGTAGTGAATTCTCTTGTGATTTTTTTTTTTAAAGTTTTGCTCTGTTTATTTATAAAAGAAACCCGGCTCATGGCATCATTGAAAGCAGTGAAAAATGCAAAGTCATTTATCATGAAACTAATGAGAAAATAATCTCAGCTGTAAACAGAAAAAGATAAACAAGAAAAACATCAGTCTTTAGTTTTCTTGTTACTCCCTCTAGACAGCTTGTTAAGTTACACTGAATTTAGAGAGTATATGCAATGTGAAAACTTTTAAAGTAAAT
This sequence comes from Burhinus bistriatus, assembly GCA_013397275.1. Classification (NCBI taxonomy): domain Eukaryota; kingdom Metazoa; phylum Chordata; class Aves; order Charadriiformes; family Burhinidae; genus Burhinus; species Burhinus bistriatus. Next base: position 104,997 of record VYXH01011223.1, on the reverse strand, counting down.
TTTATGGAACAAACCACCAAAATCTGTGTGATTTTGTTCATGTCTTTTGTTGTTCTGTCATCTAAAAGACTCAAGTGGGGCATTAAACAGACAAATCTGAAACGTTTTAGAGAGTTTGGATATGGGTTTTTTGTATAAATCTAGTTTGATCTTGCGTTATTCACAGTCCTTCTGTTGTGGTTAGTGACACTCAAGAGCATGTAGTGTTGCTTGTAGCGTTAGAAAAAGGGAGTTTTTACGTGGAAGCATACCTTCTTGCCACAAAGGTTCTTTGAAAGCTGATGTAAAAATTATAAGTTCATTAAAAAAAAACCAAAAAACCAAAGAAAAAACCAGAAAGGTATCCTTCTAAGAATTAAAAGATTAAAAGTAAGGACCCACTACGTTGTGCAGAGAGACAGAGTAACCACTGAAGTATACTGTAGTATAATTTAAACCAATCTGCCACTTTTTAGTACCAGTTATTTCCTAATTCTTTCTGTTGCATTCAGGCAGTTGTGATTGTATGGCTGAGGGACGGGGAAACAGGCAGAGGCAAATTATGCTTAGGCTGAAATTACAGCAGTTCTGCTGACAGCAGGACGGTGCAATGGTCACCACTGCTCCAGGAGTCAAAAATTCTCCTTATGCTGACTTCTGCTTGCAGAAGGGGCATTGGTTCATACTTAGGGATAATCTGTTATCTTCAAAGCAATCTTCACAGTGGGATGAGGAAAATGATGGTCCCAGCTGGTAAAAGTCCCTGCTCCGTGTTTGGGGTGGCAGTGTCTGCAGGGCTGCGTGCCTTCACCCTGTGGTTAGGTTTGTCCTGTGTCTGCCCATTTCCATGGAGGCCACTCTTATACCAGACGAGGTTATGGGATGACAGTAAAAAAGCTTAATCTGTTAAAGCATGGAATTAGATGCCAAGCCGCAAAATTGGAAATCCAGAAAGATTTTTAATTTTTTAAATTCTGGATGTAACTTAGGCAAGAAGATCTCGGTGGTGTTCATATCACTGCTCCAGACAGTAGACACTAGCAGCTTCTTCTTTCCACCTGATGGCTGTTTTGCTCTGGAGGCCTCCAACTTGCATCTCGCCCTGCTGGTGTTTGAGGAGAGCCTCTGAGTTACTCCAAGCGGTGTAGCTGGGTTGTGTTTCTCCAGGGTTTCCACTTGCCTCTCAAGCAGCCTTCTCTTACTGTTTGCTTTTACCAAGAGGAATCTCCAGTTAGAGCACACACTGAGTTGGTTGTGAGGATTCATATTTCCTTCCGCCCCTTGCTTTATTGAATTAGATTTAAAGATAAAATACTTTTATTCTTAAACTTCCTTCTCCTTTGTTTTGTGCAATGGGGAGCATCACTCTCCCCAGCTGTCTGCCTTCCTTCTCCATGCACTTCCCTGAAATTACTTCTCTATTGTGTTCCTTAATTAATTACACTCTTCCCAGCTTCAGGCTCTTTTTTTCTCCTTTGAATTCTTCAAGACTGTCGCAAAATCCTGTAATTTGTGTATCAAAAGAGTTGCTCATTGTACCTCTGTTAAGTGTCTTGCAGCATCTACTTTGCCATAGAGACCATAAACAACACAATATTAAATTGCAGTCAAAGCATCTTTTTCTAAGTTACTTTGTCCTTCCACGCCATCCTCTGCCATGCCTTTTACCAGTTTTGTGGATCCTGCTGTCATCATTAAGGGGAAAGAAGTTTTTGTCTTTTTCCTAAGTAGTAAGGCATTTTAAAAGAAAGTCTATGGTATACTACCACGGCTTTATTGCCTCATTGGCCATTTCTTTTAAAGCCATACAAAATGCTTCTGTGCTTAGGCAAGATGAGAAAATGAAGGTAGATGAGTGGGTGAATGAGGGATAAGAGGAACCAGTGTTTGGTCCCTATCTTTCATATGACGTTTTCCTGCATCTCCAAAGTGAAACCTGACCATCAAGAAATGGGGACGGCAGCGAGGCGGTGTGGGGAGGTGAGGGATTTTTGCTCAGCGATCTGCAGAGCACAGCACTGTGGCTGTTGTTGGCCGCAGTTGAGAAACTTAGCTAGAGGTCAGATTAAAAAAAAAAAAGTAAA
>VYXH01011223.1:62761-102903 GCA_013397275.1 Burhinus bistriatus | reverse complement strand
AAAAAAAAAAAAAAAAGTGAGTCAACAGGGAAACATTAGGGATAATAAAATTCCAATATGATTAGTTTTTATATAACCTTGTTGTTGCACATTCTCCATTGCTGGCAGGCTAAACAGAGAGGTCTCCTGATCAGCTGTAAAATCTGTACAAATTTGTTTTAGTTTTTTCCATCTTTTCTGTGTTTGTAATCAACAGAACAATGCCCGTTCATCTTCCTAGGATATTCCAAAAGCATCCTGAATGTGGCAAAAAAGAAGATAATCTTCACTAGCATAAGGCACAGGGCTGGGTGATGAACAGCACCCAAAGCTGGGTCTACACTGGTAAAGACCTTTCAACGAGGGAGAAATTAGGAAGCAGCTTCATCCCAGGTCAGGATGGGAAACACAAACCAGGGAACAGGATTTGTCTGAAGACTCATCCTAGCTCTGGGAAGTCAGCATGGAAGGACACACTGAGAGATGGAAAACAACTGAAAGAAAAATAAAAAGCATATCAAGATGTGTTGTTTGATTTATCCATACTTGTCTTCAAATAAGAGTAAACAGTTTCTTAAAGCTCTTCATTCTTATATAATAAAATTGGTGGGTTTTTTCCTGTTTTGCTTGGTTATTTAACCTTAAGACTAATTTTTCTGGAAGTTGTCAGGCTGCAGACATCTTTTCAGCTTACAGGGCTGGGTTAAACAGGACTCCAACAGCACTAACCACTCCGACACAAAATGAGGAGCAAGCCAAATCTTGCGGAGTGAATTGCAATTAAATTGCAAGTGGGAGACATTTTCTAGTGGTAAAACATTAGCCAGGGTAACCTCAGTCTGCAGCAGTAGAGCTCTCAAACACAGGAATTTCCCTAAAATGGTAATAGGTTGGGGTTTCTTTTGTGTTTTGTTTTGTTTTGTTTTTTTTCCTCTTCATGGCAATACTTCTAACACATAAGAAGAATCTGTGGAATAAGGACATGTATCTGATTCTTTGTGTAAACCTCTTTAAAATGCAGAGAAAAGTGACTTGGTTTGGTTTGAATCTGTAATTGCTAAGATCTGTGTTTTAGCATGCTGTTTAGATGAGTTTGTATTTGGGGCATTTTTCATGTCTTGCTTTAATTAATCACTCTCAGTCCATACTTTATCAGTGCTACTCTAAAATTTAGAAAACAGTATTAGCCACACTCACAATGCGAGAAGGATTTCAAACAAGAAAAGACTCTTCACCAACACTTGGTGTTGTAAGAAAAACAGAAAATCCTTAGCTGAGTCATTACAGTTACTGTGTTTGCATAAATGTGAGCAAAATGAGTCAGTTTTTTTCTTTGTTTCTGCGTTTGTTGTTTTTTGGGTTTTTTTTTGGAGGGGGGAAGAAGGTATACATTAATTCATGTTTGACTTATTTTATGTCCCTTGACTTGAAGTGTTGAGGCTGTAGCCTAGGAGATGCTGTGATCTCTTCCAGATAGAAAAACTTATCTCACTACCCCCCTCCCCCCCTTTTTTAATGGAAAGACAATTTCAGCTTTAAATTTGAGCAACAGTTCATGTACTTTTTCATTGTTTCAATGAAGTATAGCATGGTCTTAAAGCTTGTTACTAATTTTTGAGGCCAATCAGTATTCAACGAACAATGTTTTTGTTCTTTCCTCAACTATTTTAAACATAGAGTGAGAGTTGGGCATAAATTGACGTCTTTGGTGTGGGCTTTCTCATTTTTCATGGTTCAGTATAATGATGTAGTTGGGAGAAAGAAGGCACTGTCAGTGCTGCTTTGCTCACTGTTAATTTAGAGTTGCCAGAATCTCTCAATTTGGGACTACCTAATGCTGAGAGATGCTATAAACTGGCTTTTCATTAAGCATAATGAGTTCGCAAATATTTGTAGTCCTTAAAAGGAGAGAAAACATGGTAATAATACAGCACTGAAAGGATATGCAGTATCCTCAACATTGTGAAGCTTATGAGTTTTAATACATTTATTATAATTTCCTGTGAGACATTGCAGAAGCTTCAGAATCAGTCACTGATTAAAATCTGTGGCTGCTTATATATCACTTTGCTTTTTCTACATCTAGCTCTGGACTTTGATCATGCTAACATTGCTGAAAAAGCTGCTTCACAAACTTGAACAACTGATCTGGCTCTGGGGCAGTTTATGAAGACAGTCTGGAGTCGGTGTGGGATTGGTGTCTCCACCAGACTACCGATATGCAGAGATGTTGAACTTCCTACGTTTTTCCCTGGGTGTGAGATACCAACCTGTGTGCTGGAAATGCATCTTTAAGCCGGAGCTATTCCAGGGCAGGCATCTGCGTTTCTGCTGGCTCTGCTGAGCGATGTGGAAAAGCCCACAGCACCTCCGCTGCAGGTAAACTCCAAAGGTCCAGCAGTGACGAGCTCCTCGTGTGGTTTGGAGGGATGATCCCTGCATTCCCAGCCGCCTCCTGTGTCATGCACTGCCCGTAAACGAGCAAACAAGTTCAGCCCAGCACCTCTTTGGGTGTCTCTGAAACACTGCAAAGCTTGTCACCCAGCGGGCTGCAGAGTAACAGGAAGGCAGTGGAAAATACTTTTCTCTCTGAACAGAAAGAGTGTCTAGGAGACTGTGGGAAAACAAAGGGTGCATCAGCAGCCTCCTTGGTAGAGTGGCTACACAGTGAGCCATCTAACTGTGATAAGAAGTGCCTATGGTAATGACATCCTGTTCAGTTCCCTTTCTTACAGCCCTCTGCTACTCAGCAGGGTCTCATGGCAACAGAAGCCTGTTGTGTTACAGCTGGATGGATGGAGGTACATGAAAACCAGGCAAATATTTTTGTGACTATTGTCTGTGTTTCTAAAATAGTGCCTTTTATGAGATGGAAAGGAATGTAACGCTCAAAACACATGCCAAAGAACCTTAATATATTAACATAACTTTATAATTGTGTGTTCTGTTTCTGGAAATTCTTACACCTACATACCAATAAATTGACTGTGATTTTCTTTTTTATTTCAGATGTTTCAGTTACTTATTTAGAAATAGTACACACAACACTATAATAAATTGCTGGTATCTGATGGATGGTTGCCAAGCCTATCATGTTTTTAAAGTTGTTTACAATTAGATGGCTCTAATGGAAAGCGCACAGTACAAGACCAACTTAAAAGAAATAATAATAATACATAGTTTTGACAAGTGCTTTTTCCCTCATGAAAAAGCTACCTTTCCCTCACCCATCCTCCCCAGTTTCCATCCACTTGTAGGTCTGTGGGAGAGATGGGGGAAGCATCATGGCTCTGGAACATTTGTCTCCTCAGGAGGTGGAGAGGACTCCAACCTCACTGGTATTTTTCTTCCGATTTGACAGGAAGGTATGTTATTGGCTAGATTATTGAGCCATGAAGATAACAACTCAGGTATTTGGCAGTACTTCTAAGGTTATTTTTCAAACATCTCCTGGAATAATTTCATAATTTCTGGGAAGAGGGATTCCCCCCCTGCCCTGAATTTCAGAAATTACTCAGCGTACGCAATAAAATCTAATTTCTTTGCAAATTTACTATGTGACCACATATTCAAGCTATTCTTTTCCTGAAGAATATATTTATTGCTATGTAGCTCTAGTATGATAATTTAAGAGCAGGAATTTAGGATATAATTTGTTGTGTAGCTCCTTACAAAAAAGCAAATGATTGAGATGAATAGCCAGCCTCTGATGTTCTTGGAGCTGCTGAGCGGTAGCTGAATGCATGAACGTCCCTGCTTGGGTTCCTGAGTGGTTTCTACATAGCAGAGATAGTATTCACCACCAGGAGAGGTCTGACTTCAGCTGCAAGTGTTCATACAGTCAGTAGAGCAAATGCACTTTCACTATAGACTTTAATTTGCTATGGTGAAATATATTTTCTGTTTCTGTTGTAAAAAAATTGCAGTTAAACTGTACAGTAAAAGGCTAGTTATACTATTGGGTGCATAAACGCTTAGGGTCATTAGTTATAACTCAGGTAGGACTGGGAGTCAGGGAAGGTGGAAAGGATTTTCTGGGGATTTTTGTGGTTTTTGTCTTAACTCATCTCACTCTTCTATGGATACCTTTAATCGTGTCATTGTTCCCTTTTGTCCTAGGTTATTCTCTATGTATGTTGCAGAACTCATTCTGTCAATCAGATAATTGTGTATTAGGCAGCTTGATATGCTTTTTAGTAGTAAACTATATTATGATTTTATCTGCTCTGAAGCTGGGTGCTGTCATGCCCCCTTGGAATAACTTGCTTTTCACGGTTTTGAGTGCTGATTTGTTACTGATTTCAGAACCAAATCGGTAAGAAGAAATAGATATCCTGATCAATGATAATTTCTTAGAGTGTAGCACAGGGGATGATGAAATGTTCATAGAAATGATATTATATTTTGAGTAGAAGGTTCTTTTGAAGAAAAAGTTCTTGAATGGGGAATTTGATTTCTGGTATGCTTTGCACTATACTGAAAATCCTTTCATTTGTGGCCAGTGCCACATGTAAGCCACACCCTCCAATTTCAACATAAATAAAAATAGCAGTGTAGCGTATTTCACCTTGGAGACTGCAGTTCAGATTAGAATCCTGTTGTGTTAGCTCTTTTACAAACAGAGAGGGACAATCTGTTCCATGTTACGGTATGGCTGACAAATCTTAAGGGCAAGGATGCACACAGAATGACAGGCAAAAATGAGAACTAAACCAGATATTTTCAGCTCTAGAATAGTGCTTAAAATGTTTATCCACACTCCTTAAAACAAATAAAAGTTGTCTATGAAAGGTTTTTTCCATTAAAATTATCAAGAATAGAGCAATCACGGGAACGTGTCAGTTTCTTTGTTGGAGAAAAAGAAGGGGAAATGTATTGTTTTGACACTGCAGGAAGGCTTCCATTTTCATCCCAGAAGGGGTTTTTATTGTGAAATTTCCTTTGTATGTCTTTTGGAAAAATAAACTGTGCAAACTGACAAAAGAATACAATTTCATGTTATAAAAATATTCAGAATTTTGCATTTTTATTTTACTTTTGTTCCCAGTCTGAGACCAAACTCATGACCTTTCCTGGAAAACTGAAAATTTGGGTTTTGTCTTAAACAGCTAACCACACTCTGTTGCTCAGAAATAGGGATGCTCATTTTATTGCTTTGCTTTTGCGGACTCAAAGCGATTTCAAAACCGATCAGATTTCACAAACAATCACAAAATACGGAAGATGCCCTCCTTCGGTCTCTGCTGTACTCAGGAACTGAAACATCTGGAGATGCTCCAGCAGCGCAACAGGCTGTCCCACGGGGTGAGGGCTTGGGAGCTGCTGGGGACAAGGAGCTGTTTAACTGGTGGTCCCAGCCCTGCCCGTGCTGGTGGCTGCATCAGCCTGTGGATGTGGACTTTACCAGCTGAAGAGAATTTTGCCTGTTAATACTTATAAACAAGGAAATTACCTAATGATAGAGGGGTGTGCTTCTAGCTGCGGCATTAGTTGACAGATGTCTCTTTAACAATTTGCTTGCTGTGACTGTGCTAAGAATATGTTGATCTGCAATGTGGCAGATATTCTGCGATGGCATGACATGTTTTTTTCAGTATCTGGTGCAGCTTCTCAAGGACTTCAGGAGTCAGCCACTGGAAAATCATTTAGTCCTGTAAGTCTGGGCTGATCAGAAATTCCTGTGGAAGCCTCCTGAGGTGTGCTTCTGTTCCAAGTTCAGCACTACTGCACTAAACCCCCCGTGCTAGCCAGGCTAGCTCCAGAGCATGTTCAAGGTTCTTTTAATTAGTCACTGCACACATTCTGAAATCTTTTTTTCTGGAATTTATTCAAAACCAACATTTGTCAAGTTTCTCCCCCTATGCCCGCATTTTCAGTTCTCAGTTTGTAAGTCCATTTGGAGATAGCAAGTTTTGGAACTTGTGATCAAGTAAAATGTGTGTCTTTGGATGTAACATCTTGAGCTAAATGGTTAAAGTTTTCCATGTCAGAAAAATCTCGATTTCCAACAGCTATCAGCTTGGACGGGAATAAAAGAGCTTGTAGGGAAGAAAGTTAAACACAGTTTTCAGCTGATAGTCAGCCTTTGTATTAAATCTTAGCATAGAAATTTTAATAAGTAGCAAATGTAATAAATCTGTTTAGTCTCTGAATCATGTTGTATTACTTTTCAGTTTAATTATTTATTTATGTGGTATTCAGAAGAGCCAGAATGAGCTCTGGATCTTTTGAATATTGACTCTATATGCTGATGCCTTTAAGAAATGAAAGTAATTAGTCTGCTTTTTGCTGATAGGGTTTGCTACAAAACTGAGTACAATTTATTCTATTTTCAGATCTTGACGCCTTTTCCTCCAGCTTTTAAAAAATCCTTAGGAATGTACATACTTGTATTCAGTCCTGTTACTCATCTTTTCTCTCTTGTGCTTAAACTGCAGAATGTTCTTTGGGCTCTCTGTGTCTGTTACCTATTGATAAGTCTATTCCCATTTTCTTTCCGTGTTCACCTCTGGGATGTTGAATGTCTGTACATGACTTTAGATTCCTTATAATATCTATTTGTGTATTCACACTTCAGATCCTGTTGAAGGAAAATTTGCCATGATGCAGAGTACCGTACACTTTTTGTAGTAGTTTGTGGTGGTTCATGTGAGAGGAAGAGTCCTGAACAGGAACACCAGCAGCACCTAAAGATGATGTGCCTGTTTCATTCTTGTACAGGTGTGAGAGTAATTGATTTATTACCTGTTCAAAATGAATGAACACATTTAAAAGAAGCTAGCTGAGCAGCTGTGCAGTTGTTTTCTTGGGAGGAAGAGCACATTTTACACGGGGCTGACAGATGCTTCATCGAGCCTGAAGTCAGATTTCACTGCCTCTGAGGGCTGATTCACAGTGGTGTCAGTAGAACTGCAGTGGACATGCACGGTGTCGAAGGATGTTGATGCAATGTTCGCCTGTTTGTCAGAAGGGTGGCAGCCTTCAAGCTGGAGAGAAGCGGTATTCCCTGCCAGATAAGCCTGACTCAGAGAATTAAACTGAGCATCCAAAAGCAAAGCTTAAACCAGGTGAATGGGCACCAGGTTGTAGGAATGTGTATGTTCAGTGCATGTAAGGAGGTTGGCAGTTGCTGCTGATTGACCTCAAGCAGCGGGGTGGTTGCAGAGATGATATTCTTGAAACCTAGACTATGGTTTGGTTGTGAGCTTGCCCAAAGGGAAACCTCATGAGAAATAGCATGGCTTTGCCACTGAAGCTCAGGAGATGTGATATTCAGCCTATACACTTCTTGGCTTTATTTTTCCATGTTTTTTTTCTTGTTTTCTTCATGCTGTGGCATTTAGTTTGACTGACATTTTCAAACGCACAGTAATTGAGATCAGTACTTTTTAACCTTAAAGAAAAAAAATTGTAGGATGGTTTAACTGGGCTTCTGTGGAACTGATGGTGGGTCAGAGGGGGAAAAATAACCTTGATTTAAAAGCAGGCAGAAGATGACTGAGGAATCTGTCACCAGTGATTGCATCAAGTTTTTCTCTGAGTTGGAGCTGACGCAATAGCTGGTGCTCACGACTGTAGGCAATCTTGGATTTTCTTTTTTCTTTCTCTTTTTTTGGCTACTGCATCTTTTTACACTGTTAATGTTTCTTGTGTTGCCATGTGGACATGGCTTAGCTTTTCCTTGCCCATAACATTGTTTGTATATAATTTGGGGGTGGTGGTGGTGGTGTTGTTTTGTTTTTGTTTTTGTTTTTTTTTTTAAGAGGTCTGGTATCCTGAGTTTGAAGATTTATGCAGATATGATTGCTGACTCAGGTGGCACTTGGTGACAGTGTGTAACCATTTAGAAAATAAAGAAAACTTACAAATTTGTGAGGGAGGTTTTTGGAAGTCAGAGGGCAGTAAGTGCAGCTGTTACCAGCTATTGATTTAGAATATACTACTCTGGCTTTCTAAAGCAGTGTCCTGTACAGCTTTGAACCCTCTTTAAGTGTCCGTGCTGCCCCCAGCTAGGGCCAGGTCTGTATGGTGCATTTATTTACTCAGTGGCAGGCACAGCTGAGTTCCCATTTGGCATTTTGTGTTGTTTTTATAGGGGGGTGGGATGGGTTTATCCTTACGCTGTGGGGGAACTTTCTCCTGTATTTTCCAGTGTAGCTCTGTCTTAATCTAAAACGGTGCTAGGCAGGTCCGGTCAGCTTACTCATCTCAGTAAATTTAGTTTCTGAAGTAGCAACCATGGTGACTTCTGTAGCAATAAGTATTGCAGGAACACACAATTTGCACTGTTAATTGCTCGGGGATTGTACTTGGTTTGCTAACTGTATATGTTTGAAAAGGAGTGAGCAGCCAATACATATTTTTCCTTTTCCAAAGACTACTGGATTAAAAGAGTGATATTACAAGTAAAACTTTGGTTAGCAGAAGAGGTTCTTATCTGCCTTGGATTTTTTGGATGAATTGAGTGAGTATCTGTGAGAGATCAACTACTGTCTGTGGTTGTGGTCTTTCTAGGCTCAACCAAACAAAATTAAAAAGCACTATAATTTTTTCGTGGTTTGGGACAAACTTTCAGTCAAACTGAGGGCGTTTGATCCATCTGACTAAGGTAATCCTTTAAGGGGAACTTTGCATCTGGTACAAGTGTTTTATATTTTTTTTTTTGGGTGGGTTTTTTTCATGAATTGATCCAGGGGAAATAGCCAAAAAATATATATGTGTTCATCTCAACAAGACCAAAGTGAACTCACAGTGTCACACGAAATGAGAGTTTTTTCCACTGCACCCAGCAAGAAGCAAATAACCAAGAAGGCAGGAGGTGTGTTTTCTGAGCTTGATCAGCCTTTTCCGAATGGGTTCGTGGGAAAATGCACAACACAGAGAGTACACCTTTGGTAATTCTTTAAGTTCCTTTTATGTAAGAAGAGGGAAAGAATTACGGTAGGATTTCTGTACTGTCCTACCTGATGACATTTGCAATTATGTAACTTAAGGACTCTTTGTAGTACTCTGGAGTTGAAATTCTTGAACTATATTTATGACATGTGAGTAAGGTTTGAACACTTAAATTTTGCTTTGGTTGAATTAAAATTGTAGGCTATGATGAAAACTGGCAATTAACTCTGTCATCCTAGTGTCAGGTGTAGGAGTCTCTCAGACCTGTCTTCAAAATGGGAGTTGATTCATGTTTTATTTGTCTTTCTAATCACTACAAATAAGAGCACATGTTTGTTTTTTCTTGCACTGAGTTAGGTGCCAATAGTAGAAACAATACTGCGTGATTTCCTTTGGTGTAGATACACTTTATGTGAACTTTGGAAGCTATGTAAACAAACAAGATAAATTATATAAGCATTTAAGATTGAGTTATCCATACGGCTGTACTGTTTTCACCGTTCCTTTTTCCAGGCTCACTCACATTCTTAACACACTGTGAAGACCCCCTGTTTCACCTTGCTTCACGTCGCTTACAGACCTTTTTCACCACAGATGTTGTCATTCCCACTGACAGCTCCTAGGTGGGGTTTGGAAGCAAATTCCAAGCAGAGACACTTCTAAACTCTTACTAAATTTGGACTAGAGACTTTAAGCCTGTCTCATCTTTGAACAGAGTCATATTTGAACAGGGAGCCTGTAGCTGAACAAGTGACAGGAAACATATTGGTCTTCATAAAAATGAAATGATTATATGAAAACCTCAGCTTCTCCTTTGCCTTTGTAAGTGCTTTTTCATAGACATTCTCTGCCTTTGTTTTCCCAACTGATCTTCTCAGCAGTGTTTCTGTTTTGACATGTTGTAGCTGAAGATAAGATACTCTTGCCTCTTCTATTTGTATTTTTGGGCATCATCTTTGCTGTCCGCTGTTTTCTTTTGGACTCCCACTCCACTGGAAATGTCATAAATTTAACAGTGTAGAAATGTTAGTCTATATAAAATAAGACTTTAAAATAAGTTTTGGGTTTTTTTTTCTTTCTGGGGGTTAAAATAATATGGTGGTGGTTAGGAGAAAAGCACCTGATTTAAAACAAATTTAGCCAATTTAAAACAAAAATAGGTTAATATGCTGACCATGGTGTAGTGGGTTCATCTTGGCCAGCAGCCAGACACCCACCCAGCCGCTCGCTCACTCCCTGTCCTCAACAGGACAGCGGGGAAAATACGATGGCAAGGCTCAGCTGTCAGCAAGCCTGCTCACCAGTTACTGTCATGGGCAAAGCAGACTTAGCTTGGGGAAAATTAATTTAATTTGCTGCCAATTAAGAGATTTGTGTAGTGAGAAACAAAGGCACATTAAAACAACATGTTCCCCCCATCCTCTCCCCCTTCTTCCCAGGCTCAGCTTCAGTTCTTCGTTCCTGAGTCATCTACCTCCCTCCTCACCCCGAGCAGCGCAAGGGGATGGGGATGGGGGGTTGCAGTCAGTCCGTAGCACCTCCTCTCTGCTGCTCCTTCCTCCTCACGCTTTTTCCCTACTCCAGCCTGGGTCCTGCCCATGGCCTGCAGTGCAGAATCTGTATTTATTTGCATGTCCGTGTGTTCTTACTTTGGGCTTTATAATTTAATTTCTTTGCAAAAGAACCTGAAGTCAAACAATGGATAAGAGACCAAATTAAGCCATTTAACAGCGGGAAGTTGTGCTATTGTCAGCAAAACAGTAACAATTTGAATATAGCAGAGTTGCCTTTTTCTACCTGTTTTGAGTTATAAAAACATTAGTACATTAGACTTTCTGCCTAGTTTTGCTTTGCTTTGTTCTTTTAATATTTCTTGCAAATTAAAAATGGAAATGTAGCCAAACAATTCTCTAAAGGTCACTCATCTCATTTTAAAGTTAAATCAAATATGTACCCTAGAAATATTTTACATTTGAATATTTACATATAGATTATTATACTTTTTTTTAAAAAAAACAAAACAAACAAACCTTCACATCTGAAATTGATTTGGTTCCTTTCAGTATGGATTTTTTCACCAAAAATTATTTTAGGCATGGTGCTTGCTTTTCTGAATGAAAATTAAATTGACCTGTTAGCATTACTTCATTGTACACGTACTTCCAGGAGGTGGTGTTTGTTGATGAGACTGGCAATCATGACCCTCCTACCACCAGTTTATTCCCTTATTGCAAATAAGAGCTATTCCAAAAGGAGTAAGCCTTACTCCAAGTAAGAATTAAACGTTCATTCTGTAAAAATGTCACCATCATTGCTGCAGTAGGTGGAAATAAGAGCGGCCTGGTGGTTTTGACTCAGTTGAAGAGCTGAGTCCTGTGGCACCCAGGGTGATGTGCTCAGACAAGTCCCAAAATAGCTGGCTGGAGCGCCGGCCGCAGGGCTGTGGAAGCCAGGCTGCCACCATGTCCTGGGGAAAAAAGGAAGTTATATCAGTGCTCAGCGCCAGCACTGCCTGCTATTGCTGTGTGGGGAGTTGGACTAGATGATCTCTAGAGGTCCCTTCCAACTCTAAAAATTCCGCGATTCCGTGACACTGCTGGCAGCGCGTCTCGGTGCAGAGACCCAGTTCTCCAAAGAGATGGGACACAACTCTTTAGCCATGGCATAGGTTACCCACATTACTTGGGGATACAGCTGCACAGACTGCACTGACAAGTGAAACTCTCTTTTGATCAAGTACTTTGGGTTCAAAAGAACCGTTTCCTATAATCGTCTGTCAAACCACTCATTTCTCCATGAAACTCTCTCTCCTTGGCTGCTGGAACAGAACTGATGAAAAGTTAGGTGTTGTCTGATTAATGTTTTTACCATTTGCTTCTGCCCTTCCTTCCTGTCTGCATCTGTGGTTATCTCTTGCATTATCTATCCTCAGATTATAAAATCTTCCAAGGATGCATTAACTCTTTGCCTGGTAGGGCTTCCTCCTCCACCTTCTCAGCTCCTGAGGCTTTGTTCTGATCATTTCCTCCCTTTGGTAGGAAGTTCCTTCAGTGTCATCACTTTGAGAGCTGGCCTTTTGCAGCATTTTGGTTTTAAAATGTACCGCTTAGTAACTAATCTGAAATGAGAGCAAGGCAAGTCTGTTATTAGTAATATATAATGAATTGTGGTATGAACAAAGAATGCACGTAAGCCGTACGCTTGCATAAAACGGTCCTTCTTTTGGTCCTTCTTCATTCCTTCTATGGAGTGGCTTGGGGTAAATCAAGACACTAAGGTTTTGATTTGTGAAATTAAGTGAAAGACAGGAATATAACTGCTTGGTAGACAGAACGAAAGACAAAATTAGTAATAACTGTAGTTTGGCAATAAAATGATTTTAAAAAAAATAAAATCAAATGGAAAGTATTTGTGCGGTGTCAAAACTAAGGTTATCTATTATAACTCTGCTATAGATTCATATAAAATTAGCAAAAACTCTGTCATACCACACATCTTTAAACAGACTTGCCTTTGCATGTGCATACATTCCTCAGTGTTTCTCAGAGCATTTATTGATTGATGGGGACTTTGTAAAGGCAAGAGAACTGGATTATATATTATGCTAAACATGTTCCCATATTACTGTTGTTTCGCTGTACTGCTTAAGCTCCCAGTAAGAATTTTAATTTTGTGTATATTTTTAAGAAACATTATTTATTTTCAGGTGAAAGTTTGGAAAAGTAGTTTTTTGTTTTTTTTTTCTTTCCTTAGTTCTGATAATCCAGACTATTCAGGATGACCTAAGGAGAAATGTTATCTGAAAATTCAACTTCATGTTTAGCCTTTTCCATTTGTGTTTTCCTTTTTCTGCAGAAAAAGGATGCACAAAGATAGTTTCTGTGGGTTTAGGAAACAGATGATAGCACACAAAGCCCTCTGTTTATATGCACTGTGTTGTTTTGATTTTTAATTAATGGTGTTTTTTGAAAACTTCAAAGCAGGCCAGTAGAGGGGTGAGCTCACATAGTGTTTGATGTAAGTAAAGCAAGTAAAAGTGGAAGAGGGTCGTCTGCCCCTTATTGTGTGTGTGTTGAGGGGTGGGGGATTGTATCCGTTTATTTGAAATTTTCTTAGTTGGTCTTGAAATGAGTTAAAAAAAAACCAAAAAACCAAAACCACAAAAAACCCAAAACCAGACAAACCAAAAAAGGAGGAAAACATTATCTAATCAAAGCTTCTCAGTCAACTAATGACGTCAAGCAGTAACCTTCTTTTTCTCACCATATTTCCTTTGGACTATAAACTATTTAATACAGCTAGAAATCACCTCATCCATCATAGCAACGTAGCCCTTTTCTGTGTTTTGCTACATGGTGGGTTTATCAGTGCTGGGCATGGGAAGGAGGTGAAGAAAAATATCCTCTTTAATTGAATTTGCAGATTGGAATGTGGGGAGGAGGAATGGCCCATGCTGGAGTCCGGCCAGTGCCCTGGGTCATCAGCCCTCCTGCTAATGAAAAAATGCTTTAATGATTGCACCTACCAGGTGCCAGGATATGAAATACGCGTGTTTGGTATAGTACTTGTGTCTAACGGGGATTTTGAGCTACGGCAGTAACTTAACACAGGGACACGACCTGCCATGGGGTCTTGCTCTGTGCTGACTTGACTGCTGCGTGTGAGAGAGAGGAGCTCCGCTTGAGCGCATTGGGGGCTGAAAGCCGGTGTCAGGCCTTATCATGGAGAAATGAAAACACTTCTTACCTTGTGGTGATTTGT
Source organism: Burhinus bistriatus (assembly GCA_013397275.1). Lineage (NCBI taxonomy): Eukaryota > Metazoa > Chordata > Aves > Charadriiformes > Burhinidae > Burhinus > Burhinus bistriatus. Next base: position 89,268 of record VYXH01011223.1, on the reverse strand, counting down.
TCATACGACCTTGCTGTTAGAAAGAATAATTTTGCCTTCTGATGTCGTTTTCAGCAGCACATCACTTTTTCCTGCTGTTTCCAGTAAAAGTAATGATGCTACTTAGGATATTCAGTGGTGACCTGATGTGCACACAGGTAATTAGACCAGGTCTAATTTTAAATTCAGGTTTTGTAAAGAACAGTGTGGCATCACTTTTCTGAAAGGAAACCTGATAATTGTCAAATACTTAAAAATTAGCAGTGAAATTGCAGTTGGCAAGTCCTTGCAGTAGCAATATTTTATTTTTTTTCTTGTTGCTTGTGCCAGTCTAGAACATGAGTGTCATAGTTTTGTTTTTCCCTCAGAATATGGTGGCATGGGCTTGGACTTCTCCTATAACATTGCAGTGGCAGAAGAGCTGGGATATATCCGCTGTGGAGGTATTCCTATGGCTATTGGAGTGCAAGCTGGCATGACTACTCCTGCGCTTACAAGGTAATTTTCAGAAAGTTTGGTTTAGCCTAAAACCCAAATCGTCATGTGTTTAGGCTTAAAACCCAATCTGCATAAGAGTAGAAAAAAACATTACTGTGCAGGTTTACTGCCTAGTTGCTCTTCAGTAAAGCTTGGGGAAGGAACCTGCTCTCTACCTCTGTCAGACAGTTTGGATTAGGGGAAAATATACATTTTTTTTAATGTTAAAATATTATATTTTAAAACATAGGCCTTGTTTAATAGTAGATGATGTGTTTACAAACACAGAATCTTCGTGCCACAACCAATAAAGCAATTTTAATTCCAGAATCCCCCTATTCATGTTTGTGTTTTTTCTTAGCCAGATACCCCAGCACAGTCATACTAAGGTTGCATTTATTTGTAATGATTAGGACCAGTCTAATTCTGTTTTATAATTTACTTGCTTTTTTCCAGCTTTACAAGGTGCTCCTCACTGACTGTGACTTTTCAGAAATAACGATCAATATTGGTATAAGTTCTAAAGTTGTGGCACATGTGTCATGCTTCCTAAATACGCCCATTCCAGGCAATTACTCATTTTCTCGTCTGCTTGTGTCAGTGTTCCACTTTTATCACTTGCTATCATTCAGGCTCCTGCACTTTCTGAATCTGTTTTGGTTTTTCTTTCCCCTCCCTCAATAAAAGTGGCAGTTACCAATTTCTTCTTCATGTAGTAGTTTCACAGACATTCTGCATCAAAACAGCAACTTCCAAAGCCAGAGGGAGGTGACAAACTGGTCCATCAGTTTGCCCCTGGAATATGGATACACCTAAAATTCTGGAAGGTAGTGGTGGGGATTAAATTCAAATAATGATGCAGCCAGGAATTCCTCTGCACAAAACAGATATACAAGAGGGGAATTCTTGCACAGAAGAGCATTTTAGGGTTGGGTTGTTTGTTAGTGGTTTAGGTTTTTTTCCTATTCTGAATTAAAATGCCTGTAAATCCACTGTAGAGTCTGGAATGTAGGCTCTGTTCCCTTGACGTCCATTTAGCCTTCTACTAGGTACGTGTGACTTCCCATGGCTGAGACCTCTGAAATTTTTCTAGTTTTATTCTTCTTTGTGTAGTACACCAAAAGGTTGCTGAAGGCTTGGAGTTCAGTATGTCTGTTGCAACAGTAGCTTAGTTATCGTCCAACTGAGAATAAAACTAGTATTTTAAAAGACTTCAGAGAATAGTACTTTGCCCCCATGATAGCCTTTTATTCCCAGGGGTTTAAAAAAAATCTGTGGGTAAAAGAAGACAGGATTTTGTTCCATTGCAGTTTTTGGCCTTCTGTTCCTCTGTTCTGCTGTAATAAAGCAGTAAAGCTCCATACCTTTGTGCTAGTGAAATCCTAAAGTGGATGTTCTTGGAAAGTAAATGTGAAAATGTTGTTAACGTGATGAAATCTGTAATTGAATTTGCATCTGTATTAGTGAACTTTTCCTACACTGTTAAGTCAGTTCCACTGACTAGTTATACAGTACAGTGTCCCACCCTTAAGATGTAAAAGTGAAACTTGGTAATGAAAAGAGAAAGCTGGTTGCTACAGGAAATTTTGCACGAGTGCAGCTTTACTTTATGCAGTATAGTGAGAGGGCTAACTGCTTGTCCTGGGTCCTGGATTCAAATTGCATTCACAACCTGGACAGTTTCTTTAAAGTTATCTGTGTACTGTGGTGATCCTAAACAAGTTCGAAGATACGATCCAAGTTTTGCATCTTAACTATGTGTTGTTACACGTGATGTATCAGTGATGCACAAAGTAAACAGTAATATGGTCATCAACCATCATTCCCTAAAAAACTTTTAAAAAGAAGTCTGGAGCCCTTTGTTCGGTTTCCTAACTTTGGGCTTCATTCAGCATTCATCAAGCAGGTACTGAGTGCACCTGCAGACCGACTCAGTGAATGTGATACGTCATGAAGATGCTCTGCCACTATAAACTAGAGATGTTCCCTCAATTAGACAGTGCAGTAGTTTGAACAGGTGGATGCATATATGCACATGCACACACACACACAGCTTGTTAAATTTTCATACTTTGGAAAAATAAACTCTTAAAAGATCTATAGTCAGGATGCCTCCTGATGCTGTTTCTGCAACTTCCATGCGTTTATTGCTTCAGTGACAAGCTGTTGCGAGGCTTAGTTTGTGAAGAACTTTGAGATATTCAGTTAAATGGGAAGTACATTGTAGTAACAGTTTCAATTATATAAATAATACATGTTGAAAATGTTACTCGTATCTGTTTGCCTGTTCACTGCTCCTGCCCCTTTTTACTTCATTCTTTGTGATTTTTTTTGACAGCCTTCAGAAAGTTATATTCATGGTCATACTTGGAAGCAACCCTGCAGATTTTGATTTATATGCATTTCTATTGTGCAGACAAATATAGGAGAAAATAGTTTTGTTTCACTTGAAGATGCCCAGACTGCTCCTTTTTTCCCCTGGATTCGTCTAAGTGAAGCAGTAGCGCTTTCTAAATTCATGAGCTAAATGCAAAATGTTTTGTCAGCAGTGATCTGACCTTTGATGTACCTGGTCCTGAACATAACTGTGTCAGGTCTTTCAAATGCATTCAGATATAATACATCACTTGCTTTCATGCTTACAAGTAGAGCGGAGAAAGCAGGTCTCAGCTGAAGCAGTGAATAAAATACATTTCCCTGGGCTTATAAACAAACCTATAGGGTGACCCATCCATAGTGACACCAAATCAGTGTAGAGCTCCTTTATCTCAGTAGTAGGCAGTAAACTTTCCTTTTCTTTTTCCCCCCCCCTGTCATTTATAGGAAAACAGTAAGGATAATGATGATTATTTAGTGGGAAGAGTGCTTTTCTGTTTCATCAGCTTACTCATCACTGATTCTTTCTCCACCCTGATCAGCAGCATACCTGAGAAACAATGTCGAAAAAAGTTAGGTTTACTGTCTCTTTTCCTGTTTGCTGCAAAGGAGAGAAGCTGCAGCTGACAATCAGAACAACAGTTTTGAAAAGCTGGATCATCCACTTGATCAGCTGGGAGAAGGGTGAAAATGGGAAGGAGCCATTCAAGAGCTGAGTGGCTTTCCCACTGGCATACCGTAAGGGAAGCTTGATTTTGTGCTTCTTCAAGAACAGACATACTGAGTTGTCTTGCTCTCACATTTGGTACTTAATTTGCATAGTGCGCATAAGGTAGGCCAGGTCTTCTTGCCCTGAGCCACAGCAGAGACTATTATAAGTGCAGCTTTCAACATATCATTAAAAAAAGTGTCGTTAAGCGTTGCTGTCATGATGGCTGGTTGTGTTGCATCCATAGCCAGTTGTGCAGCTTTGTGGTTTTGAATACCTGTGAGGGTCTAACCTGGCCTGAGCAATACTGTGGGGCAATATGAAGTCAAGCAGCTGCTTCTGAACTAACTTTCCTCAAAACAGCTTCAGACTGTTCCTATACCTGTGAGGTTTCTCCAGCTCCTGGTGACAGCCTGGCCATGCTACGATGGCAGGTTGTCTGGTGGGCAGCCTTGAGGCCTCCAGAGCTGGTGTGGTAGCAGCAGGACACCAGCCATGTGAGTAGCTCTTAAAAACTGCATGACCTGAAGAGCACAATCTTTAATCTAACTCCTCTTTTACAATACCTGCATTTTAGTGCAAAATGCATTCCTAAATAAATATAAGATTGACGTAATCATTCTTAACCAAAACCCTTCAGGTAGTCTCATCTGCATGAGGTAGTCATACCCATCAGGTAGTCTCATACAGGCTTCTCATCTGTATTCTTTTCGGAATGCAGCTGTAGCTCGAACTGAGCAATTTATGTCATAAAATCTTCAAATAACTGAAGCTTAAAGGCTTGATAAAAACTGAGAGCCAGAGCACTTTTCTTATTCCTTTTTTTTTATGCCTTCTTTCATAAAAAGTAAGTTTTTCTAAATGCAGGCTTTTTAAACTCGCATGTCGTCTTATCTTGACTGAAATAGGGACTCGAGGAGAGAAAGCTGGTTGCAGTGTGGATTCTTTTAAATCCCGGTTATGTAAATTACTGAACTTAATGAGGCTTCCATGCTGCCCGAAAGTGCTTGCTGCTGTTCACCATGCATTTCTAACACTTTCTGTGCCTGTAAAGAGCATCTCTTCCCTTTTGTTTTTTTGTTGCTTCTTTTCCTGTGTCTTGAAGATCCAAGGAGTACTGCTAAGCTGGACCTGGACATCAGATGGTAGGATGCTTGTGCAGAACTACACTGAAGCAAAAGCGTGGCATGTGGCTACTGCATTATTAACAGTCTGAGTCTAGGAGCAGAACAGAAAAAGAATTGGGAGAAATTCACCTCTTGCTAGTATGTAGGAAGGAAAGTGACAGCAGGTCAGAGTTACCCTCTTCTTTGCCCAAAGGAAATCTATATTCCTAGGAAGTCCATGAGTAAACTATGGTGTCATCTGTGAGACACTGTAGAGTAATGCATATATAGATCATCTGAAAACTTCTCTTTTTTTTTTTTTTTTTTTGAATAGTTCTCGAATATGTGAGCTCCAGTGCAAGAAATGCAAGAAAGCTTGAGTTGATCAAATGCTGAGGGGCGTGTTAGAACTGCCTGCAGCTGTTAATATTCAGAATTTCAATTTGCACTTAATAGTGTCTCATACTAGTGTATGTCAGTTCTACTCAGAACTTTCCTTACTAATTTAATTAATTCACTTCAGCTCAGCTTTTTTTCCCAGAAGCAGAAGAAACAAAAGTGAGTAAGATCTACAGTTCTACCAAGATGATTATCAGTCCAATTAAGTCAGAATAATGATGTATGATAGACATATTTTCATTCAATGTAGCAATCTAACCTGTCAGAAACCAGATTTTTATATACATTTGAGATGAATAAAGGTGACTTCAACTTTCTAATTGGCAGAGCACACAAACAGAACTACGTGGATCAAGGAAGCGTTCTTACATCTGTATTTCGCCATGGTTTTATTTTCCTTTTACCCAGCATTTACGAGATTGTATACCATTGTCATTTTTGTGTTTGTATTCATGACATTCCAACAATGTTACTTATAAAGTGTGGAGCAAGAAAGAATGGACTGCTTTCATGCAACTCTTAATGTGTCAGAATCTCACACTTGGGACTTCTGGGTTACCCAGCATCAACAAGGAGCTCCGGTTTATTGACTGTAGACTCGTGTGTGTGTATACATAGACACATACATGAAAATATATTTTAGAGTGATGCTAAGGTTGCATAGTTAATCACATGGGAAACTATGCTCTGGGGTATGTCCCCAGCTCAGAAACCAGACTGTGTCTGCTTTCTCTTGAGCCAGAGCTTGATCTTCACTGCAAACAGAGTTTTCTAATTAGGGAGCTGTTAAACTAGAAAGAAATGGGTATTGCGTTTATGCAAACCTGAGATTTTTCTGGGATGCATTTAGGATGGGTAGAATTTTACAGAAACAACATATTTCTAACACAATAGCTAGCTCCTTGTTGAGCTGCATGTCCTTCGTACTAGGTGTAGAGACCCACGATCTTCTGAAGATAGTGTTGCCAGAATTTTTTTTTTTAATTGCAGAATAACTTCTTCTGTAGCCTTTTTTGGGAAGAGCTGAACTGTTTTCTGGAACTTAAACCAAACAAAAAAAGATATCAAACCAAAAGCATTATTCTGAGGAAAGGTCTTGTCATGGAAATCCTCTGTTGAAATAACTAAAGGTTGGCAAAGTTTTAAGCATCAGAAAGCATTGCTAAAAATCCCTGCTAGCTCCTCTCAAAATCTGATTTTTCATGTTGTTAGTTGAGTTTTTTTTTTGTCTAATGACAAGCTGGACATACTTGATCATGTCCCAAGGAAAAGCTAAAAAAAAAATGAAATACAGTGCATAACAAACCAGGGGACTTTGTCCCAGTATGCTGGAGGAAGGAGTAAACAGTCCAGGCTTTCTTCTTGTATTTATTTGGGATTGCTGCTGTGATTATCAGCAGGGACAGGACTAGGAATTGAGCTGTCTGTGTGCACAAAGTGAAAGTGTCTGCCAGCTCCCCGTCTGTTTTCTAGCCATCCCGTGTCCTTTGACTGTTTTGTGTTGGGATTGGAGTGGAGGGAAAGGGTCAGAATCTTAGCTAAAATGGCGTCATTCCTTTGGAAGTACTGGAACAGTGTTTTAGAAGGAGGGCCCAGGTAACTGCAGCCTGCTTAAGCAGCCAGCGAGCCTAAGGAGATGAGTAGAGATGCTGACCTGAGAAGCCTCGTACTGAAGAGGAGGCTGAGGAGGAACTTGGCTTTCATGGATTTCTGGTGACAGAAGAGACATCTCATGACCCGAGGAATTTTTCAGTCTAGCACAAGAGAGGTTCAAGAACTAGACCGTGAGCTCACCATTCACACTGCAAGACCAAATCAGTGAATGTTAATTAGGACAAAATCAACCGTGAAATGAGGTGGACCATGTTTTGAATTGATGAATGCAGCTAAATATGGGAAAAAAAGAGGGTGCCTCTTAACTGAATTGAAATATGGCCAAGTGATTTTTTTGTGTTTAAATGCATCAACAGTTTGCTGTTTCCCTTTTTATTTTTGTGGGGACTAAAAGAACAGCTGTGAAGAAACACTAACGGATTTCACTTTGTGACTTAAATACAGATGTGAAATATTAATATTGTAAATACAGGTATTTGCAGAGGGTGGCCATCACATGTCATAACTTTTCAGTCACCACTAAAACCTGGCAAAGAGCTGGTGCAGAAGTCAGCAGACAGACAGAGAGCAGGTCCTCCATCCTGGCTGACTGCAGACTGGTGCAGGAGCATTGAGGGGAAGCCCCAAAGACTATGTTTATTTAGATCTGATAGCTCACAAAACAACAGTCATAAAGATCAGATTTGGGGCATCAAGACCACACATTTCTTTGGGAGTAAGATGCCTGAATACTTGTAAAAACCTTGTTTAAAATGACTGAGACTGCACTTCTGGTGAAGGCTCTGAATCATAGCTTTGGAGGGTATCTATTCTGCCGTTTGGCTGTGGGACAGGTTTTATGTAGTCATAGGAAAATTCATCACTGTGTGGGTAGAACAATATTTGTACCTAACTTGTAAATAAAGTTTACCTTCAAAAGCTTTTAATATCCTGTCTTTTCCATTATATTGTTGCAGGTTTGGTTCTGATGAGTTGAAAAAACAGTTCCTCGTACCAACAATAGCTGGAGATTTAGTGGCTTGCCTGGGAATCAGTGAAGCTGGAGCTGGGTCAGATGTCGCAAGTAAGTTAACCTAGCAAATTGCCAATTTTAGGCAGCCTGCTATTTTAGTGGAAAGAATCTGGTTTCCCTGACCCTTCCCTTTGCCACCAGCATTTGTAAGAAATGCAAAGGAAGGAAAGCCTGGTATGGTTAGGGCAAAAAGTAGCATTCCAGGAGCAGCAGCACAAGCCTCTGATGCATCTAAAAGCAACCAAATTGAATGTGTTTGTCCGTGAATCAGTAGCTATAACCCTGAGTAGGCTGAGCACAACAGATTAATATGCGGCTGTCATGCCGGCCCTGGATTTCTTGTAGTGTTTGTCCTGCTGCTGCCTCCCCTGTTCTCTCCGAGCTCACCACTAGCAGGGAGCACTCCAGCACCTCCATCAGTTGTGCAAATCCACAGACGTAAGTGATAGGAGGTGTGGCTTGTTCAACTGTACTAAAACTTGCACTTCCTTAAAACAGACCTCACCACTGAACGTGGGCAAATTGCAGAACTAGTCCATTCTGAAAATGATGGCGTCACTTTCACAGTGGGTTCTTCTCGCTCATTCTTACCTCACCTCAGCCCCTTCCATTGTTCCTGTGCAGCAAAAATGTCTCTGAACTGGTGATTGTTTTATTTAGAGCTAATGAAGAATTTCCCATGTCAAATCTGTTAGCTTTGTGATTTAGTTACTTTGCCTGCAACTATTTTTCTTGTTTTAGTGCAAGAATACGTTTAAAAACATGGACGAATGAAACTATTATTCTGAAGTGCCTGAGGCAGTAGATAATTTGGACAATTAAATTAAACCAGATATTGTAGGAAAAGTAAAAGATGTCTCATCTGACTGTGAATTGTGGACTTCAAGGCAAACGATATGACAAGAAACCACTTTTAGAGGTTTTGTTGTTGGACACAGGATGGCTAAGTTGAACACATTGTGCTCTTAAATTACTGAGGCAACATCTTCCTGCAGACAAAATCACCAAGTTTGACAGAAGTTTTTTGATCAGCAGAGTCCTGTGTCCCTCTCCTTGACCAAACTCATGTTATTTTCTCAAGACAAATAGATAATTATTCAGTGTTAGAGCACGGGTGCAGCAGGTAGTTTTCAAGAGAGTTAATGGGGATAATGAAATAATGGGACTAAATCTTCCTGCATGATCCATTGCTGTTTGCCTTTCTAGTTAATTGATTTTGTTCATAAGAAAAAATCCATAATGTTTATAGACTTGTTTTTCATTAAAATAATTTGAAATTTGAATTTTGCTAATGTAGGAAATACAACATCATTTATTTTAATTAATGCCTCTCTAGTTTAATTAGATGATTATCAGAACTTTCTAAATATGATTTTAATTTTTTGATGCAGTGTTCCAGATAATAAGTAACATAAATATTTTTTTAGCTGCATGTTGTTTATCATCTAGTTTAATTGGTATGATACACTTGGATTAATACAGTTAAAGAGAAGTTTGGAATCAGCTAGGATTATCTGATGAACCCAGACTGCAGCTGGAAGGCAGACTGCAGGATGAAATGACAATACTTTTTCACCTGTCATGGAAGATCTGATCCCTGCCGTAAATCCAGAAGCCAGCTTACAGTGGGTAGTTAAATGGACAACTTAGGCATGAGCAGCGCTAGCTTATGATCTCAGTAGCAGTGGTTTGCACAAGGCAGAGAGAACATATCATCTCCAGGTGGCCCAGCTTTAAAGTAGACTGAACTGCATGAAACTGCAGTTGATACTTCCTTGTGTTTCTCATGCTATTGGGATGTTTGTCTCCCTTCTCTAAGTGAGGTAAAGCATAGCAACTGTTTATATGTGAAGGCTGGGGACGTGCTTCTGCCATGTGAGCCAGTATATTTTAAACTGAAGAATGACACAAAGTAAGGTGTCTCTAGCATTATTCTTCTGCCAGTTCCAAAATTACTGAAGGTGATTCAAACACAGGAGACAAAAAAGTGTGTCTCTACATGAGAAGAGAAAAGTGCCTGGAATTAATTTATTCAAAATTCAACAGAACAAAAAGGACTGTGTATAATAGTCTAATAGAAATTTCAAGTCAATTTGGAAGAGCACCTGTCTGCTTTGAAATGTAGTTGTTGTATATTGTACATAGTATTGACCATGTGCAGCAAAACTAGCACAGAGATGACTTAAGAACCAGAACAGGACAGAACAGTTGGTATAGAAAGTGTGTGTCTTTAATTTCAGGATTCTTGGTACCACAAAGCATACACATTTGTGTCAGTTTTAATGATTTTGTCTCATTCTATCTCACTACTATTCTGCAATTTATATAATGTTTTGCTGATAGTCCATGGGGGATATGCAAGGACACATCATGGAAGACACTTCCTCTTTCTTCAAGTTATGTCTTCCAGGCAACTGCACCAAGTAACCCTGTTCATGTCTACCTTTTCAACATAGATACCTTGCCCCATTTTATCTCAGTGAAATCCAGTCTTTCTGCTTTTCTGCATTTAGGTCATCCTTTTTAAGCTTGAAAAACCAAAACTGCATGCGGTGTCTATAATGGCACAAATATTTCTCCAGCCCTAATAGAAATACTACGTTCTGATATGTAACGTTACACAGCAGTGTGCTGGTTTGTGAATCCTGTGATTAACTACAGAGATCAGCCTCATTAGCAGTTTGCTATTGAAACATTGTAAGATGCAGCAATCATTCTTATTACTTTGTGCATAGTTGGACTTGCCATGTTGAATTTGAAAACTCAAGATCATTCCTTTCTTGCTGGGCGATACCTCAGTTGTCTGTGTTGGTGATGTCTCTCAAATTTGTGTCACCAACAAATTTCATTAGTGTATTCCTATTCTTCTGTTAAAGATCATTAATAGAAATATTCAATAGATTTTGTCCAAAAGCTGATACCCAAGGAGGAGCTCCAATAGTACCCTCCCTGCACATCAGCACTTCCCCTTTTAATGCAATGTGATGCAATTTCCCCGTTGCCAAGTTCCTTACCCACATTTCCACTTTTGTCCTAATTTTTATCTTTTCAAAATTTTAACTCATAGTTTCCTAGTAGTATCAATTTTAGTTTGCTTGGGCCCAACAGGATTTTTCCTGTTCGGCTTTTTTCTAGAAAATCCATTTTCATAATAAACAGATCACATGGGTTTTAAATAAGGTACCACTGGTAAATTGAATTATCTTTTCTTTCCAAATGTATTCTGAGGCTGTGCAGATTGCCAAAACCAACAACATATTTTTCCTAATTTTAATTTCTGTACAGTCCTTCCTGTAGGTGTCTTGCTTTGTCAGCTATATTGTGAATCTTTTTTGAATTTCATGTGAAATATTTCCTTAGTTTTGAGGCCTCCTCTATATGCCTCATGTGTTTTCTCAGTCTCTTTTCTGTGGCTGAAACATTTTTGTTTTCCACTTCAATCTTCGATTTTCTTGGTTTTTGTCTCTAAGATTTAACTTTGGTTGACCTGTGGCAGTTCTTACCTTCTGACCTCCAAATTGTAGCTTTGATGATTAATCTCTTTTGTTTCCTGTAGGCCATCTCCTGGTTTTTTGAAGTGATTATTCATTTATTTAGACTTGAAGCTATTTCTTGCAAGTTTGGGGTTTTTTTTCCTGTGCTGATGATGTAAATTCTCGGTATGTGTTCTTCATTTTTTACTTTACAGATATGCATTTGTCCTGGTTTGAGGTAAAACAGAGCCTATCTTTGGTCGTAATACTGACCTTAAAAGTTGAAGCCATCTTTGCCTTTTTTCACATCTATTTAGATGCATGGCTGGACTCAGCACAGTGGAGAAGAAAACTTGAGGCTCAAGTATGTTGTGGTTTGAATGGTGAAGTGACCAGCCCTGGTTGTTTCAGTGGCACTAGCTGTATCATATGCCTTTTGACAATACCTCGTGGTCTTTCCTAGAAGGGGCCCTCACAGCATGCTTTGTAGACTGTTGAGTTATAGGCACTACAGGGCCAGTGATGTGGAACTGCCAAAAATGAGTTATAGAGCACCCACTGAAGTAGCCTTTTCCCAGAGCTATGCTCTGTCTGGGAGAATAATTACAGTCAATTATTCCAAATTGTCTTCAGAGCTATATCCCTGAGACTGAGTCCACTTGACTTTAACAAATTGTTAAGTAGGTTTTCAAAGCCTGCTGTATTTTAAACATAAAACTTACTTATTGACTTGATCATCTTTCTTCTAATTAAAATTAAAGAGAATCAACTGTTCATAAGTTGATTTTAAATAGTCGTTTCTCAAGTGTTTGAAGCAAATTGTCAACTATTGCATCTGGGAGTACTTGAACATTCCCATTAGTAAGGCATTTGTTCTATAATCTGTATTTGGGTGGTTAGTCCCCTGTGACGCCATGCTTGCAAGAACTATTTACATTTGTGATAATATCTCAGTGCTCATTGTTCCTCTAAAGACCTTCCATGGGACCTCTATCTAATCTCTTCAGTAGCTGTTCCACAACAAAGAGATGTGTGATGTAAATCACTGTGTACGCTCCCTTCCTTTTCACACTACTTCAATACAGAGTCCTGTTGTTTATTCTGGCTCTTGTGTGTCCTTCATTTATTATTTAGTCTCGATTGTCCAGTGTCTGTGTCCATGTATTATGAGAGTCAGTACTTTAGATTCCTTCAGTTTGTTGGCCTTCATTAGTATACCGATTTCATATCAAATCCCTTGGACAGATTTGGCATAGTCCTTTCATTGACTGAATAACTATATGGCTACTGTTTTTGTCCACTTTAGTACTATCTCTTTCCCTTGCTGTTCAGCATTATCTGCTTCTAAGTTCCTTTAGCCATAGCTATATCCGATATTCCTGTCTTACACCTTTCACAATTTTCTCCCATTATGTTTCCCCAGTTACTTCATTAACAAGACTTCTTTTCAGCCATGCTGACCTCAGTCCCAGTTTACCTTGTAAATGAAGATCAGATATTTGGTGTTGCTTTGTTTTATGTTTAGAGCCTTTGGGAAGAAGGTTCGTGTGCAGGTTGAGGTGGGTGTGTATGAAGGTATAGCCAGCTGACTTAAATGTGCCTGCCCACTCCACTTGGTGTCTGACTCCTACCCTCCAAGTCTACTGCCTCCCTTAGCAGGTGGGCTCTTACGGACTTTATAGTCCCATTAGATTTACAGGTGCTATTAGGGGTGTGGTAGGGTTCTCTTATAGCATCACCTACTTATAGCTAGATATCTGTTGGAGAGTCTTCCTCACTTGGGGTTTTAGTTGAAGAAGTTCAGTTGCAGGGGAAACAAGCCAGCTCTTTGGAAATTCTGCTGGAGTGTAAATAATAACCAATGATTCACTCCGTCTGTCTGTTGCAGCTAGTGCTGCTTGTAGCGTGATGTGAACACTCATGGATGAAAATAAGATTATTTTTTTTGCTGGATGTATTAATAGCAGGTGTTTAGAACTCCTTCATGTACAGACATTCTTAGCATTTAGACTTGGCCTTTTGAAAGTTTACTGGCTTTGAATTTATTACGCCATTCTGACCAAGAATATGCAGGAAGTGCGTGTATGTATATCTTTATGCATACATAGATATTGAGGCTTATGTTTATTTAAGTCAGGACTCTGAAATTAATGGCCTCCTCAGTGACTAACGTGCACAGTAACAGAAACGCGTAATAGGTTACCTCAGGCTGAAATTTTTCTGGCACGAGTGTTTGACAACCAAATTTGCTTAGGGAGTTTTCTGCTTTCATCCACTGGGATGAAGACTCCACCTAAAGGAGGGTGAGAGAAGTGGTCTAGGTTCCCTAGCTCACCTTCCGAGAGTGGTCCAGATAGGTCTGATTTGTGGAGCCTGGAAGGGTTAGAGGACTTGGGGGTATGAAGGGAGAACCAAATAGTAGTTGTCTGTCTGAGAGCAAGAGAGTGACTCTGCCAGTCGTACAGGGATCAGCTTATCCCTCCTTCACAAGAATAACGCTTCATTTCCTATGTTTTGAAATAGATATCAAGACGACCGCTGTCAGAAAAGGCGATGAATATGTCATAAATGGTGGTAAGATGTGGACTACATCTGGGTGCCAAGCGGACTGGATGTGCCTGCTGGCAAACACCAGTGAAGGACCTCCCCATCGAAATAAATCTCTCATATGTCTGCCAATGAATCTACCTGGTAATAACACAGAACTCTTTCTCTTCTAATTTGATTTTCTTGGTGTTTTTGTGTATGCCTAATACAAGAAGGAAAGGACTGCACCCATAAATGCTCTTCTAAGTTAGGTGTTTCACCGTCGTACAAATTTGGTTCTGAAATGCATTTGCAGACTTCCACAAAAAAGTAGGGGACAAGAGGAAATGAGAAGGAAGTTAAATATTTTGCAGACTTCAGCTTGTGACTCCCAAACAATTTTATATGGAGAGTCCTTTTCACCAAAAATAAATTTACAAAAATTGTTTAGATATATTTGCATGGGAATATTTCATAACCTTGTGTGAGAATGAATAGACAAGTCAATGCCAAGGACAAAATTAATGCCTCAAAGAAACCATTAAAAATAGAGCCAACATTTTTTTTGAAAGTTATAACATCAGTGTCTTTTAGTTCTGGAGAAGTTCCAGAAAACTTTTTATCTTGGTTTTCTGTCCCCAAAAGGCATGAAGATGCAATCAGTTCACAAAATAAAAACCATATTACTCTATTTACATAGATCTGTGCTACATATGAAGTATATGTAAAATGTTTTTAAATTATCTTTCCAAAATAGCATTAAACTCTTTCCTGTTTTGTATGAGGACTGGTGAACAGAATATATATTTCTATTTTCAATGAATGAAGGAGTATTTTAAGCTTTCTGTTTTATCTCTTCAGAAAATATTGAAAGTGATTCTCAAACATGTGAAAATAAAAGGATAAAAGAGTTTAGAGATTTCAGACTTGGGAAATACATGGGAAATACCTCCCAAAAGTGTCTTATCTCACATGCCAACACCTGCCTGCCAGGAGCCCATGGGCAGTATCTGACTCCGTTAGCGTGGGTTTACTGACCAGCTGTATTGGATCCTAGAAGGATGCAGTGCTGTGCTGTGATTGTATTATGTGGACAGTCCTGATCTTCCCCCGATAACCATCCTTCACCACCCAACCTGGTGGGCTTGCTGAAAAGAAGTGCAGGCGTACCCAGGGTGCTTCATGGCTGTGCTCTGCAATGGGATCTTTTTGCCAGGGCGCTGCTATCATTAGCAGTTTAAGTTACAAAAATAGTCTGTGAGTTAAATGTGGGCTGGAGTGAAAGCTTCAAAGATCTTGGAAGTAGGGGGTTGTTTTTGAAGAAGATTAGTAATTTGGCTGAAGACACTGAAGAAATACATCCTGATGTCCTGAGGTTTCAGTGGTACAGTCCACATGGTGTCTGTTCCTGAGTAGTCTGCAGACCTTGCAGCAATGATGTGCTATACGCATGAAGGACATCATTCAGAGAGGATACACTTAGGGATATGTTGGCAAGGTCCTTTTGCAGTTTTAACACCTGTTCAAAATTTTTTAAACCTTTTTGGTTTTCAGTCATTTTAATATTTAAAAAAAATGTAATATATTAATTTATTTAATAGATAATGTTTAATATAGTTAACACATATTTTATTTTTGTTCATTCAATTCAGAGTATTTTACTTACAAAATATGTGTCATTATCAGCATTTCCCATGTAGGGACACCACCATGGCAGTGAAGTGCAGGCCCATATGTTCACTTAAGACTGAGAACAAAACCCAGGTCTGCAATGCTGCAAAAGAGGGGGATGATTGTACTTAAGGGAATGTCTTTTAAGTGAATTTCAGTATGGAGTAAGTCAAGAAAGTAAGTGAGGTGCCTCAGGAATTATGCGAGTTCTGAATGGGTTGTGAGTTTCTACAACCTCTGCTCGTGCAAGACAGGCTTTGAATGGGAGCTCACGGAAGATGGACCTGAGCTGCTTCCCTAGTTGTTGACTTTGTCCTTATTGATAAGTGATGAGCGAACATGTAACTCAGAGCCAGAATCTCCCTGAATTTCCAGGTAAACTCACTTATCAGCCATCTGCATGAAGTTCTCCTTGTGATTTTTCATGAAAAGATCGGAATGCAAATGCAATACTACTTCTCTGAGATCAGTTTTCCAAAAACAACAAAGCAGCCAACCCACTGGTAGAGGCAGATCCAATATACAGACATTGACTTGGAGGTTTTCAGCTACTTTGCTTATTCCAGAAAGCCAAGTGAGTCACCGTAGCTTTAAGGAGGGTGTTGTTAGGTCACACAGCCTATACACAGACCTTCTTTACCTGCGGTAAATAGATTTTGAGTAGAAAAATTGCCTGAGTCACCTGAATCTGATCTGCAGAAGTGTAGAAGTCTTCCTAGAAACAAAAATTGCACTCCTCAAAGTGTATATGCTTTCATTCTGCTGTGTGATACAGATACTTACCTCCAAAAGGGTCACTGTACCAAGATTGGTGACCTTTTGAAATGAAGCATTAAGACTGTTCATTGTGCTCAGTGGGTGGGTCATATCAGAAATGAGATTTTTCAAGAAGACAAGGAGGAAAAGTATGAAAAAGGCTGCCATTTGACACAGATGTGAGGAGGAAGCTCCAGCTGTTACATCCTAAGGATGTCTGTCTGCCAAAGATAATGCTCCTTGGAGGGCAGCAGACCAAGACTGTACGGGAAGTGTCTGGAGGACATCACCGAATGATGCACTATCAAGCGGCTGTAGATGTATGTGTGTCAAAGCTCAAGAACAAGTGCAATGGGAGAATGAGCGTGTTATGTCTGACTAACTGCTGCAGTCACCAACCTATGTGGCAGGGTGAGGAAGGATCCAGGGTGCAGCATTAACTCATTCCTTGCTAGCAACTGGGAGGATGTGGGACGCTACTCCAGCATTTTTCGCAAAAATCTTTATTGTTTCATACTTGTATAATGTGGTGATTAAAAAAAAAAAAGTTCCAAGTCTGAAAGCAAATTACTAACTTCAACAACTGGTATTTCACTGGAGTTGTGAAGTAGGATTTGCTTCTTCTGATTTCGGGTGTGTGCAGTGTCTATTCTGGGGTGAAGCAAATCATGGTCTACATTTGACAGACACTGCTGAATACATTTCTTATAAAGGGATTTTGGATAACGGCAGTGTGGATTCACAGTAGATACCCAAATTAGGTGAATACTCCTCATACTAATGAAGTTTAAAAAAACAAAAGCTGAATTTCTCATATGATGAAAGAGAATCTAACAAGTTGAAAAATGTCTGTGTGTAAGATACATAGACAAATGGCTTGCAGCCCTAATCTCTAACTATTTGTGTGCTAGTTTGTCCTCTGAGTCCTCAGATAGTGCTAGGGTAGATTGCAAGGAGGAGATAATAAAGAGAAGACCATCCAGAAAAGGGGAAAGAGCATGTTTCTCAGGCTGCAATTTAAAATGTGCTTCTTTCCATTTGTAATGGCACTAAACGGTGTCAGGAGAGAGCGACTGCCTTTCTCTCAGGATAGAATTTAGGAAATAGAAGAGATTGTCATGAGGCTGGATGAGTGGGAGAAAATGAAAAATCAAAGACGCCTGGGAAGAACTGCCCAGGAAGAGATACAGCAATCCATCTCAGTGATACTGGTGCAAGTAGCACAAATGGCTCTGTCAGAGTGATTTTAGTAAGTCAGGCACTTGGCCTTACTAGGTTGAAATTTATGTGTTATTGGATGGCTTGTGATTTATTTAATACAGACAAACTCCAGGAGTTACCTTGGCAGATGACTTCTACTGCTGCTGGTAATTTTTAGTGTATAGTACACCTTATGAAGAGAATGAAGATAATTAAACTAAGTAAATGAAGATTTTGATGCCCATATTGTAGCCAAATAGATGATTATGTATCATTGTCTTCAAAGAAGAGAAAACGTAAAGTGTGTGCTAGCAACAGAAGGGGCACAACATGAGGCTGATGCAGTTTGACCTCCTTCTGAATGAGAAACTTGAATTAATCTAAGAGAAAGTGAAGCTGGTAAGGCACAACAAAGGGGGGATGCTGCTGGATTCAGGAAACTTGAACACACAGCCCAATCTGGAAGAAGTATGGATAGAAATCATGAACACTTTTACCTCCTCTAACCAAACCTGTAAGAGCTTTCTTGAATAATGGTGGTTGTATGTGCATCTGGGGAAGTACACAACATGATTGATTTAGCAATATGAAGAACTGGCAGCAGTTGTACTTTTTCCACCAGAGTCCTTAGTAAACCACCCACTAAGAAGAGCAGTAAGTGCATCCTCACATGGGTGAGGAGCAGTGATTACATAAAACCAGCTGGAAGTAGACAGAAGACACAATCTCTGAGACGCTCAAAGAAACCAAGCAGTAATATTCCAACAGGAAAAGATGTTCCAGAAATCATTTAGGCCTGTAAATGGTTCAGTGTGTGTTTGTTTAGCTCTGAGTTTAATACAGAAACAAACCACAAATGCTTTTTTTGGAAGGACTGGCTGCAAATTGCTGGATAATTTTCAATCCAAGAGTCAAAAATTTTTATTCAGCTGTCCTGATTTTCTTCCTGTATTGAACATGTATCAAAGCAAGTTTTCCTAACACATTATCTGTTTATAGATTGGCTGGTGGAGAAAAATATTGAGTGGAAGGTGTGGAAGTCTATATGGACCTTGTTCTGAGAGCAGTCTTGGCATTTGGAAATAGTGTTAGTATTTCATCTCTGTGGAGACATGAAACTTGCCATAACCTTATTCAGTGCAGCCAGAGAGAGTGAATTTGAAGGCAATGACTGTCAACTTCTTCTGCCTGCAAAACCAAAGTAATTTTCACATGGCTGAAGGCCTCCTGTCAGTAGAAGTTGAGATGTCTATATTAGTTCAGAAAGAGATGTTCACTGAAAGCCATGAAGGATAGCAAGGTACAAAAAAGTACAGAGAGGGACCACCACAACCTGTGCTGCATTAGAGAGTAGTAGAGGATTGAAAAAAAAATAGAATAAAGAGGAAAATATTACCAGAATACATCCTCATCACCAAACTGGTTAGCATACCGCGCATGTGGATAGTAAAATGTTTGGTTTTCTGCAAAGGCATATATGCTGATTTGGAGGACTGTTTTTCTACATATATTGACTTGGCAGATGTAATCAGCATGTTTTGCACAAATACTCATACCTGGTTGTTTGCTTCAGTTTACCTCTGAAACATTCTTGACTTCCATCCCAAATATTTGCATTAGCCCCATAACAACAAGGAGGTAAAAACTGAAGACAAGCGATTTGCCACAAGAAATCAGTGGATGTCTGCTAACCTCTCATGGCACGGTGGTAAGCCACGCTTGCATCTGAACAACAGCAAGAGAGAAATTGTAGCTAGAAAAAAACAAACAACAGGAAGGAGTCCTACCTGGTGTGACTTGGTAGCTGAAGTGGCCAAACCTGAAGGAACCGGGTTCATCTCCAACAGACCATTGCAGGTGGGGTCAGAGTCAGTGCTGTGTAGGGAGGTCTGTGGGGAAGCAAACCCTCTCCATAAGCATGTGCACATGAAAACTCAGAGGAATGAATTGTGATCATTATGAACCCTTCTATGACTATTTAGATGAACTAAACAGTATTTTGGAGGCCGTCATAAAATACAGAGTTTTAACAAAATTTGGAGTTGATACGGAATTGTTGGATGTTTGTAGCAGTTATGAATTTGAGTCTAACTTTTTATTATTAGGAAAAAGCAATGTGGTGTGATTATAAACTCTCTTCTATGGGATAGGCTAGAATGTGGAGGAGAGGAAAGGAAGAGGATTTCCAGGAGGAAAAATTCTCTAGTTGCAGCTTAAAACCTAGCTCTGCTTTTGTCATTATTAAGTATTTCTCTACTGTTTCGCAGCAGTGCATGCACTCAGCAAATACTGCTAGATTGAATTCCAGAATTTTATTATAGTGCACTAAAAATCAAAAATAAGCAAATAAATATTGCATTGTTTCAAGACATGGATAAAGTAAGATTATTACTAGTAGTAAACAATTATTATTTGGGACATAATGAAAAGTAGGACCTCTACAATTGTGGTTTTTGATTTGCTAGTTAAATAAAATGGAAAAACTCTTAAAAATAGGATGTGGGCCATTTTACTCCTAAATTCCAGGATACTGTTATGTTTTTCCTAAAGGTAGGTTTCACTGTAGTCTTGGCAGATAGCTTCACATCTGCAAACTTCGCTTTCTTAAAATGCTGTACTTGTACATAGGGCTTCTAATTTTTGTGGCCTTTCTAATACCCCTTTTTCTTCAGGCATTCATGTTGCTAAAAAGATAGACAAACTGGGCATGAGGTCATCGGACACAGCTCAGATCTTTTTTGAAGACGTAAGGGTCCCCAGCAAAAACCTCATCGGTGAGGAAGGAAAGGGTTTTACATATCAGATGTTGCAATTCCAAGAAGAGCGGCTGTGGGGAGTAGCCACTGGTAAGTCATCCTTCGTGCTGCTGGGGCCAGGCACAGACACAGGGGTCACCCTTTGCATGACTAACAGCACTTTCCTTGTATTGTAAATTGCAATGACCTCTGACGATCTGTTTTTGAAATCTGTCATAGTCTGGATACAGACAACCTTCCCTTTCTGTAGGAAAACTTGAAATAGAAAATATTTTGTGAGGCATCCCAGAGGCTGGTTTTGCCTTGTTTCTTTTTCTTGGTGCTTTTCTGCTGATAAGAAAATATAGCATCATGTTATGTCTGCTACAAATACAGTACAAAGGCTATCAAAATACTGGCATGAAATAGAAAGACAGTGACTTTTCCTTTGGTACAGTAAGCTATGACGTTTATCCTGGATTCTAGAAAATTAACTTAGTGGCTGTGTAAAGACGTGGCTCTTACAGGATGTAAGAGCTTTGTTTTGTGGATCTGTTTTACCTCTGTACATTTTGGACTTAAGTGGTACAGCACCAAATTCCTTTCCCTGAAGTTATGCTGTCACAGAGTTCCTGTTACTATGAAATCAGGCCATAGTCTAATCCACATATTTGAGTTATACAGATTCTGGATATTCCAAGTAACCAGATCCAAGCCTGGATTGTCCATTTTCATCCTCCCAGCCACTCCCCCCCATCCCACAGTGTTTGCTTCTTCAACTTAAATATAATGTGATTCATTGTAAGAAGATTGGTCCTCTTTAAATTTCAGGGTTGTATAAATAATCTCAGCATATTCGTGCTCCTGTGCATACCCTGTCTGTTACTGTCTGTGTGTGGCTGTGGAATCGGGAACTCCAAGAAGAGATTTTCTGATTCAGTGACCAAATGAAAAATCACTCCCTGTTGTGGGTTGATCCCAGACTAAATATTTTAGAGTTCACATGCTTTAAAAAATCTTCGGTTTTGGCCAAAATTCTTAGTTCAGCCTGAGATAAATAGTAAATGTGGGAGTACTTTTACCAAAGAGTAGGAGGTTAGGCTTGCAAGGGATGCCACTGCAGACTCAGGCAAGGAGGGTACACGGTCCTGCTGCTGGTCCTGCTTCAATCAAGACATACACAGACTGCAGAGACAGGCATTGTGCATTTTTATGCTCAGTTTGAAGTCTAAGTTAAACAAAACAGCCAGAAATGCTGGGTTGTAGTGATACTCCCCAAGCAGCAGAATAGCTCACGGTATTAGTCATGCCCCAGGCAAAAGTGACGGGCATTGACAGCATCAAAACACAAAGCCTGGCAGGTTAGATCACTCCCGTTAAAACTACTGGCAGCTTGGTACTGTCCAGCCTTGCACAACTGCCTGGCAGTCGCCGTGCTCTGCCAGGAAGTGGGACACCAGGTTTCGATTCTTCTTTTTGCCTAGAATAACACAGCGGGAGCAGGCGAACCCTCGCCCTGGATGAGCAGTCTGGGAAGGGCATCTTCGCTCCCCCTGCCGTGGCCAGGCAGGGGCCATCAGGGAGGAAGAACCTTGGAGCTCACCGAGAGAGGGAGCTGCCTCCAGCATGGTGGCCAGTGTGTTATGCCTTGCTGGGCCCCTGGTTTTGCTTTTATCCACTATCTGATATAAAATGCGTGATAGCACTGGGACCAGGAACAAGACTCATGGTTTGAGCCAAGTTGCAAACTTCAGAGGTAACCAGTTGTGGTAAGCAAGAAAAAAGAGTAACCGATGTTCAGAAGGGAGCCAGGTGCTTGATGGATGCAGTTTGTTCCACCACAATATTGAGCTGTTAACTTCCAGTCCTGCAAATGGTTTTACATATGTTCAACCACAAGTGTTTTGCTGAAGGCTCAGATGTGCAAAACTATGTACGTGCCTTCAGTAGTTTTGTGATGAGGTCTGCGTGTGTAATCCTAGTCCTCACTTCGGGCCCTCAGAAGGACGTTTCTGTTCCTTCCCAGTTCATGACTATTCATGTGACATTGAAAATCATCAATCTGCTTTTGAACACTTTAGGGACCAGTCCTGGCATCCTCACTTTCACTGCTTCCTAAAATTTTGAAGAAGCAGTTGATTGCCATTCTTTTCTTTCCTTTTTGGGCATTGTTTTGTTTTATTGTGTTTGGGGGGGGGTGTTTTGTTTTTTGGTTTTATGTATTTTTAGTGTGAATTATCATGTGTTCCAGCCTTCTTTTCATTTATTAATTATCTTCTTTGTGGCCAGTTTTCAGAATGTGTGGGGAGTTTCCTTCCTTCTTCACCTCTTTTTTTTTTTTTTTTTTTCCCTTTTAAAATGAATTTTCAGTCAAACAGATTTAAAATATAAATGGAAAATGAATTTCCTGGAATTGAAAAATTTGGCCACAGGTGTGGTCTTTTCTTCCAAGTGACATGTTATCAAAGGTATTGGTAAAAGTCGCTCTGTTTCTTGCTTTGTTGAAAGAGATGAGCTGCCACGTCTCTCTCCCATATTGTGACACTTGGTAAACGCCGTCCATTTGTGGACCTGTTCCACTGATCACAGGAAAAGAACGTTGCTATGGCAAGAAAGCAAACAGTTTTTTTGTGAATTGCTTAACTTGGAGACAAAGAGGGAGTTCAGTGTATGTGAGAGAGCAGAATGGCACTTTTCTAATGACTTCTATCTGCTCCTGTAGTCTCAGTTTTATGAGCACCACTGAGTCACAGCCAGTAAGCAGGATGACAGAACTTTTTGCATGGGCAATGCACATCCTTAAGAGACAGATTGCTCAGCAAGGAGCTCACTGTACATCTCACTAGAGAGTGATCAGCCACAGCGTAAGAAAAATATTTTCATTTCCTTTTGTTTCAAGCGGAGACATAGCAAGGCAAAATGTGTTTACAGTGAGCAGAAGTCTCAAGTGGAAAAATATAAGTTGGATGGAGATACGAGGTACGAGGGAAAGATTATTCCGCATCTGGCAACTTCAAGTGCTTTCACAATTCTTGGCTGCGTGGTAGACCATGCGTTCCTTAGGCTGCCCTGCAGTGACATTTCCTGTATGGGCTGTCAGTTGAAACCTGTGAGGCCCAGTTTGTCTGAGGATGTAGAGAAAGTTGTATGACAAAAGGGGAAACAAATATACAGAAAAAAAAAAAAGTTCAGAGAGAAAACTAGTTTCACTGTTAAGAGTGGCATTTCTCTGAACTTATATGACTGGCAAAGTATTGTGTGCTGTTATGTTGTACAAGGCTGTTGGCAGTCATGATATTCATGACATGCTGCATTTTGTTGCTGTTTGCTGCAAAGTTGAGCTTTGCAGTGTTACAGCTATGCTCATAGCTCTAAATGCTTGTAGTCATAGCATCACAGAAGGGTTTGGGTTTAAAGATCATCTAGTCCAACCCCCTGCCATGAGCAGGGACATCTTTCACTAGACCAGGTTGCTCAAAGCCCTGTCCAACCTGACCTTGAACACTTCCAATGATGGAACATCCACAACTTCTCTGGGCAACCTGTTCCAGTGTGTCAGCACCTTCATCATAAAGAATTTCTTAGAATCATAAAATCATAGAATGGTTTGGGTTGGAAGAAGACCTTAGAGATCATCTAGTTCCAAACCCAAAACATTCTTCCTTATGTTCAACCTAAATCTATCCTCTTTCAGTTTAAAACTGGTGGCCCTTGTCCTGTCACTTCAGGCTCTGGTAAAAAGTCTCTCTCCATTTTTCTTATAAGCCCTCTTTATATATTGAAAGGCTGCAACAAGGTCTCCCTGGAGCCTTCTCTTCTTCAGGCTAAACAACCCCAACTCTCTCAACCTTTCTTCACAGGAAAGGTGTTCCATCCCTCTGATCATCTTCATGGCCCTCCTCTGGACCTGCTCCAACAGGTCTGTGTGTTTCCCATGCTGAGGGCTCTGGAGCTGGACACAGTCCTCCAGGTGGGGTCTCACCAGAACAGAGTAGAGGGGGAGAATCACCTCCCTTGACCTGGTGGCCACGCTTCTTTTGATGCACCCCAGGACTGTCCTTAGAAGATTTACTCTGTTTATTTCTGTGTGGAAATGACAGTTGCAGGAATAAGCAGAAGGGTGGTGAAGGCAGCTAAGGAAAAAGGCGGATGGATCAGCTGGGGCAGGAAGGAGGCAGTGAGACGGACACTGTGAGAGCAGTTTTCTCAGTCTCCCCACTCCCAGCCCTGATGCGTGGTGACAGCCTGAGCAGAGATGAGCCAAAACCCCTCTATGGTCTCCAGCCTTTTTGCAAGCAGAACCTAAATAGGTGCTGGTTTGTTCCTTCCCACCCAGTCCTGCTGCTGCCTCCTCTTTGCTCTTTCCCATCTCTTCTTTCCTTGGTGCTGGATGCTGGGAACCACATGAGCCACGCTGGAGCACCTCGCTCTGACAGACCAACATAAGACTAATCCCTTGTCCTTATCCCCCCCACCTCCCTTCTGCTCTCCTAGCGCTGGCATGTACTGTTTAGTTTCCCTCCCAGCAGCTCAGACTCGGCTCTGTGCTTCCCAGGTATCAGTTTGGGCAAGGGACAAGAAGTGCCTAGACGCGTCTTGCTCTTTCTTTAGCATCATCCAAGCTGGAGACTGTAGACGTACAAGTGAAAAAGCTGTTGTGTTACATGGTCCTTTGTACATGAGATATCCCTGAAAACAGCAATTTATTTTCCTGTCCAGAAAACCAGCATTAGGGTGGCACCATAGTGTCTTAACACAGAAGAAACGAGGACATTATTTTATATGCTTTTTTGAAAAATAAGCATTGAGGCTAGTTGTTTGAGAAAGAAGGGGAAGATACTTAAGGAATGAGAAAAGCTGATCACCTTAGGGAATGTGGGGACAGCGCATGAAAAATAGCGCTCCATGGAAAATCATGGCAGGGGGCAATTGGTGGGATGCAGAGTCTGCATATGACAGCAGTACAGGGATGAAGTTTATAATAGAGGTGATCTTGAAAGTGATGCAAAAAGGAATATGGAAGCACACCTAGCTCCTGTAAGGAACTGTCCTGTGAGTAACTGGCAGGTGGGAAAAGGGATTTTGTAGTAGTCCAGGGCTTGGTTGTATTTTTCATTTCAGATTCAGAGTTTTGTGGTTTAGATGCTAAATGTGAGTGGATGTGAATATGCATATTTTGAAAGAGTATGTGACCCTTTTCATACAGATGGATTTGTGAACTCTCTCCCTCTCCATAATGCTTGCCATAGTGACATGGGTCCACATTTGCCAAACAAAATTCTCCACAAATTCAGCACCTGCTATTGTTGTTGTTGTTGTTATTGTCTTGCTAAGCTGCAAAAGACTGATAGGCTAGCCCTTGACTTCAAGGGTGGTTTGCCTTGGAAAAAACTTTTCCCTTTTCTTCTTGTTTAAAACAGGGTATCTCTAAGTTTGCTCAAAAAGTAGCAGCAAACTAGTTCTCTTGCTTTAAAGCAGTGTCTGCCATCTCTCTCACCTGTCTTCCAGCAGCATCCTATTTTGATTCTGTTTCCATTAGAAGCAGTGTTTAGCATTTACTAAAACTGGCTGTGAATCTTAATGTTTTTCCCTTCCTTTCTATACTGGGATCTGATCACAGAATGCAGACGTAGTAAGCAGTCTGTTGTGTTCCTTCATCTCTGAATAGGTTTCTGCCTTTGCCCTGAAAGCTTCCTTGAATTTACATTTCTGCAGCATTGCTCAGTGAGCACGCTGTCTGCCTTCAGATTTTCTTTCAGGATTGTAACAGACCTTCAGGACACGGGTATTATGGAAAGCAGGAGTTGCCACCAGCTTTTGCTAGGGCACCAGATGAGGCATTAAGGATAAAGTTTACATACTCATCATTACATATTGCTCTCTGTGACTTTCCTTCCCTCCTCCCCACACTCCTTCACTCTCCTCTGAGTTTTGGCAGTTTGGGGCTCAGGTGACATAGGGATAAAGAGGTCTTCAAGGAAATACCAGACTTTTCAGAATTGAAACTGCACCCCAAACTGAGCCTATGGAATAATTTACTTTAGAAAACCTAATGTATTGTTTGTACAATGTGAAAAAATAGATCTTTTTCAACAAGAAGAAAAAGAACAGATCTGGCTAAAATGATGTCTTGTTCTGTGCTTTGCTTCTTCAAGTCCTGACACCGCTGGAAACTATAATACAAGAAACTATTGACTACACTCGCCAGCGGAAAGTCTTTGACCAGTCCGTCCTGCATAACCAAGCCGTGCACTTCCGCCTGGCCGAGCTGGCAACCGAAGTGGAGCTCCTTCGCTCGCTGCTGTACCGCACCGTTGGTGAGCTCCCACATCTGCCTTCCCAGATGTGCTTCTCTGCGTGCAAAGAATGTTGTCAGGCTAAAGGAACATGGGGACGTGATTGCCAGAGAGGCAGGCTGTGATCAGTGACTGTGTGTGTATAACTGTGCTTTTCTATTCCTTTTTTTTTTTTTTT